>JAVIAB010000049.1:7637537-7732537 GCA_032433765.1 Megaustenia siamemsis | reverse complement strand
CTGTAGAACGATAAACTATGAGGAACCAGATAAGGAAAGTTTGCTCTACAGCCACGATAAACTATGAGGAACCAGAGAAGGAAAGTTTGCTCTACAGCCACGATAAACTATGAGGAACCAGAGAAGGAAAGTTTGCTCTACAGCCACGATAAACTATGAGGAACCAGATAAGGAAAGTTTGGTCATCAGCCACGATAAACTATGAGGAACCAGAGAAGGAAAGTTTGGTCTACAGCCACGATAAACTATGAGGAACCAGATAAGGAAAGTTTGGTCTACAGCCACGATAAACTATGAGGAACCAGAGAAGGAAAGTTTGGTCTACAGCCACGATAAACTATGAGGAACCAGAGAAGGAAAGTTTGGTCATCAGCCACGATAAACTATGAGGAACCAGATAAGGAAAGTTTGGTCATCAGCCACGATAAATTATGAGGAACCAGAGAAGTAAAGTTTGGTCATCAGCCACGATAAACTATGAGGAACCAGAGAAGGAAAGTTTGGTCTACAGCCACGATAAACTATGAGGAACCAGATAAGGAAAGTTTGCTCTACAGCCACGATAAATTATGAGGAACCAGAGAAGGAAACTTTGGTCTGCAGCCACGACAGACTATCAGAAACCAGAGAAGGAAAGTTATTAAGGGTATGGTAAATCAAGGCGAAATAAACAAAGGAATATGAGATGAAGTGATGAAACCAAAGAGAGATGTGTTATATATCGGAGATCTAAAATAGATAATATGTGAAAATTAATAAGGTGAAATAGATACAAAATAAAATCGAAACTTTGGCTCGCAGAACGATAAACTATGAGGAACTTAAGAAGGAAAGGTACGTCTGCAGAAGGACAAACTATGAGTAACCGGATATTGTGCGCATCATCACTTACATTGAACTAAATATTGAGGAAATATTGAACGCTAAAGAAAGCAATGTAACAACTTAAATGGTTGGGCCACCTGGTCAGAATGAATCCTCACCAATCACCATCAAGGGCGTTCTTCTCGAGAATGCATGGAAAAAGACCAAGAAGAGGACCCAGAAGAAGATGGATAGATGCAGTGACAGAGACATGTAACAACAAAGGAAAATCACTAATTCAGACAATTCGAGCAGCTCAAGAACGACAAATGATATAAACCACGACACCTTTCGGTATCAGTGAGAAGAGAAAAGAAGATGAAGAAGTCTGAAAAAATGTTTATTTTTCTCTTTTGATTGGCCCTAATGAGTTTTTGTCAGCGTTTAGTTCATGTTTGATTGTTTCTTTCAATTTCATTTACTTGCAGCCAAAACAAAGACATCTGGACGAGAAGATAACGCCAGAATATGCAAACAAAAAGCGGAATCTCAAAGCATCCATGAGTACTGAACCCTTACTGCGTACTGACAATCCACTTGAGAATACAGCGTGGCAAAAGGATGACAATGCTGTTTATTTCAATCAAGATTTAAGAGAAATCAGAAATGAAGTTTTCAGTGAAAAGATATCACGAAGTAGTCATCATTCAAGAAGATTGTTAGAGAGCTCTTCAGGAATTAAAAACAGAGAAAGGCTAACTGACGTCATATCATCTGATGGCGGACAACTTCAGCAAAACAGCAGAAACAGGCGAGATGCTCGTTCACATGTGCGACGTGTTAGATCTCATGAGACAAAGAGAGAAAATGGTGCAGAATTAACTCTGCAAATAATTAAACATACCCTTAAAGACAAACCTAAAGGTACACCATTTTATAATTTATTCTTAGCGATATGTAATGTAATGTTATATAGTAGATTGTCATTTTGTGTAGTACGTGTGTGTTCTGTAGTACATGATCTTACTACTGGATGTCTGGGGGGGGGGGGGGGGGATACTGAATTTGCAGATGATGTTACATCTGCTGTCACTAAGATACAAGAGAAAACACAGAGAGCTTGCTAGCTGTCACTAAGATACAAGAGAAAACACAGAGAGCTTGCCTACTGCACTAAGATACAAGAGAAAACACAGAGAGCTTGCTAGCTGTCACTAAGATACAAGAGAAAACACAGAGAGCTTGCTAGCTGTCACTAAGATACAAGAGAAAACACAGAGAGCTTGCCTGCTGTCACTAAGATACAAGAGAAAACACAGAGAGCTTGCCTACTGCACTAAGATACAAGAGAAAACACAGAGAGCTTGCTAGCTGTCACTAAGATACAAGAGAAAACACAGAGAGCTTGCCTGCTGTCACTAAGATACAAGAGAAAACACAGAGAGCTTGCCTACTGCACTAAGATACAAGAGAAAACACAGAGAGCTTGCCTGCTGTCACTAAGATACAAGAGATAACACAGAGAGCTTGCCTGCTGTCACTAAGATACAAGAGAAAACACAGAGAGCTTGCCTGCTGTCACCAAGATACAAGAGAAAACACAGAGAGCTTGCCTACTGCACTAAGATACAAGAGAAAACACAGAGAGCTTGCCTGCTGTCACTAAGATACAAGAGATAACACAGAGAGCTTGCCTGCTGTCACTAAGATACAAGAGAAAACACAGAGAGCTTGCTAGCTGTCACTAAGATACAAGAGAAAACACAGAGAGCTTGCCTGCTGTCACCAAGATACAAGAGAAAACACAGAGAGCTTGCCTACTGCACTAAGATACAAGAGAAAACACAGAGAGCTTGCCTGCTGTCACTAAGATACAAGAGAAAATACAGAGAGCTTGCCTGCTGTCACTAAGATACAAGAGATAACACAGAGAGCTTGCCTGCTGTCACTAAGATACAAGAGATAACACAGAGAGCTTGCCTGCTGTCACTAAGATACAAGAGAAAACACAGAGAGCTTGCCTGCTGTCACTAAGATACAAGAGATAACACAGAGAGCTTGCCTGCTGTCACTAAGATACAAGAGAAAACACAGAGAGCTTGCCTGCTGTCACTAAGATACAAGAGATAACACAGAGAGCTTGCCCACTGTCACCAAGATATAAGAGAAAACACAGAGAGCTTGCCTGCTGTCACTAAGATACAAGAGAAAACACAGAGAGCTTGCCTGCTGTCACTAAGATACAAGAGAAAACACAGAGAGCTTGCCTGCTGTCACTAAGATACATGAGAAAACACAGAGAGCTTGCCCACTGTCACTAAGATACAAGAGAAAACACAGAGAGCTTGCCTGCTGTCACTAAGATACAAGAGAAAACACAGAGAGCTTGCCTGCTGTCACTAATATACAAGAGAAAACACAGAGAGCTTGCCTGCTGTCACTAAGATACAAGAGAAAACACAGAGAGCTTGCCCGCTGTCACTAAGATACAAGAGAAAACACAGAGAGCTTGCCTGCTGTCACTAAGATACAAGAGAAAACACAGAGAGCTTGCCTGCTGTCACTAAGATACAAGAGAAAACACAGAGAGCTTGCCTGCTGTCACTAAGATACAAGAGAAAACACATAGAGCTTGCCTGCTGTCACTAAGATACATGAGAAAACACAGAGAGCTTGCCTACTGTCACTAAGATACAAGAGAAAACACAGAGAGCTTGCCTGCTGTCCCTAAGATACAAGAGAAAACACAGAGAGCTTGCCCACTGTCACCAAGATTCCAAAGAAACACAGAGAGCTTGCCCACTGTCACCAAGATATAAGAGAAAACACAGAGAGCTTGCCCACTGTCACCAAGATATAAGAGAAAACACAGAGAGCTTGCCCACTGTCACCAAGATATAAGAGAAAACACAGAGAGCTTGCCCACTGTCACCAAGATATAAGAGAAAACACAGAGAGCTTGCCCACTGTCACCAAGATATAAGAGAAAACACAGAGAGCTTGCCCACTGTCACCAAGATATAAGAGAAAACACAGAGAGCTTGCCCACTGTCACCAAGATACAAGAGAAAACACAGAGAGCTTGCCCACTGTCACCAAGACATACAAGAGAAAACAGTGAGCTTGCCTACTGTCACCAATATACAAGAGAAAACAGTGAGCTTGCCTACTGTCACCAAGACATACAAGAGAAAACAGTGAGCTTGCCAACTGTCACCAAGACATACAAGAGAAAACAGTGAGCTTGCCTACTGTCACCAAGACATACAAGAGAAAACAGTGAGCTTGCCTACTGTCACCAATATACAAGAGAAAAAAGTTTTCTTCTTTCTTCTATCCTTCCTCTGCTGCCGCTGGCGTCGAGGGGAGAAACAATCTGCGATTCTTTGCTCTTCTGTTGGCCTCTTCTGATGTTATTCCTCCTAGTGACTCTAGTATTCCCTTTATCCATCTCTTTCTCGGTCTTCCTCTTAATCTGGCGTTTTCGTAGCGTTTGTTTATGGCTCTTTGACTGTTAGTTCTTTTTGTCTTGTTATGTGGCCGAACCAATTTATCTGTTGTTTCTTTATGTATTCGATGGCTGGTTCAATTTCGAGTTTCTTCCTCAGGTCAGTGTTTCTTACTCTGTCCCTTAAGCTGTTTCCTGTCATTCTTCTGACACATTTCATTTCGGTGGTCGTTATCTTTCTTATTGTTCTAGAGTCCAGCGTCCAATTCTGGCACTGATAGCACAGAGTTGGTAGAAAAATTGATTTGTATATTGCCCTTTTTGCTTCCGTAGTTATTGCTTTGTTTTTCAATAGTGTTGATACTTGGCCTATAACTTGACATGCTTTGTTACACCTTATATCTATCTCTGTCTCTTGGTTATTGTCTTGTGTTAACGTGCTACCCAGATATTAAAAAATGTCTACTTGTTTCAGGGTAGTATTATCTATTATGATGTTTAGTTTTTCTTTCTTTCTCGCTATTGCCATTACTTCGGTTTTGCTTATGTTGATCTTCATGTTGTATTGTTTACAAGTGTTGTTTAGCCTGTTGATATGTTCTTGTATGTCCTCAGTTGTTTCATGTATCAGAACTTGGTCGTCTGCAAATAGTATTTCATTTATTTCTTCCTCTCTTCTGTTGTTTTCTGGTACGTATATTTCGTTCACTTTTGTGTTATCGCTTGTTATCGTCCGTGTTGGTATATTTCCTTGGATTTGGCATGCTAATTTGCATATATTGTCCATATATGTGATGAAAAGTAAAGGGGAAAGCACGCAGCCTTGTCTTACTCCGGAGTTAATGGTGAAATGTTTAGAGTAGCCTGCTGAAGATCTTACTGTAGTGCGACTACTTTCATAGAGGCTCTTGCATATCTCTACTAGGTGGTGACTCACTCCGTACAAGGGCAATACGGACCACAGTTGTTCCCTGTCCACCCTATGGAACGCCTTTTCTTGGTCAATAAAAGCTGTATATAGTGTTTTATTATGCTCTATTGTTTTCTCCGCTAGTTGTTTTATGATAAATAGGGCATCTGAGCAACCTCTGTTCCTCCTGAAGCCCATCTGAGCATTGCTTAGTTGTGGGTCTATAATTGGTCTCAATCTTTTTTCAACTATCTTGGCATATAACTTCCCTGTGTGGCTTAATAGCGATATTCCTCTATATTGGTTGCAGTATCTTCTGCTGCCCTTCTTTTTCCATATTGGTAATATAATGGACTGTTTCCAATCGTCTGGGACTTGCTGTTGTATCCATGCAGCGTTGAATATTCTGTGTAGCCATTTACATCCTGCCTCTCCCGCTTTTCAGAGAAAACAGTGAGCTTGCAAAATCAAAATGGACTGAAAATAAAAGCAGAGAAAGCAAAGATTATGAGGATAAATGTCATAAGTACAAAGAAAGTCAAATTCATAGGAGTGGGACTAGAAGAGGTAGATTACTCTAAATACTTGGGAAGCTTTATTTCATCAAATAGTGACAGTGATAAAGAGATCTCTGTTACAATAGGCATGTCAGCCACGGCGTTCAATAGATTTAGAAACATTTAGCGATAAACTTGGTCTTCATCTCAACACTAATCTTAGAATTTACAGGTTATATATGCGATCCTTACTTCTATTTGACAGAAGGGAGGAAAAATATTTGGGACATGTGGAGTATGGGCGAGTTGGAATACTTAGTGATAAGTGGGATAATAGAAGGCCGGAAAAATATTTGGGACATGTGGAATATGGGCGAGTTGGAATACTTAGTGATAAGTGGGATAATAGAAGGCCGGAAAAATATTTGGGACATATGGAGTATGGGCGAGTTGGAATACTTAGTGACAAGTGGGATAATAGAAGGCTAGAGAAATATGTGGGTCGTGTGGAGTATGGGCGAGTTGGTATACTTAGTGATAAGTGGGATAATAGAAGGCTAGAGAAATATGTGGGTCGTGTGGAGTATGGGCGAGTTGGAATACTTAGTGACAAGTGGAGCAATAGAAGACTAGAGAAATATGTGGGACCTGTGGAGTATGGTCGAGTTGGAATACTTAGTGACAAGTGGAGCAATAGAAGACTAGAGAAATATGTGGGACATGTGGAGTATGGGCGAGTTGGAATACTTAGTGACAAGTGGGATAATAGAAGGCTAGAGAAATATGTGGGTCGTGTGGAGTATGGGCGAGTTGGAATACTTAGTGACAAGTGGGATAATAGAATGCTAGAGAAATATGTGGGTCGTGTGGAGTATGGGCGAGTTGGAATACTTAGTGATAAGTGGGATAATAGAAGGCCGGAAAAATATTTGGGACATGTGGAGTATGGGCGAGTTGGAATACTTAGTGACAAGTGGAGCAATAGAAGACTAGAGAAATATGTGGGACGTGTGGAGTATGGGCGAGTTGGAATACTTAGTGACAAGTGGAGCAATAGAAGGCTAGAGAAATTCACTTCATTTTGTTATGTTAATTATTATTATTTATACTATTGACGCGTCAAAAGACACAGAGGGCTGGAAAGAACAATAATGGACGGCGTGGTTCCTGGACGGCACATCAGGGGCAGACTAAGATGAAGGTGGTTTCAAGGCATTAATGAGACTTTCAACATGACAGCAGAAGAAGTGTGAGATCTGGCTAGTGACAGAGATTCTTTCAGACTATCTTTGGTGAATGCAACGTTCCGTGAGAGATCTGGCTAGAGACAAAGATTTTTCTAGATTGCCTGTGGTGAATGTAAAGTTCTGTGTGAGATCTGGATAGAGACAGAGATTCTTTCAGACGAGCTGTGGTGAATGTAACGTTCTGTGGGAGGTCTGGATAGAGACAGAGATTCTTTCAGACGGACTGTGATGAATGTAACGTTCTGTGGGAGGTCTGGATAGAGACAGAGATTCTTTCAGACGAGCTGTGGTGAATGTAACGTTCTGTGGGAGGTCTGGATAGAGACAGAGATTCTTTCAGACGGACTGTGATGAATGTAACGTTCTGTGTGAGATCTGGATAGAGACAGAGATTCTTTCAGACGGACTGTGGTGAATGTAACGTCTGCAAAGTACAAACTAGGTGATGATGACGATGGTTTTATTAATTAATATTAAATAAACGTATAATGTTGTTAAGTGTATCATGTTTTTTAATGTAGGTATGCAATGTCTTTGTTTCATTTCAGGTCATAAAGTAAGTGATCATGTCTGGTAAATGGAGTGAGAGACTTTGAGTGATGTCGGCTTTGTCGCTGTGTTCGAAGGTTTCATTATCAAAACTGATCGATGAGATGTTTTAGTGATGGTCGGACCTGGGCTGTGAAGTCAACAAGCTAATCCCAGGCTCATCACCTTTATTTCTCTGTTCTTCTACTATCTGTTCATAAAATAATCACTTTTATTTCTCCGTTCATAAAATAATCACTTTTATTTCTCTGTTCTTCTACTCTCTGTTAATAAAATAATGACTTTCATTTCTCTGTTCTTCTACTCTCTGTTCATAAAATAATGACTTTCATTTCTCCGTACTTCTACTCTCTGTTCATAAAATAATGACTTTCATTTCTCTGTTCTTCTACTCACTGCTCATAAAATAATCACTTTTATTTCTCTGTTAATAAAATAATCACTTTTATTTCTCTGTTCTTCTACTCTCAGTTTATAAAATAATCACATCTATTTCTCTTTTCTTCCATTCTGAGAACTCTGTTCTATTAAAGATGAGTATAAGAGATTAAGAAGGGAGCCGCGATAGCTCAGTGGTTAGTGAACTGGACTACCACGGACTAGGGGTAGGGTTCGATCCCAACCGACGGCTTCCGAGTTCACCCAGTCTTAAACGGGTACCGGATTTTTTTCTGGGAAAGTAAAGCAGCACGGGCGTAATACCGACCATATTACTCCAAAAATCATGTGCTGAAGGTCTGTAAAATATAGGGTCACTAACACCATATTTCCCTATACGCCACTTGGCGTGACGGGGGTACTTTACTTTACTTTTTATAAGAGATTAAGAGCTGATATCCGATATTAGGAAGAAACAATCATAATTTTTTTAGCAATGCAATGAGAAGGAAACAGCTGGAATATATTGTAACAATTTTGAAAATTGGGGAATGAAAAGATAGAGGGAAGCAAAGATAAAAGATACCAGACAACTTAAAATAGTGGCTTGGCAGAAGGCTAACAGAAGAAATGATAAATAATTGTCGAGATGAAAGTTGTGGAGAAACATGATCACCTACGCCAGCAGACACGGTACGTGATGATGATAAGAGATTAAAACAAGAAATTGTAATAAAATGTAATGAAGCAAAAGAAACATGGCTACAACAGAATGCAAAGAGTTTGAGTTGCAACAAGAAAGAGATGCCAAAGTTATATACAAACAAGTTAAGAACTAACAGGAAAAAAAGCCAAATTAAAAAACTGGATGTTTAAGATAAAAGGAAAGAAAACTGTTGATTGAACAAGAAAGCATAAGGGAAAGATGGGCAGAATACATTAAGGATCTTTATGATCATGAACGAACAGAAGTAAATATTAAGGATAATGGGGAGGGACCAGAAATGCTCAAAGATGAAGTGAATGACGCCATGTGGACTGTTGATTGAGCAAAAAAGCATAAAGGAAAGATGGACATAATACATTAAGGGTTTTTATGATGATGAACGAACAGAAGTAAATATTAAGGATAATGGGGAAGGACCAGAAATACTCCAAGAAGAAGTGGAAGACGCCTTCCACAATATGAAAGCAGGAAAAGCTCCTGGACCAGATAATATAATTAAGAAATTGAAGCCATGGATGATTTTGGAATAGGAATAATAACAAAAATATTGAATGATATCTACAACAGCGGATATATACCAGACGACCTGCTCAAATCAATATTCATAGCCCTACCAAAGAAATCGGGTGTTATTGAATGTGATGGATATCACACAATAAGCCTTATGGGTCACATGACTATGATATTACTAAGAATCATCAAGAGTGCGAAACAAAGTCAATCCTAAGAAAAATCTATGGTACTTATTGTTAGAGGCTGGTCCAACCCCCAAGCCTTGTCGATCCGAAAAAAAATCTGCCACTTCTGGTAATTAAACATCTATCTATCTATTGACCTTTCGAGCCGTAACCGGCCCATAGGGCGTAGACCAAGATACACCTTCTCCTATATGAATTTTTGTTCTAGCAGTTTTCTTTTAAAGATATTTTATCAAATCTCGCCATCTGTCTCTGTTCTGTGCAAGCAGTTCTATCTCATTGAGGGAGCCGATTCCTGCTGCTCTTGCCTCTCTCATCAATGTTCTTCTCAGTGTCTCCCTGGGTCTTCCTCTTTTTCTTTTACCTGTTGTTTCCCATATGAGGGCTTGCTTTGCTATTCGATTATTATCTCTTCTCATCACATGTCCAACGTATGACCATCGTCTTTTCTTTATTACTGAAGATATTAGTGGTTGATTGGCGATTTCTCTAATTTCCTCGTTTGTTTTGAATTCGTTCCATTCTATACCAAGTATTTTCCTTAGACATTTATTTTCGAATGCGTTCAACTTTGTTTCTATATCTCTTGTTGTTTTCCAGCTTTCACACGCATACGTAAGGGTTGATAGTACATTTGATTTGAATAGCCTAAGTTTTGTGTTTGTGCTAATGAGTTTTGATTTCCACAACTTTTCAAGGCTTCTGAAAGACATTGCTGCTTTAGCCAGTCTGATTCTAATTTCTTTGCTCGTATCCCCTTCTCGATCAATGTGACTTCCAAGATAGATGAAGTGATCGATCTCTTCTACTGGTTTGTTTTCCATGTATATTTTGTCACTTGTTGGAATTAAACTTTTCATGACTTTAGTCTTTTCATGATTGACCTCAAGCCCAATTTTGCTGGCTATTGATGATAGTTCATTTGTGTTTTCCTGCATCGTTTTTATCTGATTGCTGATGAGAACTATGTCATCAGCAAAGTCCAGGTCCTCCAAATGGTCTCCTTGTATCCATTCGATGCCTTTATTACCAGTGCAGCATTTCTTCATTATGAAGTCCATAACAATTCCAAATAACAAGGGCGATAAAATACATCCTTGTTTAACCCCAGTTTCTATTGGGAAACATTCGCTCAGTCCTTCCTCTGTTCGAACTGCACATGTGTAACCATCATACATGTCTTTGATAATATTTATGATTTTTGATGGTAAGCCATATTGCTTCAGAATTTTCCACAAAGAATCTCTATGAATACTGTCAAATGCTTTTTTGAAGTCGATGAAGTTAAGTACAAAAGGTTTTTGCTTTTCAATGTGTTCCTCCAATATAAGTCGTAGAGTGAAAATGTGGTCAATTAAACATGGACCCTTCTAATAGAGAAACGGATATATTAGTCACTCAGCCACCAAGGCTCTTTAAAGAACACAAAGACATGACGAAAAAAACATATTTTGATCATATGAAACATATATTCCATTCTATTCCTTTTCGTTCCTTTATATACTCTATTCTATTCTATTCTATACTCTATTCTATTCTACTCTATTCTATTCTATACTCTATTCTATTCTACTCTATTCTATTCTATTCTATACTCTACTCTATTCTATTCTATACTCTATTCTATTCTACTCGATTCTATTCTATACTCTATTCTATTCTACTCTATTCTATTCTATACTCTATTCTATTCTATACTCTATTCTATACTCTATTCTATTCTATACTCTATTCTTTTCTATACTCTATTCTATTCTATACTCTATTCTATTCTACTCTATTCTATTCTACTCTATTCGCCATAACTAGTCACATCATTTTCCAAAAGCATCGGTAAATTCCGTTGACAAGATGACTTCGTGTACGTCCTACTCGGCTGCACAGTTGACGATCCCAAACTTCCTTAGGATTCTCTTACAACATGCGTGGCAGGTATCACTAGCTCTACTCTTGTCTCAGCTCACCGTGGGATGCCACTGTAGCCACGCGGATATTTAAAGAAACCGCAGAGAAGATTATTATAGAGGGCATGGTAGCAGGAAGACAATGGAGAGGAAAACCAAGAAGGTGGGTGGAAGATATCACAGACGAGCTGGAAGTGACTGCTGCATACGCTGGACATTATGTGTAGGACAGAGAAGACTTCAGAGTAAGATTCATGGAAGGCGAATTCCAACAACGACAAGCGTCATGATGATAGTGTTTATTGTTATTATTTCACACATGATGATAGTGTTTATTGTTATTATTTCACACATGATGATAGTGTTTATTGTTATTATTTCACACATGATGATAGTGTTTATTGTTATTATTTCACACATGATGATAGTGTTTATTGTTATTATTTCACACATGATGATAGTGTTTATTGCTATTATTTCACACATGATGATAGTGTTTATTGTTATTATTTCACACATGTTGATAGTGTTTATTGTTATTATTTCACACATAATGATAGTGTTTATTGTTATTATTTCACACATAATGATAGTGTTTATTGTTATTATTTCACACATAATGATAGTGTTTATTGTTATTATTTCACACATAATAATAGTGTTTATTCTTATTATTTCACACATGATGATAGTGTTTATTCTTATTATTTCACTCATGATGATAGTGTTTATTCTTATTATTTCGCACATGATGATAGTGTTTATTCTTATTATTTCACACATGATGATAGTGTTTATTCTTATTATTTCACACATGATAGTGCTTTTTATTATTATTTCATTATCATTGAGATTACAACCATATCTTCTTTTCTTGCAGATCCAAGTTCAGACCTATGAGGGAAGCTTCTCTGCACTCTTTAACTACAGCACACACTTCCTAAAGAAAGGTATGTATCAAAGTTGTACCAGGGGTTCTAAATGTATGCACCACATCTGTCTGGGGTTCTAAATGTATACACCACATCTGTCTGGGGTTCTAAATGTATACACCACATCTGTCTGGGGTTCTAAATGTATACACCACATCTGTATGGGGTTCTAAATGTATACACCACATATGACTGGGGTTCTAAATGTATACACCACATCTGTCTGGGGTTCTAAATGTATACACCACATCCGTCTGTGGGTTCTAAATGTATGCATCACATTTGTCTGGGGTTCTAAATGTATGCATCACATCTGTCTGGGGTTCTAAATGTATGCATCACATCTTTCTGGGGTTCTAAATGTATGCATCACATATTTCTGGGGTTCTAAAAGTATGCATCACATCTTTCTGGGGTTCTAAATGTATGCATCAAATTTGTCTGGGGTTCTAAATGTATACATCAGTCTGGTGGTTCTAAATGTATGCATCACATCTTTCTGGATTTCTAAATGTATGCATAACATCTGTCTGGGTTTCTAAATGTATACACCACATGTGTATGGGGTTCTAAATGTATACACCACATCTGTCTGGGGTTCTAAATGTATGCATCTCATCTGTCTGGGGTTATAAATGTATACACCACATCTGTATGGGGTTCTAAATGTATACACCACATCTGTATGGGGTTCTAAATGTATACATCACATCTTTCTGGGGTTCTAAAGGTATGCATCACATCTGTTTGGGGTTTTAAATGTATACACCACGTCTGTCTGGGGTTCTAAATGTATGCATCACATCTGTCTGGGGTTCTAAATGTATACACCACATCTGTATGGGGTTCTAAATGTTTACACCACATATGACTGGGGTTCTAAATGTATACACCAACTGTCTGGGGTTCTAAATGTATACACCACATCCGTCTGTGGGTTCTAAATGTATGCATCACATCGGTCTGGGGTTCTAAATGTATGCATCACATCTGTCTGGGGTTCTAAATATATGCGTCACATCTGTCTGGGGTTCTAAATGTATGCATCACATCTGTCTGGGGTTCTAAATGTATGCATCACATCTGTCTGGGGTTCTAAATGTATGCATCACATCTTTCTGGGGTTCTAAATGTATGCATCACATCTTTCTGGGGTTCTAAATGTATGCATCAAATTTGTCTGGGGTTCTAAATATATACATCAGTCTGGGTGTTCTAAATGTATGCATCACATCTTTCTGGGGTTCTAAAAGTATGCATCACATCTTTCTGGGGTTCTAAATGTATGCATCAAATTTGTCTGGGGTTCTAAATGTATACATCAGTCTGGTGGTTCTAAATGCATGCATCACATCTTTCTGGGTTTCTAAATGTATGCATAACATCTGTCTGGGGTTCTAAATGTATACATCACATATGTATGGGGTTCTAAATGTATACATCACATATGACTGGGGTTCTAAATGTATACATCACATATGTCTGGGTTTCTAAATGTATACACCACATATGACTGGGGTTCTAAATGTATACATCACATATGTATGGGGTTCTAAATGTATACACCACATCTGTCTGGGGTTCTAAATGTATGCATCACATCTGTCTGGGGTTATAAATGTATACACCACATCTGTATGGGGTTCTAAATGTATACAACTCATCTGTATGGGGTTCTAAATGTATACATCACATCTTTCTGGGGTTCTAAATGTATGCATCACATCTTTCTGGGGTTCTAAATGTATACACCACATCTGTATGGTGTTCAAAATGTATACACCACATCTGTATGGGGTTCTAAATGTATACACTACATATGACTGGGGTTCTAAATGTATACATCACATCTTTCTGGGGTTCTAAATGTATGCATCACATCTTTCTGGGGTTCTAAATGTATACGTCACATCTTTCTGGGGTTCTAAATGTATGCATCACATCTGTCTGGGGTTCTAAATGTATGCATCACATCTGTCTGGGGTTCTAAATGTATACACCACATCTGTATGGGGTTCTAAATGTATACACCACATATGACTGGGGTTCTAAATATATACACCACATCTGTATGGTGTTCTAAATGTATACACTACATATGACTGGGGTTCTAAATGTATGCATCACATCTGTCTGGGGTTCTAAATGTATGCATCACATCTGTCTGGGGTTCTAAATGTATACACCACATCTGTATGGGATTCTAAATGTATACACTACATATGACTGGGGTTCTAAATGTATGCATCACATCTGTCTGGGTTTCTAAATGTATGCATCACGTCTGTATGGGGTTTTAAATGTATACACCACATCTTTTGGAGGTTCTAAATGTATGCATAACATCTTTCTGTGGTTCTAAATGTATACACCACATCTTTCTGTGGTTCTAAATGTATGCATAACATTTGTCTGGGTTACTAAATGTATGCATCACATCTATCTGTGGTTCTAAATGTATGCATCACATCTTTCTGGGGTTCTAAATGTATGCATAACATCTGTCTGGGTTTCTAAATGTATACACCACATCTGTATGGGGTTCTAAATGTATACACCACATATGACTGGGGTTCTAAATGTATACACCACATGTGTATGGGGTTCTAAATGTATGCATCACATCTTTCTGGGGTTCTAAATGTATGCATCACATCTTTCTGCGGTTCTAAATGTATGCATCACATCTGTATGGGGTTCTAAATGTATACACCACATCTGTCTGGGGTTCTAAATGTATACACCACATGTGTATGGGGTTCTAAATGTATGCATCACATCTTTCTGGGGTTCTAAATGTATGCATCACATCTTTCTGCGGTTCTAAATGTATGCATCACATCTGTCTGCGGTTCTAAATGTATGCATCACATCTTTTTGGGGTTCTAAATGTATGCATCACATCTGTCTGGGGTTCTAAATGTATACACCACATATGACTGGGGTTCTAAATGTATACACCACATCTGTATGGGTTTCTAAATGTATACACTACATATGACTGGGGTTCTAAATGTATGCATCATATCTGTATGGGGTTCTAAATGTATGCATCACATCTGTATGGGGTTCTAAATGTATACACCACATCTGTATGGGGTTCTAAATGTATGCACCACATCTGTCTTGGGTTCTAAATGTATGCATCACATCTGTCTGGGGTTCTATATGTATACATGACATCTGTCTTGGGTTCTAAATGTATGCATCACATCTGTCTGGGGTTCTAAATGTATGCATCACATCTGTATGGGGTTCTAAATGTATGCATCACATCTGTATGGGGTTCTAAATGTATACACCACATCTGTATGGGGTTCTAAATGTATGCACCACATCTGTCTTGGGTTCTAAATGTATGCATCACATCTGTATGGGGTTCTAAATGTATACACCACATCTGTATGGGGTTCTAAATGTATGCACTACATCTGTCTTGGGTTCTAAATGTATGCATCACATCTGTCTGGGGTTCTATATGTATACATCACATCTGTCTGGGGTTCTAAATGTATGCATCACATCTGTCTGGGGTTCTAAATGTATGCATCACATCTGTCTCGGGTTCTAAATGTATGCATCACATCTGTCTGGGGTTCATAATGTATGCACCCCATCTGTCTGGGTTCTAAATCTAATCGCCACATCTGTTCTGGGGTTCCAAATATATGAGCCACATCGGTCAAGGGTTCCAAATGTATGCACCATATCTGTCTGGGGTTCTAAATGTATGCACCACATCTGACTGTTGTTCTAAATGTAATCGCCACATCGGCCTGGGGCTCTAAATGTATGCACCACATCTGACTGTTTTTCCAAATGTATTCACCATATCGGCCTGGGGCTCTAAATGTATGCGCCACATCTGTCTTGTGTTCTAAATGTATGCGCCACATCGGCCTGGGGCTCCAAATGTATTCACCATATCGGCCTGTGGCTCCAAATGTATTCACCATATCGGCCTGGGGCTCCAAATGTATTCACCATATCGGCCTGGGGCTCCAAATGTATGTGCCACATCGACCTGGGGTTCCAAATATATGCACCACATCTGTCTGGGGTTCTAAATGTATGCGCCACATCCACCTGGGGTTCTAAATGTATGCGCCACATCTGTCTGGGGTTCTAAATGTATGCGCCACATCCACCTGGGGTTCTAAATGTATGCACCACATCGGCCTGGGATCGCCAAACTTTGACAAGTGCGAGGATGTTGTCGCATGCGGACTTAGTGGTTCATCATCATCATTATGTGCCACACTGGTTGGCGTAGGCGATCATTTTATTCCAAATTCTTCTATCCACCATGCATCGTATCAGTTCTGTTGTTGACTGTTTTCCATGCCATGACATCAAGCTATCCAGTATTTTCTCTCTTTGTCCTCCACGATCTCTTTTTCCTTATTTTTTGCCAGTTGTAACCAAGTATTCCAACTTTCCTCTCCGTATGATGTGCCCCAAAAATGTTGATTGTTTCTTTCTGATGTTTTTTGGGAGTTCCTGTTTTGTATTGGCCTCTTTGAGAATTTCCTCATTGGTCTTTTTAGCTGTCCAGGAAACTTTCAACATTCTTCTGAGAAACCCCGTGTCTATGGCCTCGTCTTTTCATTTGTTTATCTACTGTCCATGATTCGCTTCCATAGATCAGAAGTTGCTCTATAGTAGTTAGAGATCATGACATGACAATCCGGATGAGATATTAATTCGGATGATTCAACTGGCCATTGGCGGTTGAGCAATTATGGACTTTAATTCGTTTACAGTGATACCGGGGCCTTTGACATAAACATAAGCAAAAAACATAACTATAAGCAAAAAACATAACTATAAGCAAAAAACATAATTATAAGCAAAAAACAATACTATAAGCAAAAAACATAACTATAAGCAAAAAACATAACTATAAGCAAAAAACAATACTATAAGCAAAAAACATAACTATAAGCAAAAAACATAACTATAACATCATCATCATCATCGAGTGCCTTCTCCGCAACGAAGGTTGGCTACCATGGATCGCCATTCTACTCTGTTTCTTGCTTTGATGATGCAGACTGTCATAGATTGACTTGTCCACCTTATGATGTTACTCGTCCATGTTAGTCTTGGTCTGCCTCTGCCTCTTTTACCTTGTATTTTTCCTTCCAATATTACTTTTAGTAGGCTGATAACCATAAGCAAAAAACATAACCATAAGCAAAAAACATAACTATAAGCAAAAAACATAACTATAAGCAAAAAACATAACTATAAGCAAAAAACATAACCATAAGCAAAAAACATAACCATAAGCAAAAAACATAACCATAAGCAAAAAACATAACTATAAGCAAAAAAATGACAACATCCACATAGGCTTATACAGTAGTTGTTTAAATACATAAACCACATAAAGTGGATATTTCTAGTCCTTTCATCTTATACAGTAGAATCCTGCTATAACGAGAATTTCGATAAAGTGGCAATCTAAAAAATTCACGATTTTTTCTACTTTATCTTCTTATTTCTTTCCTCATTTGCCTTCCGGCGTCGAAGGGAGATATAATTTGCGGTCTTTTGCTCTTCTGTTCGCGTCTGCCGCTGTTATGATTCCTAGTGCATCGTGGTCGACCCTTGGGTCTGGTATTCTCGCAACTTTTATTGATGGCTCGTTGTGTTGTGTTTTGATCACTCTGCCTTGTCACGTGGTCTAACCATTTTATCTGTTGTTTATTTATATATTATATGACGGGGGTAGTTCCTATCTATTTTCTCAGTTCTTCATCCCATGTTATAACCATATTACCCAGCGTGAAAATCGGTTATAACGCATTTTCTTAAATTTGCCTAGTAAAAAAAAAAAAATAAAATAAAAAAACACTGTTAACGATGTGTTCTTTTCTTCAAGTCATGAAATGTGTTATCCTGATGGCTTCTAGTACTAGCAAGAAACTTTTTCTTCCTCTTCTTTCCTTCCCCATCTGCCTTTCAGCGTCGAGGGGAGATATAATTTGCGGTCTTTTGCTCTTCTGTTCGCCTCTGCTGCTGTTTTGTTTCCTAGTGCTTCTAATATTCCATCGACTCATCTTTTTCGTGGTCGACCCTTGGGTCTGGTGTTCTCACAACGTTTGTTGAAGGCTCGTTGTGTTGTGTTTTATTCTTTCTGCCTTGTCACGTGGCTAAACCATTTTATCTGTTGTCTCTTTATATATTCTATGGCGGGGGCTATTCCTCGCTTTTTTCTCAGTTTTTCATTTCTGATCTTATCTCTCAGACTGTTTCCTGTCATTCGTCTAACACATTTCATCTCAGTAGAGGTTATTTTTCTTATTGTTCTTGTATCTAGGGTCCAGGTCTGGCATTGGTAGCAAGAAACGAAAGTGATGTTGATAGAGAAAGTTGACAACACGTGAGACAATACAGAAATATGCAAAGGAATATGATATTTTATCGGCAGCCGCGATAGCTCAGTGGTTAGTGAACTGGACTACAAAGGACAAGAGGTAGCGTTCGATCCCAATCGACGGCTTCCGGGTTCACCTAGCCTTTAATGGGTAACGGATTTTTTTTCTGGGAAAATAAAGCGCCACGGGCGTAATACCGACCACATTACCCCAAAAATAATGTGCTGAAGGTCTGTAAAATTTATGGTCACTAACACCATATTCCCTATACGCCACTTGGCGTGACGGGGGGTACTTTACATTTAAAAAAATATATTTCCTCAAGCATACTACATACAATCCTGAAAGACAGGAACAGCATCATATCGGCGTTTACAAGCGAAGGTTTTGCTCAGAACAGAAAGAAAATTACCAGTTGATTACTAGTTGATTACTAGTTGATTACTAGTTGATTACTAGTTGATTACTAGTTGATTACTAGTTGATTCTTCTGTTAGCCAAACTTAAAATTAAATTAAAAAGGTATACTACAACGAATAAGGGCAGAACGTATTTCAATGTAGGGTTTCTTAAAGAACAAGGAATTAAAGATAAATTCGCAGTCACAATATCAAACAAATACCAAGTCCTCCAACAACTAGAAAATACAATAAATATAGAAGATCATTGGAAACAGGTAAAAAATATATGGAAAGAGACATGCGAAGAAACACTGGGGAAAAGAGAACGCCAGAATAAGGCATGGATGACAGCAGAGACCCTGGATAAAATTAAAGAAAGAAAGAACAAGAAAGCAGACATAAATAAAAGCAAAACAAGAAGTAATAAAGCCAAGACACAGGAAGCTTACACAGAGGTGAATAAAGAAGTGAGAAGATGCATTAAAAGGGATAAGAGGAAATATATAGATGAATTAGCTAAAGAGGCAGAAGAAGCAGCAAATAAAGGGAATATGAAAGAACTGTACAACAGCACAAAGAAATTAGGTGGAAAATACAAACAGATCAACGCCTTTATCAAAGATAAGAAAGGAAATCTGCTTAGTAATATAAAGGAACAAATGGAGAGATGGAAGGAGCACTTTGAAGAACTTTTGAACAGACCTGGCTCAAATAATCCTCCAGATATACTACCAGCAGAAGAAGAATTACACGTTAACTGCGGAAAACCAAGCAAAGAAGAAATAATGAAAGCCATCAAACTGTTAAAAGATGGTAAAGCCACAGGACCAGATGAAATTCCTTCGGAAGCCATCAAAGCAGATATTATCACCTCTACCAAGATGTTACATAATCTATTGGATAAAATTTGGGAGAGGGAAGAAATACCTAAAGACTGGAGAGAAGGTTATATGATCAAACTACCAAAGAAAGGAAGTTTACAGGAGTGCACAAATTATAGGGGAATTATGCTACTATCAGTGCCAGGAAAAATATTAGGCAGAATCATTCTGGAGAGACTAAAAGAGGCTATAGAGAAACACTTGAGAGATGAACAAGCAGGTTTTAGGAAGAACAGATCATGTGCTGATCAAATAACTACTCTACGTATAATAGTTGAACAAAGTTTAGAACTAAAATCCCCACTTTATATTGGATTCATAGATTACGAAAAGGCATTTGATAGTTTAGACAGAAGAATGCTTTGGAAGTTGCTGAGTCATTATGGAATCCCCATAAAGTTTATTAACCTGATAAAAACAATGTATGAAGGAACAAAATGTAGTGTGGTGCATGAAGGACAGCTTACAGAAGCATTTGAAATAAGAACAGGAGTAAGGCAAGGATGCCTTCTGTCTCCATTTCTCTTTCTACTGGCCATAGATTGGATTATGAAAATAACTCAAAACAACAGAAATGGGATCCAGTGGTCACTGACCAAACAACTTGATGATTTAGACTTTGCTGATGACATAGCTCTCCTATCACACAGCCACCAACAGATGCAAGATAAAATGAGTATATTAGATGAGAGATCACAACAGCTAGGACTAAAGATTAATAGAGATAAGACCAACATTATGAGAATTAATGCAGTTGGCAATAACCAAATAAAACTAGGAGAAATACCTCTACTAGACGTACAATCTTATATATATCTGGGCAGTAATATAGATAAAGAGGGAGGAACAGAAAACGATACCAAAATAAGGATATCAAAAGCAAGAGGAGCTTTCATTGCACTGGGAAACATATGGAAATCCAAAGAAATTAGGCTAAATACAAAAATACAAATTTTCAACTCCAATGTTAAGTCGGTTCTATTATATGGCTGTGAAACATGGAGAATAACAAAATTGACAATCACGAAGGTACAGACTTTCATTAATGGATGCTTGCGCAGAATAAAGGGATGGAAATGGCAGGACAAAGTCACAAACGTGGAATTATGGAAATGTACCGGTCAAATACCAGTGGATAAAGAAATACAGCGAAGACGATGGCGATGGATAGGACACACACTACGGAAACCAACTGAGAGTATTACACAACAGGCCCTTTTTTGGAATCCCCAGGGGAAAAGACAAAGAGGAAGACCAAGGAATTCTTGGAGAAGACAGATTGAAGCAGAGATGAAGATGATGGGGAAGACATGGAATGATCTTAAAAGAATTGCAAAAAACAGAACGACTTGGAAAGTGTTTGTTGAAGACCTATGCTCCACTGGGAGCTAAAAGGTAGAAGACTAGTTGATTACTAGTTGTAAACACATTTATAATTTATAGAACGTAGCACAGTTGTGTGCTGTTGTGAAGAAATGATTAAGAAATGGTTTGGTCATGTATCTCTAGCCAGGCAGAGATCATTCCATAGGGAGCTGTGAAAGGGGGAAGGAGATACTCATCTAATATACTAAGTCTTCTATATCAATAAGAGCCACCACTGCAGGAAACACTATGATCCTAGTTTCTGTTGGCCAGCCTGTGTGACTTGTCCTGCCCAGAGGTAGTGTAATACTAGGTCGTCTATATCAGTAAGAGCCACCACTACAGGGAACACGACGATTCTAGCTTCTGTTAGCCAGCCTATGCGATGTGTTCAGCCTAGATGTACTGCAATACTAGATCTTCTATATCAGTAAGAGTCACCACTACAGGAAACACGATGATCCTAGTTTCTGTTAGCCAACCTGTTTTAATGCACACTGTTACCCGGGGAGACCTCGCGGAGGTAGAACTACTATTTCTTCGTCAGCTTATGGTGCGCAGACGTTACTATTGCTACTGCAGGTCGCAGGCGCTTATACTCCCTGTAGATAAATATACTACACAATATAATGACATATAACATGTCTATAGTTTAGTGTACTACTATATCATTAAATGAAAATGAGAAACATGTTTTGAATAGAGCTCCTAATCTTATTGCATTATACACTCATACTAACTTGGAGCCTCTGTGTTTTCTGGTCAATATGGTGGATAGGCGGCAGGAACTATTGAAGGCTATGTATGAAGGTGTTCCTTGTTGCAGTTTCCTCATATTCCAAGTCCGGCTTGTTGCAGGAGCTACTGAGGTATGTGCTCTGTGCACACCGTGAGCTGTGTGTCTCATCCGTTTCGATCGTGTTTCGATATTCCAATTGTTTACGATGAATGATGATATCTTATGACAGGGAACAGTTGGCTGTGTTCACTTTCTGTGCGGTTCCACCTTATGTCTTTTGGCGTGTGCTGAGACTGCCATGATGGGGACTACAGTTACCTTTCTTTGTTTGGGAGATGAGATAGTAATTCGGATGATTCCACTGGCACGGGCGGTTGAGCAATCATGGATTTTAATTTGTTTGCAAGTGATATCGGGGCCTTCCATAACCAAATAGCCAACTGACTTAGAGCCTCCGTGGTTGCGTGGTTAGTGCCCTCGCTTTATGATTAGAAACGTTCGGGTTTAATTGCCACAGTTATGATGTTTTTTTTCCTTTCCGGACCTGCATGGCTTCGAGGTTAACCCAGTCGCTAAAAAGGGGTAATAGAGGTTTTTATGTAAAGTAAAGATGACGTAACGTGATACCGACAACATCGCCCTAAAATATGCCGTGGTCGTGGACAATTATAGCCACTAAAACCATATACCCCATATGCTTGGCAAGTAAAAAAAAGTAAAGAGCCACGTTATGCCAAGTGGCGTATAGGGAATATGGTATTAGTGACTCGTCACGCCAAGTAGCGTATAGGGAATATTGTGTTAGTGACTCGTCACGCCAAGTGGCGTATAGGGAATATGGTGTTAGTGACCATACATTTTTACAGACCTTCGGCACATGATTTGTAAGGTAATGTGGTCGGTATTACGCCCGTGCCGCTTTACTTTCCCAGAAAAAAATCCGGTACCTATTAAAGGCTGGGTGAACAGAAGCCGTCGTTTGGGATCGAATCCTACCTCTTGCCCTTTGTAGTCCAGTTCACTAACCACTGAGCTATCGCGGCTCCCCAAAATAAGCCGTGGTCGTGGACAATTATGACCACTAAAACCATATTCCCCATATGCTTGACAAGACTAGGGTGGAAATCCTTTTTTCTTAACCTGACTTGATGGAAGCGAATCATGGACAGATAGACAAACAAATGAAAAGACGATTAGAGCCATCAGTGATGGGATTTCTCAGAAGAATGTTGAAAGTTCTCTTGACAGAAAGACCAATAAGGATACTCAAAGAGGCCAACACAAAAGGTAGGTCCTAAAAAAATATACATTATCAGAAAAACACAATCAACATTTTCGGGCCATCATCATGAGAAGAGGAACTTTGGAGGACTTGGTTACAACTGGCAAAATACACGGAAAGAGAGATCACAGCTGACAAAGAGAGAAGATAGCTTTATTGTCATGGCATGGAAAAACAGCAATCAACAATATAATTGATAAGATGTACTATGAATAGAAGAATGTGGAAGGAAATTATCGCCTACGTCAACCGGCACGGCTCATGATGATGATGACGATGACTGATTTGATATTTCGCTACAATCATCCCCTGTGATGCCAGTATTTTTGAACACTCTTCTGAACAGCAAAACGACAGGCAGCTTTGAATGAGTGGGACAACGGCGGGTTATCCGGCCCTTGGCAGAGAGGGAATAAATCAGGTAAAGTCCCTAAGTAGGACAAAGCTATGGTTTCTTTCTTTCATGCTCTATAAATTAGGTAAAGTCCTTTAAATAGGACAAAGCTATGGTTTCTTTCATGCTCTATAAATTAGGTAAAGTCCTTTAAATAGGACAAAGCTATGGTTTCTTTCATGCTCTATAAATTAGGTAAAGTCCTTTAAATAGGACAAAGCTATGGTTTCTTTCATGCTCTATAAATTAGGTAAAGCCCTTTAAATAGGACAAAGATATGGTTTCTTTCATGCTCTATAAATTAGGTAAAGCCCTTTAAATAGGACAAAGCTATGGTTTCTTTCATGCTCTATAAATTAGGTAAAGCCCTTTAAATAGGACAAAGATATGGTTTCTTTCATGCTCTATAAATTATGTCTCTTCTTATCAAAGAAACAATCATCACCAGCATGGAGCATAAAAATAAACAGGACAAATTTGAAACAAGTGCAACGCTTGAAATACGTGGACACAAATAATAGCATCAGATGGAAGATGCACCACAGAAATAAAATGCAGAATAGCTCAGGCCACAGTAGCATTTCAGAAAATGAAAAATATATTATGCAACAAATCTATGTCAATAGAAATCAGAAAGAGAGTTCATCGGTGCTATATAGAACCAATTCTGACCTATGGAAGCTAATCATGGACAGTAGACAAACAAATGAAAAGACGATTACAGGTCACAGAGATGGGATTTCTCAGAAAAATATTGAAAGTTCCCTGGACAGCTAAAAAGACCAATGAGGAAGTTCTCAAAGAGGCCAACACAAAAAGGGAGCTCTTAAAAAACATCAGAAAGAAGCAATCAATATTTTTCGGGCACATCATGAGAAGAGGAAAGTTGAAATACTTGGTTACAACTGGCAAAATAAAAGGAAAGAGAGATCGCGGACGACAAAGAGAGAAAATACTGGATAGCTTGGTGTCATGGCATGGAAAGCAGTCAACAACAGAACTAATACGATGCACTGTAGATAGAAGATTGTGGAGGGACATGATCGCCTACGCCAATCAGTATGGCACATGATGATAAATTAGGTTAAATCTCCCTAAAGTAGGTCAAGGCTACGGTTTCTTTCAATCTCTATAAATAAAGTCCTTTAAATAGGACAAGGGTATGACTTCTTTTATTCTCTATAAATCAGGTAAAGTCCATTAAAAAGGACAAGACTGTGGTTTCTTTTTTTCCTCTATAAATCAGGTAAAGTTCATTAAAAAGGACAAGACTATGGTTTCTTTTTTTTCTCTATAAATCAGGTAAAGTCCATTAAAAAGGACAAGACTGTGGTTTCTTTTTTTCCTCTATAAATTAGATAAAGTCCATTAAAAAGGACAAGACCATGGTTTCTTTTTTTTTCTCTATAAATCAGGTAAAGTCCATTAAAAAGGACAAGACTGTGGTTTCTTTTTTTCCTCTATAAATCAGGTAAAGTCCATTAAAAAGGACAAGACTATGGTTTCTTTGTTTCTTAATATAATAGGTAGTCCCTAAAATGGTCAGGCTTAAAATACCGAAGGTCACTAACACCATATTGCCTATACACCTGGCTAGGCGTGGAGGGAAACTGATTACTTTACCACGGCCAGACCATTACAATAAGCAGCCAGGGCGATAATCTGGCTGGTTACACAGAACGTGAATCACGCAGTCTTAATGGCTAACTCACAAAGTATACCACAGAAGATTGGCAGACAGCGTCTGCGGCAGGAGTGCATGCAGCTCTTGAATTGCTCAACAGTGAGCGCGTTAACCTGGGTGTACTGTCCAGGGTATGCTGGTGTACATGGAAATGAAATAGCCGATAACCTCGCTGGCAGCTCTTGGATGGCTCTACAGTGAGCGCGTTAACCTGGGTGTGCTGTCTAGGGCATGCTGGTGTACATGGCAATGAAATAGCCGATAACCTCGCTGGCAGCTCTTGGATGGCTTTACAGTGAGCGCGTTAACCAGGGTGTACTGTCCAGGGTATGCTGGTGTACACATCAATGAAATAGTCGATACGCTCGAAGGCAGGTCTGGCACTGAGTACCGTGACAAGCTCTAGCGTTGTATTGTCCGTGTGCTCTAGCGTTGTATTGTCCGTGTGCTCTAGCGTTGTATTGTCCGTGTGCTCTAATGTTTGGTTCTCGTATCAAGGCACTGCGCCGAGGAGTACAAGTTCAATTCTACTTTGGACTATTTGTTATATTTATTTTTCTGTTATTTCTTCTTCTTATTTTTTTTTCAGAGTACTGTAAACATACCTCTTTCCTTGAAATGATTCTTTGATCTATCGCCTCAAAGTTTCCCTCCATAATACATAATAATTAATTTTAAAAAAAGTAAAGAGCCCTATCACACCAAGTGGCGTATAGAGAATATGGTGTTAGTGACCATACATTTTACAGACCTTCGGCACATGATTTTT
Source organism: Megaustenia siamemsis (assembly GCA_032433765.1). Classification (NCBI taxonomy): domain Eukaryota; kingdom Metazoa; phylum Mollusca; class Gastropoda; order Stylommatophora; family Ariophantidae; genus Megaustenia; species Megaustenia siamemsis. The sequence goes on along the minus strand of JAVIAB010000049.1, from coordinate 7,706,545 downwards.
GGGGTAATGTGGTCGGTATTATGTCCGTGCAGCTTTACTTTCCTAGAAACAAATACGGTACGGTACCCATTCAAGTTTTGGTGAACCCGGAAGCCGTCGATCAGGATCGAACCCTACCTCTTGTCTTTTGTAATCCCCCCACACGTCTCAAAGATGTTTCTCATGTTAAAGATGTGGTCCTAAGTACCTCTACTATGATGTATTCCCTACACTTCTCAAAGATGTTTCTCATGTTAAAGATGTGGTCATAAGTACCTCTACTATGATGTATTCCCTACACTTCTCAAAGATGTTTCTCATGTTAAAGATGTGGTCCTAAGTACCTCTACTATGATGTATTCCCTACACTTCTCAAAGATGTTTCTCATGTTAAAGATGTGGTCCTAAGTACCTCTACTATGATGTATTCCCTACACTTCTCAAAGATGTTTCTCATGTTAAAGATGTGGTCCCAGGTACCTCTACTATGATGTATTCCCCACACTTCTCAAAGATGTTTCTCACGTTAAAGATGTGATCCTAGGTACCTCTCTATGCTGTATTCCCCACACTTCTCAAAGATGTTTCTCACGTTAAAGATGTGGTCCCAGGTACCTCTACTATCTCTGAATCCTGTTTGAACTATATGAAGTTCTTGATCTAACTTTCTTGCTGTCCTATTTATGATGATCCGCAGGGGTGTTTTACTGGCATGGATTATTCCGGCAATAGTTCTGTAGTTGGAACACAAACACCCACACACAGACACACACACACACACAGACACACACAGACACACACGCACACCCAACTGTTGTAGTTTCTACAACTGTGCCCATGTTGATAACAGTACAGTATCAATACCCTAACACAACATTACCATTTCGCCACAAACTGCTTTCGTTTCTATTACAGTGTCCTTGTTGATAACAATGCTGGCGTAGGTGATCATGTCTCTCACAACTTTCGATCACGACAGTTATCTATCATTTCTGTTGTTGACCTTCTGTCAAGCCATTCTCTTAAGCTGTCTGGTATCTTTTCTCTTTGATTCCCTCTATCTTTTCGTCCCTCAATTTTCCCAGTTGTTACAATATATTCCAGTTGTTCTCTTCTCATTATATGGCCACAAAATGATAATTGTTCCTTCCTAATATTGGAAATTAGCTCTCTTTTTGCTTTGACCTCTTTCAGAACATTTTCATTACTCTTCTTAGCTGTCCATGGTATTCTCAACATTCTCCTGTAAAACCTCATTTCTACAGACTCCAGTGATTTTCTTGTCTCTTATCCTATTGTCCATGATTCGCATCCATATGTTAAGACTGGCTCTACATAACATTTAAGAACTCTTCTTGTTTCGATTGTCAAAAATGGATTGCATATCTTCCTCATATTTTGGAAAGCTGCTTTTGCCTAAGCCATTCTGCATCTCATCTCTTTTGTACATCTTCTGTCTGAGGTTAACAAGTTTCCCAAATATTTAAATTCATTTATCTGTTTTAATATTGTTCCACTTGTTTTTATTTTGCACTTAGGTGATGTCTTTTTCTTTGTTGTTACCATTACCTCTGTCTTTTTGCTATGAAGGCTGAGTCATTGATAACGATATAGCATCAATACCCAACACAAAAGTACAATACCTGCCAAGATCTCATCCACATTGATAGCTGTATTGATACACCCAACAGACAAGTGATGTATTTTCTTCTAAGCTACCAGGACTTTGAGAAGGATGGAGTATAATTCAGTGTAATTGTTATCAGCGTCTTCCTCCACAGATAGCATCGTTCTCACAGAATGGGGGTCTGGTGTAACAGCCTACAGAGACGCAACAATTTTCTTCCCGCAGAAAGGTATGAACTCAACATTGTCATCAACAATATTATATCATCCTCTTTCCATCATCGTTATTATATCATCCTCTTTCCATCATCATTACAATATCATCCTCTTTCCATCAACATTGTTATATCATCCTCTTTCCATCATCATTATTATATCATCCTCTTTCCATCATCGTTATTATATCATCCTCTTTCCATCGTCGTTATTATATCATCCTCTTTCCATCATCATTACAATATCATCCTCTTTCCATCAACATTATTATATCATCCTTTTTCCATCGTCGTTATTATATCATCCTCTTTCCATCACCGTTATTATATCATCGTTTTTCCATCATCATTACAATATCATCCTCTTTCCATCAACATTATTATATCATCCTCTTTCCATCATCATTATTATATCATTCTCTTTCCATCATCATTATTATATCATCCTCTTTCCATCATCATTATTATATCATCCTCTTTCCATCACCGTTATTATATCATCCTCTTTCCATCATCATTACAATATCATCCTCTTTCCATCAACATTATTATATCATCCTCTTTCCATCATCATTACAATATCATCCTCTTTCCATCAACATTATTATATCATCCTCTTTCCATCAACATTATTATATCATCCTCTTTCCATCATCATTATTATATCATCCTCTTTCCATCATCATTATTATATTATCCTCTTTCCGTCAACAATATTATATTATCTTCTTTCCATCAAGATTGTTGCATCATCCTTTTCCAATCAACACTGTTATATCATCCTCTTCCCATCAACACTATTAAACCATCGTTATCCTATCAACTCTGTTATCATCCCTTTCCCGTCAACACCATTAACATCCATCCTCTTCCTATATACTCTATTATCATCCATCCTCTTAACATCAACTCTGTTATCGCCATCTTCCCATCAATTTTGTTATCATCTTCCGATCAACTCTGTTAACATCCTTTTCCCCATCAACTCTGTTATCATCTTCGTTCCATCATTATTACCATGCATCGGGGGCCTCGGTAGCCTAGTTGGGAAAACCACCCGACTTGACCTCCGACGTTCGGACAACCCGTGTTCAATTCCCGCTGGGAGCAGTGTGAATTGTACTCGTGGTTGGAAAAAAAAATACCCCCACGGTCGACCCAGCCGTGGTCAGAAATGGGTACCAGGGTATTACCCTGGGAAGGTGAGGAATGTCGCTTCGCATCTGAGTTTCGATGCTTGAGGCTACACTATACAGAAATCTCCGAACATTTCTGGATAGGCGGCCGAGCACATATGGGTATATACTCGCGTGCTAAGACGCCGGTTCAAGTCTCGCACCTTACCTTACCTTTACCTTTACCATGCATCATCTTCCTAACAACATTATTATCATCATTAATCCATTCTCTCTTATCATCCTGTTCCTACCAACTCTGTTATCATCCTCTTTAGTTGTGTTTTCATCACTCTCCTGTAGCAACAGTGAGTAGGCACTGGTACGCTGACAGTCATAGCTGGCATTTTGGCCACACGATGCTGAGAAGAATGTTACTTGTGGAGACACTGAAGTTTAGACTTTGTGAGAAGAATGTTACTTGTGGAGACACTGAAGTTTAGACTCTGAAAGAAGAATGTTGCTTGTGGAGACACTGAAGTTTAGACTCTGTGAGAAGAATGTTACTTGTAGATACTGAAGTTTAGACTCTGTGAGAAGAATGTTACTTGTGGAGATACTGAAGTTTTGACTCTGTGAGAAGAATGTTACTTGTGGAGATACTGAAGTTTAGACTGTGAGAAGAATGTTACTTGTGGAGATACTGAAGTTTAGACTCTGTGAGAAGAATGTTACTTGTGGAGATACTGAAGTTTAGACTCTGTGAGAAGAATGTTACTTGTGGAGATACTGAAGTTAAGACTTTGTGAGAGGAATGTTACTTGTGGAGACACTGGAGTGGAGACTTTGTGAGAGGAATGTTACTTGTGGAGACACTGGAGTGGAGACTTTGTGAGAGGAATGTTACTTGTGGAGACACTGGAGTGGAGACTTTGTGAGAGGAATGTTACTTGTGGAGACACTGGAGTGGAGACTTTGTGAGAAGAATGTTACTTGTAAAAAATGTTAAACTCCAAAATGGACGACAAATTCGACCGACGTCACTGAAAAGAGATTGTCCACAGTCATGTCGAGGTTTACATCACTCGCATAAAGAATAAAACACATAGAAACAGGTTTAATAAACTGCTTTAGTGTCGGAGCTATTTAAGGGGCTTGATTAGATGGCGGCCATCTTTCCCGGAAGTGAGGAGATGGACATCGCACATGTCTGACGAGTCACAATTTAGGAAAACAGAATAATCTCCACTCAGTTGTTGGACTTTTGGTGGCAAAAGATGAAGAGGAGGATCTAGGCAGAGCGATGTCAATCGCAGGGTCAAAGTTGGAACGTGGCCAGTCATGTGTTTTACCAATTAAAAAAAAAAGAAAATTAAAAAAAGCTGCAGGAACCAGCAGTAGAGCCTCGCCGACGCGGTCTGCCTAACCAGGAGTGTCAAGGACACAGAAATGCACATTAATGAATCAAAATGCTAAGCTGTAGTGAATCTAATTGTGAGGACAAATGAAATAATAAAAAAAATTGATATATTTGGAAAACAAAAAGAATGAAAGAAAAACGGTATGGTTAAAGCTTCACATAACAAGAGGACAACACAAATCAGAACGATATTTCGGCGCAAAAGACCTCCAAAAGGAATAAACATATAACACACACATAGCACATACAAATATGTATTTAAAATAAAAACTTGCCTAACAATCGGGTTTTCCCCCATAACAATGGGGGTTTCCCCATCCATCTAAAATACTAAATAAAGATTGAATGAAAGTAGGTAAAATGATGATAATAACGGAGAGGACATGGCGGAAATATCTGAGCGTTGTTTTCTTGGAGGGCGGCGCTGTCTTCATAAATAACGTTGCATCTTACGACCTGATTTGTGCGCTTGAGATGTTGCAGTTCAAGATGACTTAGGAAAGTTTCCTGACTGCACGTGGTCAGGTGGCCCCCATGCCACGGTGGAGGTCATTTTGATCTGCGTCCCCGAACTCCGGAGATACCAGCTGAAGTGCGCCACACCGGCAACATTGAGTAGCTCTTGGCTTCGCTAGAATGACGATAGAGTAAGATGTATGGATACTGGGTGAAATACAGCACCACAGCTCATTCACCAGGTCGTCGAGCGGCTGCTCAAATTTTCCCTCCACACTGTAGGCTTCCCACACGCTCTGCTGTAGAGGGAAGCCTCCACTCTCTCCTGTAGAGGGAAGCCTCCACGCTCTCCTGCAGAGGGAAGCCTCCAAGCTCTCCTTTAGAGGGAAGCCTCCACGCTCTCCTGTAGAGGGAAGCCCCCAAGCTCTCGTGTAGAGGGAAGCCTCCACGCTCTCCTGTAGAAGGAAGCCTCAATGCTCTCCTGTAGAGGGAAGCCTCCACGCTCTCCTGTCCACTCTCTCCTGTAGAGGGAAGCCCCCAAGCTCTCCTGTAGAGGGAAGTCTCCGCGTTCTCCTGTAGAGGGAAGCCTCTAAGCTCTCCTGTCCACTCTCTCCTGTAGAGGGAAGCCCCCAAGCTCTCCTGTCCACTCTCTCCTGTAGAGGGAAGCCTCTAAGCTCTCCTGTAGAGGGAAGCCTCCACGCTCTCCTGTAGAGTGAACCTCCGCGCTCTCCTGAAGAGGGAAGCCTCCGCGCTCTCCTGTAGAAGGAAGCCTGCGCGCTCTCCTGTAGAGAGAAACCTCCACGCTCTCCTGTAGAGGGACGCCTCCACTCTCTTTTGTAGAGGGAAACCTCCACGCTCTGCTGTAGAGGGAACCCTCCACGCTCTCCTGTAGAGGGAAGCTTCCACGCTCTGCTGTAGAGGGAAGCCTGCACGCTTTGCTGTAGAAGGAAGCCTCCACGCTATCTTGTAGAGGGAAGCCTCCACGCTCTGCTGTAGAGGGAAGCCTCCACGCTATCTTGTAGATGGAAGCCTCCACGCTCTGCTGTAGAGGGAACCCTCCACTATCTCCTGTAGAGGGAAGCCTCCACGCTCTGCTGTAGAGGAAAGCCTGCACGCTCTCCTGTAGAAGGAAGCCCGCGCGCTCTCCTGTAGAGGGAAGCCCCCAAGCTCTCCTGTAGAGCGAAGCCTCCACTCTCTGCTGTAGAGGGAAGCCCCCAAGCTCTCCTGTAGAGGGAAGCCTCCACTCTCTGCTGTATAGGGAACCCCCCAAGCTCTCCTGTAGAGGGAAGCCTCCACTCTCTGCTGTAGAGGGAAGCCCCCAAGCTCTCATGTAGAGGGAAGCCTCCACTCTCTGCTGTAGAGGGAAGCCTCCACGCTCTCCTGTAGAGGGAAGCCCCCAAGCTCTCCTGTAGAGGGAAGCCCCCAAGCTCTCCTGTAGAGGGAAGCCTCCACGCTCTCCTATAGAGGGAAGCTTCCACTCTCTCCTGTAGAGGGAAGCCTCCACGCTCTATAGAGGGAAGGACAATGTTTATATTATCTTCCCATAATCTCTACAATGTTCATATTATCTTCCACTACACTGGACAATGTTTATATTTTATTTTCTCATAATCTCTACAATGTTTATATTATCATCCCCTACTCTCTACAATGTTTATATTATCTTCCCCTACTCTCTACAATGTTTATAGTATCTTCCCCTACTCTCTACAATGTTTATATTATCTTCCCCTACTCTCTACAATGTTTATATTATCTTCCCCTACTCTCTACAATGTTTATAGTATCTTCCCCTACTCTCTACAATGTTTATATTATCATCCCCTACTCTCTACAATGTTTATATTATCTTCCCCTACTCTCTACAATGTTTATATTATCTTCCCCTACTCTCTACAATGTTTATATTATCATCCCCTACTCTCTACAATGTTTATATTATCTTCCCCTACTCTCTACAATGTTTACATTATCTTCCCCTACTCTCTACAATGTTAACATTATCTTCCCCTACTCTCTACAATGTTAACATTATCTTCCCCTACTCTCTACAATGTTTACATTATCTTCCCCTACTCTCTACAATGTTAACATTATCTTCCCCTACTCTCTACAATGTTTACATTATCTTCCATTACTCTCTACAATGTTTACATTATCTTCCCCTACTCTCTACAATGTTTACATTATCTTCCATTACTCTCTACAATGTTTACATTATCTTCCATTACTCTCTACAATGTTTACATTATCTTCCATTACTCTCTACAATGTTTACATTATCTTCCCCTACTCTCTACAATGTTTACATTATCTTCCCCTACTCTCTACAATGTTTACATTATCTTCCCCTACTCTCTACAATGTTTACATTATCTTCCCCTACTCTCTACAATGTTTACATTATCTTCCCCTACTCTCAACAATGTTTACATTATCTTCCCCTACTCTCAACAATGTTTACATTATCTTCCCCTACTCTCAACAATGTTTACATTATCTTCCCCTACTCTCTACAATGTTTACATTATCTTCCCCTACTCTCAACAATGTTTACATTATCTTCCCCTACTCTCAACAATGTTTACATTATCTTCCCCTACTCTCTACAATGTTTACATTATCTTCCCCTACTCTCTACAATGTTTACATTATCTTCCCCTACTCTCTACAATGTTTACATTATCTTCCCCTACTCTCTACAATGTTTACATTATCTTCCCCTACTCTCTACAATGTTTACATTATCTTACCCTACTCTCTACAATGTTTACATTATCTTCCCCTACTCTCTACAATGTTTACATTATCTTACCCTACTCTCTACAATGTTTACATTATCTTCTCATATGCCCTATATCCTTTGCACCATCTGTTCATACTTTCCATCACAAATTGTAGTCAAATGCTGACACTATTCTCCCTTAGTAGCAGTATTAGTTACATTTCCACACAGTCTGTAATATTAGCAAAATCTCATCTCATACTACCAGGAGAATATCATCATCATCATCATCATCAAGTACCGGGCCTGCTGGCTTAGGTGATCATGTCTCTCCACAACTTTCGATCTGAACAATTATTTATCATTTCTGTTGTTGACCTTCTGCCAAGCCATTCTCTTAAGCTGTCTGGTATCTTTTCTCTTTGCTTCCCTCTATCTCTTCGTCCCTCAATTTTCCCAGTTGTTACAATATATTCCATCTGTTCTCTTCTTATTACATGGCCAAAAAATTATGATTGTTTCTTCCTAATATTGGAAATTAGCTCTCTTTTTGCTTTGGACTCTTTCAGAACGTTTTCATTACTCTTCTTAGTTGTCCATGGTATTCTCAATATTCTTATGTTTAACCATATTTTGACTCCAGTGATCTTCTCTGTTGTCCTATTGTCCATGATTCATATCCATATGTTAAGACTGGTTCTATATAACATTTAAGAACTCTTTTTCTTGTTTCTATTGTCAAAAATGTATTACACAGTATCTTCCTCATTTTTTTTTTTTTTGGAAAGCTGCTTTTGCCTGAGCCATTCTGCATCTCACCTCTTTTGTACATCTTCCGTCTGAGGTTAAAAAAGTTCCCAAATATTTAAATTCATTTACCTGCTTTAATATTGTTCCACGTGTCTTTATTTTGCATTGAGGTGATGTCTTTTTCTTTGTTGTTACCATTACTTCTGTCTTTTTTGCTATTAAGGCCGAGTCCTTTATTTTTGCTTTTTTTCACTATAATGTCCAACATTTCTTGTAACTCATTTTCAGGAGAATATTGGGACACAAAAATAATGAATATCAAATATCATGTTGGGACGTGACGTCGTAGTGTGTGTCATCTTTCTACAGGTTTACCTACCTAATACCACTTGATGTTTAATTTATCATATTGCCATATCAGTAATTACAAACAATAATCATTGCAGTCTTTGTTGGTGGCAAACAACAATTCACAAACACTAGAAATAGACTCAAGATGCAACAAAGCTTGTCAAATCATCCGACAGCTATCACCACTATTGTCCAACAAGGAAATAACTATAGGGGCAAAATGTACACTCTACAATACAATCTTCATCCCAACGTTGTGCTACCAATGCCAGACCTGGACTCTACAATACAATCTTCATCCCAACGTTGTGCTACCAATGCCAGACCTGGACTCTACAATACAATCTTCATCCCAACGTTGTGCTACCAATGCCAGACCTGGACTCTACAATACAATCTTCATCCCAACGTTGTGCTACTAATGCCAGACCTGGACTCTACAATACAATCTTCATCCCAACGTTGTGCTACTAATGCCAGACCTGGACTCTACAATACAATCTTCATCCCAACGTTGTGCTACTAATGCCAGACCTGGACTCTACAATACAATCTTCATCCCAACGTTGTGCTACCAATGCCAGACCTGGACTCTACAATACAATCTTCATCCCAACGTTGTGCTACTAATGCCAGACCTGGACTCTACAATACAATCTTCATCCCAACGTTGTGCTACTAATGCCAGACCTGGACTCTACAATACAATCTTCATCCCAACGTTGTGCTACTAATGCCAGACCTGGACTCTACAATACAATCTTCATCCCAACGTTGTACTACTAATGCCAGACCTGGACCCTAGATGCAAGAACAAAAAGAAAAATAACCACTAGTGAAAAGAAATGTGTTAGACGAATGGCAGGAAACAGCCTGAGAGATAAGATCAGAAATAAAGAACTGAGAAAAAAAACTAGTAATAATTCCCGTCAAGAATGCATAAAGAAACAGCAGATAAAATCTTTCTGCCACGTGATAAGACAGAAAGATCAAAACACAACGAGCCTTTAATAACGTTACGAGAAGATGAAACTCACGGGCCGACCATGAAAAAGATGGATTGATGACATTTTAGAAACACTAACAGCAGCAGAGGCAAAAAGACCACACATTATTTCTCCCCTTGATGCTGAAATGCAAATAAGGAAGGAAAGAGAAAGAAAGAAAAGAAGAAGTATTTTCTCAGCTGTCCATTGTTAATTAAAATACCTAAATAATGATAACTTGTTTTTAAATCTTCCTTCACCTTTGACCCCTCCAGACACGGTTCTCAAAATCTACACAGAGACAAGACAAACGGCCACAATGAAGCCAAATAAAAAACTAGTGTCCAGTGATACACATCTGGGAGTCTTTCAAGTCCAGAAACATGGTTACTACTTGATTAACCTCAATGTAAGTTAGACTTTGGTGACTTTCTGAAAGATTATCCCTCATGTTATGTTTTTGTTGTTATTGTTTCATATGGAGTGGGGAACAGCTAGGTCCCCCCACATTCTATATGTTTGGGATTATGCATAATTTGTAGGTCTTCAAATAATGTGGGGCGAGAGGCCTGTACAGGAAATAGGCTGTGAGGGACACATAGCTGACTGCATGTGTCAGGATTGGACAACAACACAGCTGACTGCATGTGTCAGGATTGGACAACAACACAGCTGACTGCACGTGTCAAGATCGGACAACAACACAGCTGACTGCATGTGTCAAGATTGGACAACAACACAGCTGACTGCATGTGTCGAGATTGCATAACAACACAGCTGACTGCATGTGTCAAGATCGGACAACAACACAGCTGACTGCATGTGTCAAGATTGAACAACAACACAGCTGACTGCATGTATCAAGATCGGACAACAACACAGCTGACTGCATGTGTCAAGATTGAACAACAACACAGCTGACTGCATGTGTCAAGATTGAACAACAACACAGCTGACTGCATGTGTCAAGATTGAACAACAACACAGCTGACTGCATGTGTCAAGATCGTGCGACAACACAGCTGACTGCATGTGTCAAGATCGGACAACAACACAGCTGACTGCATGTGTCAAGATCGGACAACAACACAGCTGACTGCATGTATCAAGATTGAACAACAACACAGCTGACTGCATGTGTCGAGATCGGACAACAACACAGCTGATCAAGACTGTGCTCCACGTTCCAGTAATACTTCTGCAAATCAGAATATTCAGTCTGGCCCAACAAGTAGGGACTGGAGTCGTCAGTCGCTGGACACTGCGAGACTTGCTGAGGAGGAGTTCTGAGCATCTATGGGCATGTTTGGAGTGCAATGATGATGACCCGCTAATAACTCAATAACTCAATAACAACTCAATAACTCATTAAGTAGGGGTTGCAAACAGAAGGCAACCTAGTACAAAACAATGCTGTGCTGAAGTCGGATGCCTTGCCTGGAAGGCGCAAATATCACAGCCTAGCTGCAATACCGGCTTTCCAAAAAATGAGGAAGATACTATGCACTCCATTTTTGACAATAGAAACAAGAAAAAGAATTCTTAAATGTTATTTAGAGCCAGTCTTAACATATGGATGTGAATCATGGACAATAGGACAACAGACAAGAAAATCACTGGAGTCTGTAGAAATGTGGTTTTACAGAAGAATTTTGAGAATACCATGGACAGCTAAGCAGAGTAATGAAAACGTTCTGAAAGAGGCCAAAGCAAAAAGAGAGCTAATTTCCAATATTAGGAAAAAACAATCATCATTTTTTGGCCACGTAATGAGAAGAGAACAACTGGAATATATTGTAACAACTGGGAAAATTGAGAGCTGAAGCGATAGAGGGAAGCAAATAGAAAAGATACCAGACAGCTTACGAGAATAGCTTGGCTGAAGGTCAACAACAGAAATGATAAATAACTGTCGAGATCGAATGTTGTTGAGAGACATGATCACCTACGCCAGCAGGCCGGGTACTTGATGATGAGCTGCAATACCTAATACAGCACATCAACGTCCACTTAATGCTCTACTAAGGGCAGATGATGAAGACGCATATTCGGTCCTTTAATAGTCATCAGGTGAATGCCAGAATGAAACAAGCAAGTTTATGGTTGTAAATTTATGTATATTTAACTTGCGCAGAGCTGGCTACTATGGCTAAGTATATTGCTAGAATTGCCTGCGGCACAAAGAAATACAGAATAAACGAGTCATGAAGAAAATGTACCGCGAGAACATGAAAACAATCAATGCCGATACAATTTATTCAGATATGCTTGCCCTGTCTGCGGTGAACAAGTGATGGGGTGTAACATACACTGCTACAAATTATGGTGACAACTTTACAAAAAAGGACAATACAAAATATTTGATGTTTCGGCTTACATGCGGCCATCATCAGAGAACAGGGACAACACAAACAGACAACGACATTTTATTTATTTTATTTTTTCGTTCGCCAGCTTTTACCTCTGACGAAGCCCATGGAGACAAGGACCTGAATTTGCGTGTTAATCCATTTTCCCATGGCAGCCGTGTGCACAGGGGTCCCTCGCCGCACAGGCAGATAACTCCGATTTCGGACATACTCGTATTTTTTTCCGTCGATGAGTAATTGACGTTTCAAGCCGGGCCTCGCTGCTAAGACAAAGGGTGGTTGCCGCAGAGAGAAATCATAGATAAAAATCCTAACCGGTGTAGCCGGGATTTTAACCCAAAACCTCTCGAGGCAAGACGCCAGCCTCGAGATCAACCAATCCCCCAGACAATGAAATGAGGATAAACTTTACTTCATGTTCTGGGATAATTCAAACTAATATATCAAAGAAGGATAATATAAAACAATAAGGAATTACGTAAGAAGAATATACTACATGTATAAATGTGTAGTTATAAATGTATCATCGTCATCATCAAGTGCCATGTCTGCTGGCGTAGGTGATCATGTCTCTCAGGAAAAACCCAGGAACAGCGAGCTAGATGACCTGAGAACAACCCTAGACCAATGGTGCAATAACTTTCAAAGATCGGTTATCCAGTGGATATCATCACACTGTAATATACACGGAAACGAATACTCAGACAAACTAGCTAAAGAGGGAGGGATTTTACCACAAGAGAACCATCTGGTCAGCAACGATGAAGCCAGATCAATCATCAAAGGCCAGTACTATGAAAAATGGAAACGAGAACACCCTAAGTATAACGAGAGGGACGGATACCTCCAACTATCAAGGAGGGATCAAGTCATAATACTTCGCCTCCACACTGGCCACAACAGAATGAGAAACCACATGTTCACCAAACTCAAAATAGGAACTACCAGCCAATGCCACTGTACAACATGACAACAAAACATGTTCTACAGGATTGCCCTCAGTACACAGACCTGATAAGAGCAATGTGGCCTACGCTCACCTTAGTAGTATACAAGGGTCCATTTGGACCGAATTGTGGCGTAAATTAACAAAGATATATAAGAGGCGCCTTTAGCGCCTAATGTACACGAGAGACAGGGGGAATTAACCATGACTGCTCGTGTCGGGATGTTGACCTCTAGTCCCGGTGACCCCGGAAGTGACCTGTTTATGTCTGCTTTGTGCTGACTTTGGCGTTCTTCATGTACTTGCTCGATAGTGATAGGTTAGTAGATTATACAACATCAATGAAAAAACGATCAATATAAAACAGAAGACGAAGATATATTTTATTCTTTTATTATCTCAATAGGTGTATAACATACAGTGAATATTATATATCATTACAAAAATATTTAGTACACTGAGTAAATATATAGTACAAGGATAACATTTATTTATAGCTATGTAGTTGGGTGTCTGCTTAGTTCTATGTCATAAATGAATCATAAGGGGTGAAACTGTTAGAGATTGCTGGGTAGTCTAAACTGGTAGTGTAAAGAGTTAAATATCTAAAGGCGTAGTCGAGACGTTATCATCAGCTACATTTCTTTTTATATATAGAAATAGGACAGAGCATTATTTGTTTGACTGTAGGAAAATATGGAATTATTTAAGACTTTGAAACCTACATTTTTCCCAACCTTAGCCTTTTGCGTAGCGAGAACCTCTAAAAACATATCTTTAGCTAATTTGTTGTGTTGCTTACTTAACCCTTTACAACTGATTTTATCGTAATCACCACTACAATGGTACGTCTTACTACATAAGCTAACAAGAGCTGTCCCTTCATACTCTAGTTTAAAAAGACCGGGCGTTTGCTTGGTGTATGCTTTAACACCCTTACAGTTTATACACTCTGTCTTGCTAGTATGTTCATCGCAAAACTCGGCAGGAAACCAGTCTTTATATATACTATTAAACTCATCCCGCAGACCTGACTTAACTATATCCTTCAACTTAGGTGCACTTAAATACAAGTATAAACTATCAGTATCTGTTTCACATAACTGAAAGTCGGATCTATCTGAAGTCTCACATCCGACTAGTTTAAATATAATCTGGTAAATAAAAGTTAGGAGGCAAGGTCAGAAACCTAGGAGGCAAGGGCAGAAACCAAAAACGCAAGGGCAGAAACCTAGGAGGCAAGGTCAGAAACCTAAGAGGCAAGGGCAGAAACCTAAGAGGCAAGGGCAGAAACCTAAGAGGCAAGGGCAGAAACCTAAGAGGCAAGGACAGAAAACTAGGAAGCAAAGGCTGAAAACAAGGAGGGAAGGGCAGAAACCTAGGAGGCAAGGGCAGAAACCTAGGAGGCAAGGTCAGAAACCTAGGAGGCAAGGGCAGAAACCTATGAGGCAAGGACAGAAACCTAAGAGGCAAGGACAGAAAACTAGGAAGCAAAGGCTGAAAACAAGGAGGGAATTGTAGAAACCTAGGAGGCAAGGTCAGACTCAATAGACTTAACTTACATACTTTATACATATTACCATTAATACAATCGAGTAGGCTTTTATTGATAACCTATCACATCGTTATGAGATGAGAGAAAAACAGAAAAAATATTCAACTTACAACATAAAAATAGACCCACAACACAGACCGCTAGACTGAACAGTACTATGAAAATAAACTTCCGTGAATCAATCGCGCTTATAACACGAAGTTTCACATGCGACTAGTTTAAATATAATCTGGTAAATAAAAGTTGGACGACACTATTTCACCTTCGACTAACATCTAGGTTAACCAATCAGAGAAGAGGATTTCTATCGGACACCCACCAACGAAATGACTGACCTCTGGATTAACTAATCAGAGAAAAAGATTACTGTTATCGTGATAAGTGACCTCATTTTCAACTTGGAGTGCTGTCGAGTCTGACGCGTGGGTTACATTAAATCGAGTCGGCCCTGATACAATCCACCTAGCGGGTCAATGATGGGAGGAAATAATACAAGTGACGGGTTACTTGAACGCGTTTTGACCCCTGATGCAATACCAGGAGTTCCATGACAGTCATAAATAGTTGGATACAACGAGCAGGAAGTTATATTCAAGGTCCAAAAAGAGTGGCCAAATCACTAACATTTTACCTCCAGAACACAACAATTTAGGCTCATACTAAAAAAGTCGACCTAAAAATCCCAAAAAAGCTACTCACATAGTCATAATAGTTAGACACAACGAGTAGAAAGTTATATTCAAGGTCCAAAAAACGTTATTTTAGACATCCCCATAGCAAAAAGGCACTTATAACTCACTTTTGAAATTGTTACCCCTTACTATTTTTAGGGATACGCCCATAAAATCGGTAAAAATAGTAAATTTTCACTCTAGGCATACCCCCAAACTTTATTTTAGACATCCCCATTGCAAAAATTTACATAAAAACCACTTTTAGGATTTTACCCCCTTAGCATTTTTGAGGGTTACGCCCATGAAATCGGTAAAAATCGTACATTTTCACTCTAGGCATACCCCAAACTTTATTTTAGACATCCCCACATCAAAAATTTACATAAAAAACCACTTTTAGGATTTTACCCCCTTACCATTTTTGAGGGTTACGCCCATGGAATCGACAAAAATCGTAAATTTAGCACGTAGGCTTACCTAAAACTTTATTTTAGACATCCCCACTCCAAAAATTAACTTAAAAATCACTTTTGAAATTGTTACCCCCCTTAAAATTTTTTAGGGTTACGCCCCTGAAATCGATAAAAAATTGAAATATAACCTCAAGGCATACCTCCCACATAATTTTTGACACCCCTACATATCAAACTCCAACAAAAAAACAACAAAAAGCTAGTAGTGATAGTGGCTGTGAACTCACCCTAACATACTACTTCTCGTGCGGATTTGGTGCAGTTTCGGTGCATGTCCGTGCACTTTTAGGTTTGGTTCACAGCCACTATCACTACTAGCTTTTTGTTTTGTTTTTTTTTGTTGGAGTTTGATATGTAGGGGTGTCAAAAATTATGTGGGAGGTATGCCTTGAGGATATATTTCAATTTTTTATCGATTTCAGGCGTAACCCTCAAAAATTTTAAGGGGGGGGGGGTAACAATTTCAAAAGTGATTTTTAAGTTAATTTTGGTGTGGGGATGTCTAAAATAAAGTTTTAGGTAAGCCTACGTGCTAAATTTACGATTTTTATCGATTCCATGGGCGTAACCCTCAAAAATGGTAAGGGGGTAAAATCCTAAAAGTGGTTTTTTATGTAAATTTTTTATGTGGGGATGTCTAAAATAAAGTTTGGGGTATGCCTAGAGTGAAAATTTACGATTTTTATCGATTCCATGGCGTAACCCTAAAAATGGTCAGGGGGGTAACAATTTCAAAAGTGATTTTTAAGTAAATTTTTGGTATGGGGATGTCTAAAATAAAGTTTGGGGGTATGCCTAGCGTGAAAATTTACGATTTTTACCGATTTCATGGGCGTAACCCTCAAAAATGCTAAGGGGGTAAAATCCTAAAAGTGGTTTTTTATGTAAATTTTTGCAATGGGGATGTCTAAAATAAAGTTTGGGGGTATGCCTAGAGTGAAAATTTACTATTTTTACCGATTTTATGGGCGTATCCCTAAAAATAGTAAGGGGGTAACAATTTCGAAAGTGAGTTATAAGTGCCTTTTTGCTATGGGGATGTCTAAAATAACGTTTTTTGGACCTTGAATATAACTTTCTACTCGTTGTGTCTAACTATTATGACTATGTGAGTAGCTTTTTTGGGATTTTTAGGTCGACTTTTTTAGTATGAGCCTAAATTGTTGTGTTCTGGAGGTAAAATGTTAGTGATTTGGCCACTCTTTTTGGACCTTGAATATAACTTCCTGCTCGTTGTATCCAACTATTTATGACTGTCATGGAACTCCTGGTATTGCATCAGGGGTCAAAACGCGTTCAAGTAACCCGTCACTTGTATTATTTCCTCCCATCATTAACCCGCTAGGTGGATTGTATCAGGGCCGACTCGATTTAAAGTAACCCACGCGTCAGACTCGACAGCACTCCAAGTTGAAAATGAGGTCACTTATCACAATAACAGTAATCTTTTTCTCTGATTAGTTAATCCAGAGGTCAGTCATTTCGTTGGTGGGTGTCCGATAGAAATCCTCTTCTCTGATTGGTTAACCTAGATGTTAGTCGAAGGTGGAATAGTGTCGTCCAACTTTTATTTACCAGATTATATTTAAACTAGTCGCATGTGAAACTTCGTGTTATAAGCGCGATTGATTCACGGAAGTTTATTTTCATAGTACTGTTCAGTCTAGCGGTCTGTGTTGTGGGTCTATTTTTATGTTGTAAGTTGAATATTTTTTCTGTTTTTCTCTCATCTCATAACGATGTGATAGGTTATCAATAAAAGCCTACTCGATTGTATTAATGGTAATATGTATAAAGTATGTAAGTTAAGTCTATTGAGTCTGACCTTGCCTCCTAGGTTTCTACCCTTCCCTCCTTGTTTTCAGCCTTTGCTTCCTAGTTTTCTGTCCTTGCCTCTTAGGTTTCTGTCCTTGCCTCATAGGTTTCTGCCCTTGCCTCCTAGGTTTCTGACCTTGCCTCCTAGGTTTCTGCCCTTGCCTCCTAGGTTTCTGCCCTTCCCTCCTTGTTTTCAGCCTTTGCTTCCTAGTTTTCTGTCCTTGCCTCTTAGGTTTCTGCCCTTGCCTCTTAGATTTCTGCCCTTGCCTCTTAGGTTTCTGACCTTGCCTCCTAGGTTTCTGCCCTTGCGTTTTTGGTTTCTGCCCTTGCCTCCTAGGTTTCTGACCTTGCCTCCTAACTTTTATTTACCAGATTATATTTAAACTAGTCGGATGTGAGACTTCAGATAGATCCGACTTTCAGTTATGTGAAACAGATACTGATAGTTTATACTTGTATTTAAGTGCACCTAAGTTGAAGGATATAGTTAAGTCAGGTCTGCGGGATGAGTTTAATAGTATATATAAAGACTGGTTTCCTGCCGAGTTTTGCGATGAACATACTAGCAAGACAGAGTGTATAAACTGTAAGGGTGTTAAAGCATACACCAAGCAAACGCCCGGTCTTTTTAAACTAGAGTATGAAGGGACAGCTCTTGTTAGCTTATGTAGTAAGACGTACCATTGTAGTGGTGATTACGATAAAATCAGTTGTAAAGGGTTAAGTAAGCAACACAACAAATTAGCTAAAGATATGTTTTTAGAGGTTCTCGCTACGCAAAAGGCTAAGGTTGGGAAAAATGTAGGTTTCAAAGTCTTAAATAATTCCATATTTTCCTACAGTCAAACAAATAATGCTCTGTCCTATTTCTATATATAAAAAGAAATGTAGCTGATGATAACGTCTCGACTACGCCTTTAGATATTTAACTCTTTACACTACCAGTTTAGACTACCCAGCAATCTCTAACAGTTTCACCCCTTATGATTCATTTATGACATAGAACTAAGCAGACACCCAACTACATAGCTATAAATAAATGTTATCCTTGTACTATATATTTACTCAGTGTACTAAATATTTTTGTAATGATATATAATATTCACTGTATGTTATACACCTATTGAGATAATAAAAGAATAAAATATATCTTCGTCTTCTGTTTTATATTGATCGTTTTTTCATTGATGTTGTATAATCTACTAACCTATCACTATCGAGCAAGTACATGAAGAACGCCAAAGTCAGCACAAAGCAGACATAAACAGGTCACTTCCGGGGTCACCGGGACTAGAGGTCAACATCCCGACACGAGCAGTCATGGTTAATTCCCCCTGTCTCTCGTGTACATTAGGCGCTAAAGGCGCCTCTTATATATCTTTGTTAATTTACGCCACAATTCGGTCCAAATGGACCCTTGTATACTACTCACCTTCCTAGAAGAGAAACTATACGGGGCAACCGAATCAATCAAACAAACAAACAAACAATCAAACAAACAAACAACAGTCTTCACAAGAGTCTGGAGTTCTAGTTTGAATGAGCTATGATCGCAGGAGAAAAAAACAATAAATCAGTCTATGCCTGCGAACTTTGCTTTTTTTTATCAGTGTTCTTCCTGTGTCTCTCAACTTCTCACTCTTTTCCTGTGTCCTGGTGTTTCCCATATAAGAGCATGTTTTGGAATTCTCTTGTTGTTTCTTCTCGACACATGTCCGATATATGTCCATCTTCTCTTCCTAATTGTAGATGAGATCATTGGTCCCATGGCCATTTCTCTTATTTCTATATTAGTCTTGGGAGCCGCGATAGCTCAGTGGTTAGTGAACTGGACTACGAACGATAAGAAGTAGGGTTCGACTTCCCAACCGACGGCTTCCTGTTGCATGGTCATTTCTCTTATCTCTATATTAGTCTTGAATTCGTTCTATTGTAGAAGAGATCGTTGGTTGCATGGCAATTTATCTTATCTCTGTATTAGTCTTAAATTCATTCTATTGTAGATGAGATCGTTGGTTGCATGACCATTTCTCTTATCTCTATATTAGTCTTAAATTCATTCTATTGTAGATGAGATCGTTGGTTGCATGGCAATTTCTCTGATCTCTATATTAGTCTTGAATTCATTCTATTGTAGATGAGATCGTTGGTTGCATGACCATTTCTCTGATCTCTATATTAGTCTCGAATTCATTCTATTGTAGATGAGATCATTGGTTGCATGGCCAGTTCTCTTATCTCTATATTAGTCTTGAATTCATTCCATTGTAGATGAGATCCTTGGTTACATGGCCATTTCTCTTATCTCTATATTAGTCTTGAATTCATTCCATTGTAGATGAGATCGTTGGTTGCATGACCATTTCTCTTATCTCTATTTTAGTCTTGAATTAATTCCATTGTAGATGAGATCGTTGGTTACATGGCCATTTCTCTTATCTCTATATTAGTCTTGAATTCATTCCATTGTAGATGAGATCGTTGGTTGCATGACCATTTCTCTTATCTCTATATTAGTCTTGAATTCATTCTATTGTACACAGATTATTCTTCTTAGGCAGTTGTCCTTGTCAACGTTATGTTTTCTCTCAATCTATTTGGTTTTTATTGTTTCCAGCTAGCACATGAGTAGGTAAGTGTTGATAATACGTGTGACTTGAATATCCAAGTTCAGTGTTCTTTCTTATTATTTATTTATTTCTATATATTTTCCAAGTTTTAAAATTTGCTGCAGCTTTTGCGATCCTATATCTGATTTCTTGTTTTGTGTTGTTCATCTATATTACTACCAACATATACATATGAGGTATCACCATAATTTAAATGTTAAAATTAGCTTATTTTTAAAAGTGATTTTTCTTTGTAATTCGATTTTTTAATTATTTTTTTTTTTAATTTTAAATACACATTTGTACGCGTGTTGTATGTTTGTTCTTGTTGAAAGCATTTGCGCCGAAACATCTTTCTGATTTGTGGTATCCACTTGTTACGTGAAGCTTTAGCTATACCATTGTTTTCTATACATTTTTCTTTCATTACTCCTCATTTTGATTTTCCTGACAGATAACGCTAG
This sequence comes from Megaustenia siamemsis, assembly GCA_032433765.1. NCBI lineage: Eukaryota > Metazoa > Mollusca > Gastropoda > Stylommatophora > Ariophantidae > Megaustenia > Megaustenia siamemsis. The sequence continues at coordinate 7,686,017 of JAVIAB010000049.1, read as the reverse complement.
TGGATGACAACGGAACACATCATCTAGCGGTTCACCTGAATGGACAAGCTATGCTGACGTGTGCTAAAGGTGGCTTTCGATGTCCACAGTGCAACGAAGCGAATTCCAGCAAGTACAGAATCTGTAACATAAATGGTAAGTGCTGATCGGTGTAGATAATGCTGGCTGGTGTAGATAGTGCTGACTGGTGTAGATAGTGCTGACTGGTGTAGATAGCGCTGACTGGTGTAGATAGTGCTGACTGGTGTAGATAGTGCTGACTGGTGTAGATAGTGCTGACTGGTGTAGATAGTGCTGACTGGTGTAGATAGTGCTGACTGGTGTAGATAGTGCTGCCCGGTGTAGATAGTGCTGACTGGTGTAGATAGTGCTGACTGGTGTAGATAGTGCTGACCGGTGTAGATAGTGCTGACTGGTGTAGATAGTGCTGACTGGTGTAGATAGTGCTGACCGTTGTAGATAGTGCTGCCCGGTGTAGATAGTGCTGACTGGTGTAGATAGTGCTGACTGGTGTAGATAGCGCTGACCGGTGTAGATAGTGCTGACCGTTGTAGATAGTGCTGCCCGGTGTAGATAGTGCTGCCGGTGTAGATAGTGCTGATCGGTGTAGATAGTGCTGACTGGTGTAGATAGTGCTGCCCGGTGTAGATAGTGCTGGCCGGTGTTGATAACGCTGACTGGTTTAGATAGCGCTGACCGTTGTAGAAAGTACTGCTACTCACAAATATGGGGAGGAGGGGGGATTTGATTGTGTTCAAGAGCCCCGTCACGCCAGGTGTCAACGTCCAGGTGATGTATAGGAAATATCATGTTAATGTTCATATTTGTGGTGTAGAGAAAAAAAAAATGGCAGCTACCTGGGTAAACAGAATAGGCAAATATCTATTTTTTTTTTATGTTAACACTTTCGATGATTAATAAAATAAATGAAAGTTTTTCTGAACTTGGAAAATATCTGCTTGTATGGTGAGGGGCACATGCGTGAAAGGCTGCCGGTGTGAACATAGAAAAAGTAATATTTGAAACATTCGGTTACTCCAGAATTCACATATGATATGGTTGGTTTGTTGGTTGGTTGGTTGGTTGGTTGGTTGGTTGGTTGGTTGGTTGTGTTCGCCCGATGACTAAAGTATTCTAGAGTATCATGGTAGACTAGAATATTCCTCGTCATCATCCGCCCTTACAAGGACGTTGTGGACGTGTCTGCGTTGTGTTGTGGTTTGCAGTATAACTGTTTTATTTGCGCCTTTCGGCCCAACACATCCGACTTCAGCACGACATTTTTGAATATCGAGTTGTCTTTCCTCTTCGATCCCTGCACGCTTAGCCAGACTAGACAGGTTAGTCTGTTACTGGAGGCACTGTGGAGAGGTGGAGCAGGGTCTGGATGGTTTTGGTTCACCGATCCTGGCGCAAGCCATCAGCTGTGGGTCGCTGACAACTTCCAGCTCTGGTGCTGGGAGGTGCGGCTTTGCCTCCGCCTATGATATAAAGATGGTATACATAATCAATCAAACAAACAAACGAACAAACAAACAAACGAACAAACAAACAAACAAACAAACGAACAAAGCAAACAAATAAACAACTTGTATGGAACAAAATAATTGACAACATGAACCAGGCAGCTGCAGATATTTATTAACACCGTTTTAAGGAGACCACCAGACCCAAGGGACGAACACGAAAAAGATGGATTGACGGAATATTAGAAGCACTAGAAAACATAACAGCAGCAAAGGTAAACAGAAGAGTAAAAGACAGCAAAATCTCCCCTTGACGCTGAAAGACAAATGAGGAAGGAAAAATGAAGAAGTTTTAATGAAGATATTTTAGATCTGATGGTCAGACACCACTAGAAATGATGAACTTCAAATTGAACAAGAACCCTATGATGTCAGATGGTACATGGGGAATATAGCGTTAGTGATAATATTTTTGTGATAATCTGAATATGTTTGGACAACGTGGTCAGAATTACATCAGTGCTGTTTTTATTTACAAGAAAAAAAAATGGTGTTCCTTTTTTTTATCTATCATGTATTGTACTTTTGAGTTCAAGATGGGGCATAGGGCAGAAATGATAGACTTTTCATGTCCAACGATCTTTTCTATTTAGAGTCAGACTTTGCACAGAACTCACAGTATAGCACGCCATAAGTTCATGTTTTAGGCGAGCCTGTCAACCTCAGCAGGGGAGATTATGCCTTCTATTGTTGCTCCTTGCCTCAGTTTTCTATTTAGTGGTTCTCTATTCTATTTCTACGATTTTAGCTTCCAGTGGTGCTTAGGTCTTCAACAAACACTTTCCAAGTCGTTCTGTTTTTTTTTTTGCCATTCTTTTAAGATCATTCCCATGTCTTCCCCATTATCTTCATCTCTGCTTCTATCTGTCTTCTCCAAGAATTCCTTGGTCTTCCTCTTTGTCTTTTTCCCTGGGGATCCCAAAAAAGGGCCTGTTCTGTAATAGTCTCAGTTGGCTTCCGTAGTGTGTGTCCTATCAAGCGCCATCGTCTTCTCTGTATCTCTTTATCCACTGGTGTTTAACCGGTACATTTCCATAATTCTATGTTAATGATTTTGTCCTGCCATTTCCATCCTTTTATTCTGCGTAAACATTCATTAATGAAAGTCTGTATCTTCGTGATTGTCAATTTTGTTCTCCATGTTTCACAGCCATATAATAGGACCGACTTAACATTTGAGTTGAAAATTTTTATTTTAGTATTTAACCTAATTTCTTTGGATTTCCATATGTATCCCAGTGCAATGAAAGCTCCTCTTGCTTTTGATATACTTATTTTGGTATCATTTTCTGTTCCTCCATCTTTATCTATATTACTGCCCAGATATATATAAGATTGTACGTCTAGTAGAGGTATTTCTTCTAGTTTTATTTGGTTATTGCCAACTGTATTAATTCTCATAATGTTGGTCTTATATCTATCAGTGCTGTTTTTATTTACAAGAAAAAAAGGTAGTTCCTTTTTCTATCTATCATGTATTGTACTTTTGAGTTGAAGACGGCACATAGGGCAGAAATTATAGACTTTCCATGTCCAACGATCTTTTCTATTTAGAGTCAGACTTTGCACAGAACCCACAGTATAGCACGCCATAAGTTCATGTTCTAGGCGAGCCTGTCAACCTCAGCAGGGGAGCTTATGCCTTCTGCTGTTGCTCCTTGCCTCAGTTTTCTATTCAGTGTTTCTCTATGCTGGCCTGTTTTTCTTTTACCCTCAGCCTCATCATCATCATTATCGACTGTCATCTCCGCAACGAAGGTTGGCTACCATGGAGTGCCATTCTGCTCTGTCTCTTGCTTTGATGGTGCAGGTTGTCATAGGCTGACATGTCCATCTTTTGATGTTACTCGTCCATGTTAGTCTTGGTCTGCCTCTTTTACCTTGTATTTTTCCCTACAAGATTACTTTTAGTAGGCTGTTATGTCTTTTAACATGGCCCCAAAAATCGCATCTGTCTTGTTTGAATTGTATTTAGTAGTTCTCTCTAGAAAAAAATACGGTACCCATTTAAGGCTGGGTGAACCCAGAAGCCGTCGGTTGGGATAGAACCCTACCCCTTGTCCTTTGTAGTCCAGTTCACTAACCACTGAGCTATCGCGGCTCCCACCTAATAACAAATAAGTCTAGTGTATTAGAATCGAACCCTACCCATTGTCCTTTGTAGTCCAGTTCACTAACCACTGAGCTATCGCGGCTCCCACCTAATAACAAATAAGTCTAGTGTATTAGAATCGAACCCGACCTCTTTCCCACAGTGGATCAGTTCACTAACAGTGTTTGCTTTACAGCAGTTTTATCGAGCTGCCCAATCAACAGTGGTCTGTCTCCACAGTTTTTAGAAACCAGATAATCTTTGTATTGCTACTCAAAATGCTTCAGTAAGAATTCTAAAGATACCTTGGATGATGAAAAAAGAGCAGAGAAAACACTAAAAGATTTAAGCATTTCAACATACTGGCTTATGAACACCATTCTAGAGAGGACATTTTTTAATTATTATAACCACATTAAAAAATAGGGAGCCGCGATAGCTCAGTGGTTAGTGAACTGGACTACAAAGGACAGGAGGCGAAGTTCGATCCTGACTGATGGCTGTCAGTTTCACCCAGCCTTAAATTGGTACCGGATTTTTTTCTGGGAAAGTAAAGCAGCACGGGCGTAATACCGACCACATTACCCCAAAAATCATTTGCTGGTGGTCTGTAAAATATAGGGTCACTAACACCATATTTCCCTAAACGCCACTTGGGGTGACGGGGGTACTTTACTTTTTTTATTTTTACATTAAAAAATACACACCTCGGGATGGAAAGAATAATTGAAGGCATGGATCCTGGGCGATGCATCAGGGGCAGATCAGGAAGAAGGTGGTTTCAAGACATTAAGGAGACCTTCAGCATAATAACAGAAGAAATGGAAGATCTGGCTAGAGACAGAGATTCTTTCAGACGGGTTGTGGTGAATGTAACGATCTGTGGGAGGTCTGGCTAGAGACAGAGATTTTTTCAGACGGGCTGTGGTGAATGCAACGTTCTGTGGGAGGTCTGGCTAGAGACAGAGATTCTTTCAGACGGGTTGTGGTGAATGCAACGTTCTGTGGGGGGTCTGGCTAGAGACAGAGATTCTTTCAGACGGGTTGTGGTGAATGCAACGTTCTGTGGGAGGTCTGGTTAGAGACAGAGATTCTTTCAGACGGGTTGTGGTGAATGCAACGTTCTGTGGGAGGTCTGGCTAGAGACAGAGATTCTTTCAGACGGGTTGTGGTGAATGCAAAGTTCTGTGGGAGGTCTGGCTAGATACAGAGATTCTTTCAGACGGGTTGTGGTGAATGCAACGTTCTGTGGGAGGTCTGGCTAGAGACAGAGATTCTTTCAGACGGGTTGTGGTGAATGCAACGACGTTCTGTGGGAGGTCTGGCTAGAGACAGAGATTCTTTCAGACGGGTTGTGGTGAATGCAACGTTCTGTGGGAGGTCTGGCTAGAGACAGAGATTCTTTCAGACGGGTTGTGGTGAATGCAACGTTCTGTGGGAGGTCTGGCTAGGGACAGAGATTCTTTCAGACGGGTTGTGGTGAATGCAACGTTCTGTGGGAGGTCTGGCTAGAGACAAAAATTTAAAAAATACAAAAAAATTGTATGTTAGAAGCTTTACGTGATAAGTGGACGACACAGACTAAACGACGTTTCGGCCCGATAGGCCTTCAGCAGGAACAAACAAGAAAAAGACACACACAAAACTAATAACGAAACATTCAAAACAAAAATATTCGAAATATGTTAAAGAAAAATGTATATCCTGTGTGTATGAAAAGGAAATGGCAAGTCTAATATCAACTCGTTAACGAAGAGAACAGGATATCACTTAAAACCCTCTACAAAGTGGCTAGAGACATATTCTTTCAGGCGGGCTTTGGTGAATGCAACGTTCTGTGGGAGGTCTGGCTAAAGACAGAGATTCTTTCAGATGGGCTGCGGTGAATGCAACGTTCTGCAAAGAACATGCGACTTGTTGATACAATTTTTCTTTAAATTTTATCATTACTAAACTCACATGATAGAGAATACATTTGGTCTTGACAAAATGCTTCAACAAACAAATTAAGATATCTGTATGAAGATTTCTGCTACAAGCTGGGACCGTTGTGACTAGATAGGGACGAGTTGGTCACAAAGTTGTGTGCAGGTTACATTTTGACCTAACGGGGGACTAATTACTGGACGTTTCTTAAGTTAACAGGCCCATAATGCATCAGGAGACCAATGCCAGGGAGTTATGACCCAGATTACACCCGACTCCATGGAACGTAAAGAGCTGAATCATTTGCTTGATTGGGAAACAACATACAGTGGTCAAATTGCACTTTAAAAAAAAAAACAGTTTCCTGTCACTGGTAAATGGGTAAAGGCATAAAGATGCATGAAGATGCGTAAAGATGCGTAAAGATGCACGAAGATGCGTAAAGATGCACGAAGATGCGTAAAGATGCATGAAGATGCGTAAAGATGCATGAAGATGCGTGAAGATGCACGAAGATGCGTGAAGATGCACGAAGATGCGTAAAGATGCATGAAGATGCGTAAAGATGCATGAAGATGCGTAAAGATGCATGAAGATGCGTAAAGATGCATGAAGATGCGTAAAGATGCATGAAGATGCGTAAAGATGCATGAAGATGCATGAAGATGCGTAAAGATGCATGAAGATGCTTAAAGATGCATGAAGATGCATCAAGATAGATAGACATACGAAGCTGTTGTAAAGCTGATGATAATAATGACAATTAATTTAAACAAATGAAAAGTGGTAAGGTAACAACTCTACGTAGATGAGAAACAAAACAAAAGTAGAACGACGTATAGGCCAAACTCTCTGCCTGTTTCCACAGGGAAGTGACTCATTTTTCCTTTTTGATAGTCAAGCATATTATCGCCTTATAGGTAGATTTATTTGTATATCTGTATATATTTTTGTATTGTTTTTTTGTTGTTCCCACTGAAGGCCTTTTGGCCGAAACGTCGTTCTAGTTTTGTTTTGTTTCTCACCTACGTAAATCTGTTACCATACCACATTTTTCTTTCGTTAAATTTTCATTGCCTTCATATTTCCTGCCACTGACACTTTACTGATTGCTATTTTAATACTTTCAAGGATGACAGTCTTAATAGCAGAGACAGAGAACGAACTACAAGAAATTATAGACATAATAGTAAAAGAAAGCAACAAGAAAGGTCTCAGTCTGAATAGTAAGAAAACAGAAGTAATGGTTATATCGAAGAAACAATCATCACCATCATGCAGCATAAAAATAAACGAGACAAATCTGAAACAAGTGCAACGTTTCAAATACTTGGACACAATAATAACATCAGATGGGAGATTCTCCACAGAAATAAAAAGCAGAATAGCTCAGGCCAAAATAGCATTTCAGAAAATGAAAAATATGCGACGAATCTATGTCAATGAAGGTGAGAAGGAGAGTTCATCGGTGCTATATAGAACCAATTCTGACCTATGGAAGCGAATCATGGACAATAGACAAACAAATGAAAAGACGATTAGAGGCCACAGAGATGGGATTTCTCAGAAGAATGTTGAAAGTTCCCTGGACAGCTAAAAAGACTAATGAGGAAGTTCTCAAAGATGCCAACACAAAAAGGGAGCTCCTAAAAAACATCAGAAAGAGGCAATCAACATTTTTCGGGCACATCATGAGAAGAGAAAAGTTGGAATACTTGGCTACAACTTGCAAAATAAAAGGAAAGAGAGATCGCTGATGACAGAGAGAGAAAATACTGGATAGCTTGGTGTCATGGCATGGAAAACAGTCAACAACAGAACTGATACGATACACTGTAGATAGAAGATTGTGGAAGGACATGATCGCCTACGCCAACCGGTATGGCACATGATAATGATTTTAATACTAAATATTTGTTGTAACGTTTTGCCACTGATGGTTCTTGTTCTTACTGATCCACAAACCTGTGAGCTGATGTCCTTCGGCCCAATGCCATGTAATGATATCTGTAGGTATTTCCGAATTCTCTTGTAGATCTGTACAGGGTGTTCCAGTTATCAAGTCTTTGAGGAAGTAGAGTTGTTCTGATGTCTTTTTAAAAAAAAATTATTTAATACTGTTTTGTTTTAAATACATATATGTGTGTGTGTTATATGTTTGTTCCTGCTGAAAGCCTATTGAGTCGAAACGTTGTTCTAGTTCGTGACGTCACCTATTACATAAAGCTTTAATCTTACCGTTTTTTAAATATATTTATATATATATATATATATATATTGTCTATATAGTTTTGTCTATATATATATATATATATACATATATATATATATATATATATATATATATATATATATATATTTGTCCATATATATTTTGTCTATTATATATTTTTGTCTATATATTTTTGCTGTCTATATACTTTTTTGTCTATATTTTTTTTGTCTATATATTTTTTTTTTGTCTGTATATTTTTTTGTCTCTCTATTTTTTTTTGTGTATATATTTTTTCATTTCTCCGTTCCTTTATGTGAGCAACTTACAGCGATAGTTATGTTTTTGAAAGCTAATAGTTCCCGCATGTTTATTTGTTTATTTTCTTTGTGAATCACTGTCTAGGGCTACTGGAGCTAAATAAAGATGACCTGCTGGATGTGCGCACAATGCAAGATAATACAACCATTCGCATAGAGCCGCGGAGGGTGTCATACTTTACTGTTGTTCATTTACGGTGAATTTCTGTGAGGTGAGTTATGTGTGGTGAGTTGTGTGAGGTGAGTTATGTGAGGTGAGTTATGTGTGGTGAGTTGTGTGCGGTAAGTTATGTGAGGTGAATTTCTGTGAGGTGAGTTATGTGTGATGAGTTGTGTGCGGTAAGTTATGTGAGGTGAATTTCTGTGAGGTGAGTTATGTGTGGTGAGTTGTGTGAGGTGAGTTATGTGAGGTGACTTTCTGTGAGGTGAGTTATGTGTGATGAGTTGTGTGCGGTAAGTTATGTGAGGTTAATTTCTGTGAGGTGAGTTATGTGTGATGAGCTGTGTGCGGTAAGTTATGTGAGGTGAATTTCTGTGAGGTGAGTTATGTGTGATGAGCTGTGTGCGGTAAGTTATGTGAGGTGAATTTCTGTGAGGTGAGTTATGTGTGATGATTTGTGTGCGGTAAGTTATGTGAGGTGAGTTATGTGTGATGAGTTGTGTGTGGTAAGTTATGTGATGTGAGTTATGTGAGGTGAATTTCTGTGAGGTGAGTTATGTGTGGTTAGTTATGCAATGTGAGTTTAATGAGGTGAATTTCTGTGAGGTGAGTTATGTGTGATGAGTTGTGTGCGGTAATTTATGGGATGTGAGTTATGTGAGGTGAATTTCTGTGAGGTGAGATATGTGTGGTGAGTTATGTGTGGTTAGTTATGGGCTGTGATTTATGTGTGGTGAATTTCTGTGAGGTGAGTTATCTGTAGTGAGCTATGTGTTGTGAGTTATACGAGGTGAGTTATGTGAGGTGAATTTATGTGTGGTGAGTTATTTTCTCAGTTATGTGAGGTGAATTTCTGTGAGATGAGTTATGTGCTGTGACTTATGTTGAGGCGAATTTCTGTTAGGTGAGTTATGTGCTGTGAGTTATATGTGGTGAGTTATGTGAGGCGAATTTATGTGAGATAAGTTATGTGCTGTGAGTTATGTGATGTGAATTTCTGTGAGGTGAGTTATGTGCTGTGAGTTATGTGTGGTGATTTATGTGCTGCGAGTTATGTGTGGTGAGTTATGTGATGTGAGTTATGTGTGGTGAATTTCAGTGAGGTGAGTTATGTGCTGTGAGTTAGGTGAGGTGAATTTCTGTGAGGTGAGTTAGTTGTAGTGAGTTATATGATATGAGTTATGTGAGTTGAGTTATGTGAGGTGAGCTATGTGCTGTGATTTATATGAGGTAAATTTCTATGAGGTTTGTTATGTGATGAGAGTTATGTGAGGTAACTGATATGACGTGAGTTATGTGAGGTGAATTTTGTGAGGTGAGTTATATGATGACAAACTAAGATACTTACGGGGGAAGAGATCTGAGCACTGACAGTCGTTTTCGAAGTTCAGTGAGGATGATGCGTTGATTAAACTAAATTAAGCTAAACTAAACCAAAGTGAAATAATTGAACTAAAGTAAAATAAACTAAACTAAATTAAATTAAGCTAAACTAAACTAAAATGGACTAATTGAACTAAATTAAAACCAAACTAAAATAAACTAATCTAAAATACTAAGTAAAACTAAACTAAACAAAATAAAATAACTGAATTAAAATAAACAAAACTAAACTAAAATAAACTAATCTAAACTATCTATCTATTGACCTTTCGAGCCGTAGCCGGCCCATGGGGCATAGACCAAGATACTCCTTCTCTTATCTGAATTTTTGTTCTAGCAGTTTTCAATTCTTTTAAAAATATTTTATCAAATCTGGCCATTTGTCTCTGTTCTGTGCAAGCAGCTCTATCTCGTTGAGGGAGCCGATTCCTGCTGCTCTTGCCTCTCTGATCAATGTTCTTCTCAGTGTCTCTCAGGGTTTTCCTCTTACCTGTTGTTTCCCACATGAGGGCTTGCTTTGCTATTCGGTTATTATCTCTTCTCATCACATGTCCAACATATGACCATCGTCTTTTCTTTATTACTGAAGATATTAGTGGTTGATTGGCGATTTCTCTAATGTCCTCGTTTGTTTTGAATTCGTTCCACGCTATACCAAGTATTTTCCTTAGACATTTATTTTCGAATGCGTTCAACTTTGTTTCTATATCTCTTGTTGTTTTCCAGCTTTCACACGCATACGTAAGGTTTGATAGTACATTTGATTTGAATAGTCTAAGTTTTATGTTTGTGCTGATGAGTTTTGATTTCCACAACTTTTCACGGCTTCTGAAAGACATTGCTGCTTTAGCTATTCTGATTCTAATTTCTTTGCTTGTATCCCCTTCTCGATCAATTTGACTTCCAAGATAGATAAAGTGATCGATCTCTTCTACTGGTTTGTTCTCCATGTATATTTTATCGTCTGTTGCAATTAAACTTTTCATGACTTTAGTCTTTTCATGATTGATCTCAAGCCCAATTTGGCTGCCTATTGATGATAGTTCATTTGTGTTTTCCTGCATTGTTTTTATATGACTGCTGATGAGAACTATGTCATCAGCAAAGTCGAGGTCCTCCAAATGGTTCCCTTTTATCCATTCGATGCCTTCGGTGTTTGTCAGCATCTTTTGTACAGTATAGAGAGTTCTGCTGTCTCCTTTAATTGCAGCTGTCTCTGCTTTCTCTGCCAAATTGTCTATATATGCTCTTGTATCTCTTCTTGCTGAACTTTTCACTTTGTTGTCTAATTCTGTGTATGTTGCTTTTGCCAGGACCTTTCCAAGATCTGTCTTTACATTAGTCATGGCTCTCTTCGCTTCTCTTCTTTCTTTGATGTATTTCCATGTGGTGTCTGAAATCCAAACTGCATTTTCTTCAGTCTGGCACTAGCTTCTGCTGCTGTCATTAGTATTTTGCTCTGTGAGTCCCACATTACATTGATATCTAAGTCTATTTCACCGAGTGCTGAATAACAATTACTTATCTCTATGTTAAACTTTTCCTTTATGGCTTCATCTTTCAGTTTATGACTATCAATTGTATGTGTAGTTGACTTCTTCTGTTGGCTTCTAAATTTTAATCTTATTTTCCCAATGCACAGGTTGTGGTCACTATTAACATCAGCACCTCTGTATGCTCTTACATATATTAATGATGATCTGAATTGTTGTTTAATACATAGGTGGTCAATTTGATTTGAGGTTCTATCATCAGGAGATATCCATGTTGTTTTGTGAATATTTTTATGTGCAAATAATGTCCCACCTGTAACTAAATTTTCTATTAAACATAATTCTATTAATCTTTCTCCATTCTGACTTGTAGTATCACAGCCTTCTCTCCCCATTACATGTTCCACTCCTGCGTTGTCTTTTCCCACTTTGGCGTTGAAGTCTCAGTCTAAACTAATCTAAGTTAAACTAAACTAAAACAAATAGAATAGCTAAACTAAAATAAACACAACTAAACTAAAATAAAATAAACTAAAATAAAATAAACTAAACTAAAATCACTCAGGCAAAAGCAGCTTTCCAGAAAATGAGGAAGATACTATGCAATCCATTTTTGACAATAGAAACAAGAAAAAGAGTTCTTAAATGTTATGTTAAGCCAGTCTTAACATATGGATATTAATCTTGGACAATAGGACAACAGACAAGGAAATCACTGGAGTCTGTAGAAATGTAGTTTTACAGAAGAATGTTGAGAATACCATGGACAGCTAAGAAGAGTAATGAAAACGTTCTGAAAGAGGTCAAAGCAAAAAGAGAGCTAATTTCCAATATTTGTAAGAAACAATCAGCATTTTTTGTCCATGTAATGAGAAGAGAACAACTGGAATATATTGTAACAACTGGAAAAATTGAGGGACAAAGAGATAGAGGGAAGCAAAGAGAGAACATGCCAGACAGCTTAAGAGAATAGCTTGGCAGAAGGTCAACAACAGAAATGATAAAGAACTGTCGAGATCGAAAATTGTGGAGAGACATGATCACCTACGCCAGTAGGCCCGGTACTTGGTGATGATGAAACTAAAATAAAATTATTCTGAACTAAATAAACTAAACTAAACTAAACTAAACTAACTGACCTCATAGCTCTACGATCCTGGAGCCCCTTGCGATCTTGGCAATGGAGCTGATGCCTGCTATTGCTGTGTCTCTTCTCAGTGTTCTTTTTAGTGTTTCTGTAAGTCCACCTCTTTTTTTTTTTAACTCTACTGTTCCCATTTTATGATCTGCTTTGATATTCTCTGTTTGTCTCTTCCTATCATATTGTGGAGCCGTCATAGCTCACAGGTTAGTGAACTGGACTACTAAGGACAAGTGGTCGAGTTCGATCCTGATCGACGGCTTCCAGGTTCACCCAGCCTTAAATGGGTGCCGGATTATTTTTTTCTGGGAAAGTAAAGCGGCACGGGTGTAATATCGACCACATTACCCCAAAAAAATCATGTGCCGAAGGTCTGTAAAAATTATGGTTTCTAACACCATATTCCTTATATACAAGAATTGGCGTGACGGGGCTCTTTACTTTATACTTATCACGTGGTTAACATATGACCACCTTCTCTTGATCACATGTGATTTTTAAAAAATGCATTGTCATTTCTCTTATGTGTACTAGTCTTGTATTTAATGTCATTTATATGTAAGGGAAGGTACTATGCAATCCAAATTTGACAATAGAAACAAGAAAAATAGTTCTTAAATGTTCTGTAGAGCCAGTCTTAACATATGAATGTGAATCATGGACAATGGGACAACAGACAAGAAAAAAAAAACTTGAGTCTGTAGAAATGTTGTATTACAGAAGAATGTTGAGAATACCATGGACTGCTGAGAACAGTAATGAAAATGTTCTGAAAGAGGTCAAAGCAAAAAGAGAGCTAATTTCCAATATTAGGAAGAAACAATCATAATTTTTTGGGCCATATAATGAGAAGAGAACAACTGGAATATATTGTAACAACTGGAACAATTGAGGGACGAAGAGATAGAGGGAAGCAAAGAGAAAAGATACCAGACAGCTTAAGAGAATGGCTTGGCAGAAGGTCAACAACAGAAATGATAAATAATTGTCGAGATCGAAAGTTGTGGAGAGACATGATCACCTACGCCAGCAGGTTTGGTACTTGATGATGATATCTAAGGGTAGATAATTCTGTCTCAATAACAATGGATGTTTTATGATGGCGTTTTGTTAGAACACCGATCAATCGTCCATACCAAGAGGAAGTAAGCCGTCCTCCATCTTGGACCAGAACCGGAAATCTGGTCAGAGCAGAAAATGAATATTTAACTTACAAAGTAGTTTGGGAAAAAATTAACAGTGACGGAGAGCACTGGCCACATCAGCTACAAATGATGTGCTCTACCTAAAGCATAATACATCAGTCTGCTACAGTATTGTGTGTTACAGGATATATATTTGTCTTTTTTCTGTTTCATTTGGATGCTCATCAGGACTTGGATCCCAGCAGACCCATGTGATGGACATATATACCCTCGGGACTTGAATCTACTACGTCACAAATAGCTAGAACAGGACAGCCCTAACCGAGATATTTCCCTGTTATTGTATTCTATGTGTAACATTATATTTAGTTCCCTTGTGTTACATTATGTAACATTAAATTTCGTCAGCTTATACTTTGTGTAACATTATATTTAGTTCCCTTGTGTTACATTATGTAACATTAAATTTCGTCAGCTTATACTTTGTGTAACATTATATTTAGTTCCCTTGTGTTACATTATGTAACATTAAATTTCGTCAGCTTATACTTTGTGTAACATTATATTTAGTTCCCTTGTGTTACATTATGTAACATTAAATTTCATCAGCTTATACTTTGTGTAACATTATATTTAGTTCCCTTGTGTTACATTATGTAACATTAAATTTCGTCAGCTTATACTTTGTGTAACATTATATTTAGTTCCCTTGTGTTACATTATGGAACATTAAATTTCGTCAGCTTATTCTTTGTGTAACATTTTATTTATATCACATATTCTACGCCGTACCACATTGTATTCAGACTATTTATCCTATTTCTGCCACATTATATTCACAATTTTTATTTTACTTTGTGTAAGATTATACAGAGGTTGGTTATGAGGCGTGTTCAAGTGAAACCCGTCCAGTGGATTAGTTACAAACAATATGTAAGGTACATCATTAGGAATGGCAGAACTGGGCAGAAAGCAATTTCTTATGAAGCAAGTAGTCACTGGTGTTCTTTAGAAAAAGTCGCCATAGGCATTTAGATGTGCATCCCACAGCCTGCGTAAGATTCACTTTGAGAACACTGATTCAGTTCCAAACAGCCAAAGGTTGTTGACAATTGAACATTCATTGCTGGGTGCAAGTAGTTTATGGTGACAAAAGTGTGTCTATGGGTATAGTATATGGTCACAAAAGTGGTGTCTATGGGTATAGTGTATGGTGACAAACGTGTCCATGGGTATAGTGTATAGTGACAAAAGTGTGTCTATGACTACAGTGTATGGTGGCAAAAGTGTGTCTATGGCTACAGTGTATGGTGACAAAAGTGTGACTATGTGTATAGTGTACGGTGACAAAAGTGTGTCTATTTGTATAGTGTATGGTGACAAAATTGTGTCTATGGGTATAGTGTATGATAACAAAATTGTGTCTATGGGTATAGTGTATGGTGTCAAAAGTGTGTCTATGGGTATAGTGTATGGTGACAAAAGTGTGTCTATGGGTATAGTGTATGGTGACAAAAGTGTGTATATGGGTATAGTGTATGGTGACAAATGTGTGTCTATGGGTATAGTGTATGGTGACAAAAGTGTGTCTATGGGTATAGTGTATGGTGACAAAAGTGTGTCTATGGGTATAGTGTTTGGTGACAAAAGTGTGTCTATGGGTATAGTGTATGGTGACAAAAGTGTGACTATGTGTATAATGTATGGTGACAAAAGTGTGTCTATGGCTATAGTGTATGGTGACAAAAGTGTGACTGCGGGTATAGTGTATGGTGATAAAAGTATGTCTATGGGTATAGTATATGGTGACAAAAGTGTGTCTATGGGTATAGTGTATGGTGACAAATGTATGTCTATGGCTATAGTGTATGGTGACAAAAGTGTGTCTATGACTACAGTCAATGATGGCAAAAGTGTGTCTATGACTACAGTGTATAGTGACAAAAGTGTGTCTATGACTACAGTGTATGGTGACAAAAGTGTGTCTATGACTACAGTCTATGGTGACAAAAGTGTGTCTCTGACTACAGTGTATGGACACAAAAGTGTGTCTATGACTACAGTCAATGGTGAAAAAAGTGTGTCTATGATAACAGTCAATGGTGACAAAAGTGTGTCTATGGGTATAGTGTATGGTGACAAAAGTGTGTCTATGGGTATAGTGTATGGTGACAAAAGTGTGACTATGTGTATAATGTATGGTGACAAAAGTGTGTCTATGGCTATAGTGTATGGTGACAAAAGTGTGACTGCGGGTATAGTGTATGGTGATAAAAGTATGTCTATGGGTATAGTATATAGTGACAAAAGTGTGTCTATGGGTATAGTGTATGGTGACAAATGTATGTCTATGGGTATAGTGTATGGTGACAAAAGTGTGTCTATGACTACAGTCAATGATGGCAAAAGTGTGTCTATGACTACAGTGTATAGTGACAAAAGTGTGTCTATGACTACAGTGTATGGTGACAAAAGTGTGTCTATGACTACAGTCTATGGTGACAAAAGTGTGTCTCTGACTACAGTGTATGGACACAAAAGTGTGTCTATGACTACAGTCAATGGTGAAAAAAGTGTGTCTATGATAACAGTCAATGGTGACAAAAGTGTGTCTATGGGTATAGTGTATGGTGACAAAAGTGTGTCTTTGACTACAGTTTATGATGGTGACAAAAGTGTGTCTATGACTACAGTGTATGGTGGTGACAAAAGTATGTCGATGACTACAGTGTATGGTGGTGACAAAAGTATGTCTATGACTACAGTGTATGGTGACAAAAGTGTGTCTATGACTACAGTATATGGTGACAAAAGTGTGTCTATGACTACAGTGTATGATGACAAAAGTGTGTCTATGACTACAGTGTATGGTGACAAAAGTGTGTTGATGACTACAGTGTATGGTGACAAAAGTGTGTCTATGACTACAGTGTATGGTGACAAAAGTGTGTCTATGACTACAGTGTATGGTGACAAAAGTGTGTCTATGACTACAGTGTATGGTGACAAAAGTGTGTCTATGACTACCGTGTATGGTGACAAAAGTGTGTCGATGACTACAGTGTATGGTGACAAAAGTGTGTCTATGACTGCAGTGTATGGTGACAAAAGTGTGTCTATGACTACAGTGTATGGTGACAAAAGTGTGTCTATGACTACAATGTATGGTGACAAAAGTGTGTCTATGACTACAGTGTATGGTGACAAAAGTGTGTATATGACTTCAATGTATGGTGACAAAAATGTGTCTATGACTGCAGTGTATGATGACAAATGTATTTCTATTACTGCTCTGTCTCTTGCTTTGATGGTGCAGGTTGTCAAAGGCTGACTTGTCCTTCTTTTGATGTTACTCGTCCCTGTTAGTCTTGGTCTGCCTCTGCCTCTTTTGCCTTGTATTTTCCCCTCCAGGATTACTTTTAGTAAGCTGTTGTGTCTTTTAACATGGCCCTAAAAATCGCATTTATCTTGTTTGAATTGTGTTTAGTTGTTTTAAGACCTCATCGTTTGTTTTCTTTTACTTCCATCCAATTCTACCTATTCTTCCATATATCCACATTTCAAAGGCTTCATTCACTCCAAAGAAAACAGCCATGGTGCACACACACCGTAGGGACGGCGCAGAATATTTAAAGTGGAACTTCCAATTGATTTGACCAAATATCTATATTATGGAGCTGAAAGTAATTGGCGCTGAACAAATCCCACGACGAATATCGAACAGCTCTCAATGTCCTGACATATAACGAATAGCGTCTTCACGATTGTGGAAGGTGGCATTGACATCACCTGATTTGCCAGAAAGGACGCATGCCAGGGTCACGGACTCCGTAGCACCAAAGCGAATCCGTTTTGTGGAACATCCGGTTGACTTTAACGCAACGATCTACATCAGAGTGCTGAAATTAATCAGTCTCCAAGCTCAAATCCTGTAGCAGTTGATAGAACACACATTTATACCACCATCTTCGAACCAGAAGACTACCTTACATAGGATTGTAATAAAGCCACTGTGACGGGTTCATTTGAACACGTCTCGTATTTCACTCTGTGTAACATTATATTTAATTCCATATTTACCTTGTATACCATTATATTTATTTCCCTTATTTTATTTCGTGTAACATTATATTTAATTCCTTATTTGCCTTGTATAACATTATATTTATTTCACTTATTTTACTTCCTGTAACATTATATTTATTTCACTTATTTTACTTCCTCTAACATTATTTTAGCCTCTTAAAATAGGCACCAGAGATTCTTCTGAGAAGTAAAGGCGACCTGGCGTGATACCGACCACATCACCCCCATAAAAATGTGCCGTGGTCATAGAAAAATATTGTCACTAACACCATATTTCGCACACGCTTAGCAAGGCAAGGGGAGGGAATCTTTACTTTTAACATATTTAGCTCCCTTATTTTACTCCGTGTCAACACAAGAAGAGATAGAACACCAAATGAAACCATAAGAAAAGTGGTAGGAATAAAACCCTGCCCTGAATATATAGAACAACAACTTAAATGGTTGGGTCTCCTGGTCAGAATGAATCCTCCCCAATCACCATCAAGGGCGTTCTTCTCAAGAATGCATGGACAAAGACCAAGAGGAAGACCTAGAAGAAGATGGATAGATGCAGTGACAGAGACATGTAACAAAGGAAAATCACTAATTCAGACAGTTCGAGCAGCTCAAGAACGACAAATGATATAGACCACAACACCTTTTCGGTATCAGTGAAAAGAGAAAAGAAAGAAGAAAGAAATTTTATTTCGTGTAACATTATTCAGTTGTGATTTGTCATGATTAATCCATAAAAAAGACCAATGATGAAGTTCTCAAAGAGGCCAACACAAAAGGCACCTCCTAAAAAACATCAGAAAGAAGCAATCAACATTTTTCGGGCACATCATGAGAAGAGGAAAGATGGAATACTTGGTTACAACTGGCAAAATAAAAGGAAAGAGAAATCGCGGATGAAAAAGAGAGAAAATACTGGATAGCTTGGTGTCATGGCATGGAAAACAGTCAACAACAGAAGTGATACGATGCACTGTAGATAGAAGTTTGTGGAAGGACATGATCACTACGCCAACCGGTATGGCACATGATGATGGTGTACCATATATTTAGTCAGTTTTTGTGCTACGTTATGTTATATTATATCACATATTTTATGCAGTATCACTCTGTATTAAGACCACTAACTTTATTGTGTATAATATAGTCAGACCAATTATTTTACTTTGTGAAACATTATATTAGGACCGGTTATTTTACTTTCTTTAACACATTAATGAATGGATTAAAAAATGAGGAAGATACTATGCAATCCATTTTTGACAATAGAAACAAGAAAAAGAGTTCTTAAATGTTATGTAGAGCCAGTCTTAACATATGGATGCGAGTCATGGACAATAGGACAACAGACAAGAAAATTACTGGAGTCTGTAGACATGTGGTTTTACAGAAGAATGTTGTGAATACCATGGACAGCTAAGAAGAGTAATGAAGATGTTCTGAGAGAGGTCAAAGCAAAAAGAGAGCTAATTTCCAATATTAGGAAGAAACAATCATCATTTTTTTGGCCATGTAATGAGAAGAGAACAACTGGAATATATTATAACAACTGGGAAAATTGAGGGACGAAGAGATAGAGGGAAGCAAAGAGAAAAAATAACAGACAACTTAAGAGCATGGCTTGACAGAATGTCAACAACAGAAATGATAAATATCTGCCGAGATCGAATGTTGTGGAGAGACATGATCACCTACGCCAGTAGGCCCGGTACTTGATGATGAACACATTAATACCATCTGTAAAAGTAAAACTTGTCTTGACCATCCTATGACCATCGTTGTCATCGGGGTTGTGTCAGTCAGTACCGGCTGCCCTTCTTTGATTATATTTCTCTCTCTGTTGTCTGCTGTCATAGTCAAATCATATCCATTCTTTTATGTAACATCCCGTCATGTCACATTCTTCTATGTAACATTCTTTCATGTATCATTATTTCATGTAACATTCATTTATGTTTCATTCATTTGTGTAACATTCTTTAATATAACATTAATTTATGTAACATTCTTTTATATAACATTCCTTCATATCACATTCTTCCATGAAGCATTCTTTCATGTAACATTCATATATGCTTTATTCATTTATATAACATTCTTTCATGTAACATTCCTTTATGTAAAATGTATTTATGTAACATACTTTTATGCAAAATTAATTTATGCAACATTCTTTCATGTAACATTTATTTATGTAACGATCTTTCATGTAACATATCCAGATTTTTCTTTGAAGTTTTTATAACATTATTTTTAGACTGGCTGAATTCTTTGTGTAACATTCAGAGCACTCATTTCTCATTTCTGCAACTTTATACATTTGAGCCGATATTTGTTTTGATTTGATTTTCATTGGGCTACATAAGACAGATCATCAACTTTGGAGAAGTTGATGCTATTATAAGAAGAAAGCATCCTGTGTTGCCATGGTTATGATTAGTCGAAGGCCCCGGTATCACTGCAAACGAATTAAAATCCATAATTGTTCAACCGTCAGTGCCAGTGGAATCCTCTGAATTAAAACTGATCTCATTGAAGGATCCAAACAAGGAAAGGCAGCGGTGTCCCCATCGTAGCAGCTACAGCACACGCCAAAAGATATAAGGCGAAGCGGCACCGAAAGTGAACGCAGTTGAACTGTCCTTTGTCATACAATATCATCATTTATCGTAAGCAATCGGAATATCGAAACACCGTCCGGATGAAAAACACAGCTCACGGTGTTCACAGAACACTAAACTCAGTAGCTCCGGCTTCAAGCCGGAATGTTAGTAGGTTAGTTAGTTAGTTAATTAGTTGGTTGGTCGGTCGATTATTTAATTAGTTAATTTGTTAGTTATTTAATTAGTTAATTCGTTCGTTAGTTAATTTGTTAGTTATTTAATTAGTTAATTAGTTAGTTATTTAATAAGTTATTTAATTAGTTAATTAGTTAGTTATTTAATTAGTTAGTTACATAACTAGTTCATTAGTTAGTTATTTAATTAGTTAATTCGTTAGTTAGTTAATTAGTTAGTTAGTTAAATAGGAAGTTAGTTAAATAGTTAGTTAGTTAGTTAAGTTAATTAGTTACTTAGTTAGTTAGTTAGTTAGTCAGTTAGTTAATTTGTTAGTTAGTTAACTAGTTAGTTAATTAGTTAGTTAGTTAATTATTTAGTTAGTTAATTAGGTAGTTAGTTAATTAGTTAGTTAGTTAATTATTTAAATAGTTAGTTATTTAATTTTTTAATTAGTTAATTATTTAATTAGTTAATTATTTAATTACTTAATTAGTTAGTTATTTAATTAGTTAATTAGTTAATTATTTAGTTATTTAATTAGTTAGTTATTTAATTAGTTAATTAGATAGTTATTTAATTAGTTAATTCGTTAGTTAGTTAATTAGTTAGTTAGTTAGTTAGTTAATTAGTTAGTTAGTTAATTAATTAGTTAGTTCATTAATTAATTAGTTAGTTAATTAGTTAGTTAGTTAATTAATTAGTTAATTAATTACTTAGTTAATTAGTTAGTTAGTTAATTAATTAGTTAGTTAATTAGTTAGTTAGTTAATTAGTTAGTTAATTAATTAGTTAATTAGTTAGTTAGTTAGTTAGTTAGTTAGTTAATTAGTTATTTAGTTAGTTAATTAATTATTTAGTTAATTAGTTAGTTAGTTAATTAGTTAGCTAGTTAGTTAATTAGTTAGTTAATTAGTTAGTTAATTAATTAGCTAGTTAGTTAATTAGTTAGTTAATTAGGTATTTAGTTAATTAGTTAGTTAGTTAATTAATTAGTTAGTTAGTTAATTAGTTAGTTAATTAATTAGTTAGTTAGTGAATTAGCTAGTTAGTTAATTAGTTTGTTTGTTAGTTAATTAGTTAGTTAGTTAGTTAATTAGTTAGTTAGTTAATTAGTTAGTTAGTTAGTTAGTTAGTTAGTTAGTTAGTTAGTTAGTTAGTTAGTTAGTTAGTTAGTTAGTTAGTTAGTTAGTTAGTTAGTTAGTTAGCTAGTTAGTTAGTCATCGAATTATCCCCATTGTGTGTTGTAGAACACTCTATAATCGCTCAGATTTCCTCCCCAGCAAGACCTACATCGTGAAGATATCAACTGGTTAAACTGGTTAATTATAATTTTTAGTTTGCTCAAATGTTATGTTATAATTCTGATTTTGTACAAGTTATATACCATCATCATCATCATCATCGAGTGCCTTCTCCGCAACGAAGGTTGGCTACCATGGATCGCCATTCTACTCTGTTTCTTGCTTTGATGGTGCAGGCTAACATAGATTGACTTGTCCATCTTTTGATGTTACTCGTCCATGTTAGTCTTGGTCTGCCTCTGCCTCTTTTACCGCGTATTTTCCCTTCCAATATTACTTTTAGTAGGCTGTTGTGTCTTTTAACATGCCCCAAAAATGTAATTTGTCTTGTCTTAATTGTATTTAGTAGTTCTCTTTTTATTTTTAGTTGTTTTAAAACTTCATCGTTTGTTATCTTTTCTTTCCATCCAATTCTACCTATTCTTCTATAAATCCACATTTCAAAGGCTTCAATTCTCTGTTTGAGGTTCTTGTCTAATGTCCATGTTTCTGCACCATACAGGAATATTGAGAAGATGTAACATTTTGCCATTCTTAGTTTCAGCCCTGCTATTTGTTTTGATGTTAGTATATTTTTCATGGCATTAAAATTACTTTTTGCCATACCTTATCTTTTGTTTATTTCAATTTTCCATCATTGGTTATAGTATGTCCAAGGTAGTTGTAGTTCTGGACTGTCTCCAGATGTATTCCTTCAATATATTCGATAAATTCGATATTTAATTGTAGGTCTTGAGAATTTTCTTTGTTTATGATCATAGTTTTAGTCTGTTTGATATTCATATCTAGTCCATATTTTTTGCTTGCCTGCCCAGAAAGCGAAAACAGCAAAGTGTGTGCTACACATAAGACATATTCAGAACACGAAAGACGAATATGGCAGACCACCGTGAGAGATTGGAGCCTCATCACGAAACACTCCAAAGAAAGTCATGGAGAGAGTATATTTCATAATTTTGAATTTTTATAAATGTTATGTTATAATTTTGAGCTTAAATAAATATTACGTTATAAATTGAGTTTGTATCAATGTTATATTTCAGTTTTGAGATTGTATAAATGTTATGTTATAATTTTGAGAATGTATAAATGTGAACCACCGTCGTAACTTCTTTGTACAATCATGAATCGCCACGCCATAACAATAGAAATCACGACAACAACGTTAAGGGGGATTCCAATGGAAAACCCTCGCTCGGTAGGGACATCATGTGCTACAGGTGATACCCGATCGTCATCAAGCTACTGTAAACAAAATAAAACCAGACGACCTGCTCAAACCAATATTCATAGCCCTACCAAAGAAATATAGCGCGATTGAATGCGATGATTACCGCACAATAAGCCTTATCAGTCACATAACAAAGATATTACTAAGAATCATCATGCGAAGAGTGCGAAACAAAATCAGTCCAGAAATTAGCGATGAACAGTGTGGTTTTGTTGGAGGTAAAGGAACGAGCACTGCCATATACATTATAAGATCTTTAGTAGAAAGAGCCATAGAGGTGAAAACAGATCTATATCTATGTTTCATAGATTACACCAAGGCATTTGACAAAGTAAAGCACCAAGAAATCATCAACATTTTAGAAAGCGTAAACGTAGACAACAAAGATCTAAGAATAATAAAGAACATGTACTGGCAACAAACAGCGGCCATAAGAACTGGAAACCAATTGGGAATGTTTCAACAAATATAACAGGTGTCAGACAAGGTTGTGTGCTGTCACCAGATTTGTTTAATATTTGTAGTGAGATTATTTCAAGATCCATAAGACGCATGCCTGGAATAACAATCGGAGGTCATAATATAAATAATCTAAGGTATGCTGATGATACAGTCGTAATCGCTAAGAGTGAGAATGAGTTACAAGAAATGTTGGACATTACAGTGAAGGAAAGCAACAATAAAAGACTAAGCGATGATAGCAATAGCAGGGTCCGGGATCGATCCCGAGCAGTGGCGGATTTTTTTTGGACGGACAAGGCCCCGGGGTTCACTCAGCCTCTGAAAATAGGTGCAAGAGATTTTTCTGGGAAGTAAAGTGAGCCTGGCGTAATACCGACCACATCGCCCAAAAATGTGCCGTGGTCATAGAAAAACTTGGTCCCTAATACTAAATTCCCCATTCGCCTAAAAAGCGTGAAGGGAACATTTTTTTACTTAATAGCAAAAAGACAGAAGTAATGGTAACAACAAAGAAGTAGACATCACTTCAGTGCACAATAAAGACATGTGGAAGAATAAAAAAAACATCATCATCATGTGCCATACCGATAGGAGTAGGTGATCATGTCCTTCCACAATCTTCTATCTACAGTGCATCGTATCAGTTCTGTTGTTGACTATTTTCCCATGCCATGACACCAAGCTATCCAGTATTTTCTCTCTTTGTCGTCCGCGATCTCTCTTTCCTTTTATTTTGCCAGTTGTAACCAAGTATTCCAACTTTCCTCTTCTCATGATGTGCCCGAAAAATGTTCATTGTTTCTTTCTGATGTTTTTTAGGAGGTGCCTTTTGTGTTGGCCTCTTTGAGAATTTCCTCATTGGTCTTTGTCCAGGGAACTTTCAACATTCTTCTGAGAAATCCCATCTCTGTGGCCTCTAATCATCTTTCCATTTGTTTGTCTATTGTCCATGACTCGCTTCCATAGGTCAGAATTGGTTCTATATAGCACCGATAAAATCTCTTTCTCATTTTTATTAATATAGATTTTGTGCATAAGATATTTTTCATTTTCTGAACTGTTATTTTGGCCTGAGCTATTCTGTTTTGTTTGTTTATTTCTGTGGTGCATCTTACATCTGATGTTATTATTGTGCCCAAGTGTTTGGATCGATGCACTTGTCTCAGATTTGGCATTTTTATTATTATGCACCATGATGATGATGATTGTTTCTTCGATATGACCATTACTTCTATTTTCTTACTATTCAGACTGAGACCTTTCTTGTTGTTTTTTATGGCAACTTCACTTTCACTTATCTATCAAATATATATTTCAGGACCATTAATGTCCTAGAAGATTGCCGGAACTCCATCCGAACCGTTCCGGTTGAAAAAAAAATAAAAATAATGGCCGAAGTGATAACACAAGATAATAATGCTTCCGTTGCCGTGTATTCCTGAAGCCATTTTCCTTTCAGACTTTCTTTCATTGCAAATTGGATCTTTTCTTGAAATTCTTCGCCTTAAATTCCGAATGTTACTGTTTCCCCTCTCTTAATGCCTGCTTTCCCCCATTTCCAGTTATTTTGCCGCTGGCAATGATCCAATAAAGGCGGTTCCCCAACATTCCACCCCCCCCCCCCCTTCATGTGCTGCGACATCGCCCTCTCACGTTCTGACCTGATTGCTGCCCTCACGTGACAAATCCTGGCCTTGAACCGGCAGCTCCCAGACTCACTACAACAAACGGCAGAGGTCGTAGTGAGGCTGTATTGTTCCCTATCAGATTTCTACGACTGCGTTACGATTCTCATCCGTTAGAGGCTAAGTGATTTGTTTTCATGTGAAAGGTTCGTGTGCACTTTGCACAAACATAACGCTTTTATTATTATTATTATTATTATTATTATTTCTGTTGTTGTTATTATCGTTATTTTTGTTTTTGTTATTTTTGGTGTTGTTATTATCGTTATTTTTATTTTTGTTATTATTTTTGTTGTTATTATTATCGTTATTTTTATTTCAGCTATTACTTTGGTGTTGTTATTATTGTTATTTTTATTTTTGTTATTATTTTTGTTGTTGTTATTATCGTTATTTTTATTTTGTTATTATTTTTGTTGTTGTTATTATCGTTATTTTTATTTTTGTTATTATTTTTGGTGTTGTTATTATCGTTATTTTTATTTTTGTTATTATTTTTGTTGTTGTTATTATCGTTATTTTTATTTTGTTATTACTTTTGGTGTTGTTATTATTGTTATTTTTATTTTTGTTATTATTTTTGTTGTTGTTATTATCGTTATTTTTATTTCTGTTATTACTTTTGTTGTTGTTATTATCGTTATTTTTTAATTTTGTTATTATTATTGTTATTCTTACTGTAAATTTACTATTATTATTATTACAATTATTATTGTTATTACTATTACTTATTAGAGTCGTTCTGGTATAACTGACAGTCTTCTTCAACCTCGAGGTCGTTGGGGCACTACTTACAGACTTCACAAACATGTGGGTCTTTAGCGGCGCCACAGACAAACCTCATAAAGCTGATTTTTTCCTCAATAGTCGGCCGCTCTTTCCGACAATGCAAAGTCAAGGCCTGTCCATTCTTTTATATTATCTTCCCATTTCTAACTCTACCTACCCCTCATTCTCTACTTATCTTTATTTCTCTACTCACCTCTCTTTCTCTATTTACCCCTCTTTCTCTACCTACCCTCTTTCTCTACCTACCCCTCTTACTCTACTTACCTCTCTTTTTCTACCTACCCCTCTTTCTCTATTTACCCCTCTTTCTCTACTTACCTCTCTTTCTCTACCTACCCCTCTTTCTCTATTTACCCCTCTTTCTCTACTTACCTCTCTTTCTCTACCTACCCCTCTTTCTCTATTTACCCCTCTTTCTCTACCTACCCCTCTTACTTTACTTACGTCTCTTTCTCTACTTACCTCTCTTTCTCTATTTACCCCTCTTTCTCTACTTACCTCTCTTTCTCTACCTACCCCTCTTTCTCTATTTACCCCTCTTTCTCTACCTACCCCTCTTACTTTACTTACGTCTCTTTCTCTACTTACCTCTCTTTCTCTATTTACCCCTCTTTCTCTACTTACCTCTCTTTCTCTACCTACCTCTCTTTCTCTATTTACCCCTCTTTCTCTACCTACCCCTCTTTCTCTACCTACCCCTCTTTCTCTACCTACCCCTCTTACTTTACTTACGTCTCTTTCTCTACTTACCTCTCTTTCTCTACTTACCACTCTTTTTCTATTTACCACTCTTTCCTACCTACCTCTATTTCTCTACTTACCTCTCTTTCTCTACCTACCCCTCTTTCTCTACCTACCTTCCTTTCTCTACATACCTCTTTTTCTCTACTTACCCCTCTTTCTCTACATACCCCTCTTTCTCTATTTACCCCTCTTTCTCTACCTACCTCTATTTCTCTACCTACCACTCTTTCTCTACTTACCTCTCTTTCTTTACCTACCCCTCTTTCTCTACTTACCCCTCTTTCTCTACCTACCTCTCTTTCTCTACCTACCACTCTTTCTCTACCTACCACTCTTTCTCTACCTACCACTCTTTCTCTACCTACCACTCTTTCTCTTTCTACCACTCTTTCTCTACTTAGCTCTCTTTCTCTACCTACCACTCTTTCTCTTTCTACCACTCTTTCTCTACCTGCCCCTCTTTCTCGCCCCCCCCCCCCCCTTTCACAGTTGCTTCCACATGCTATTTGGATGCCATACTATAGAGATACATGATCAAACCATTTCATGTATTTAATATTCTAAAATGTGTTAACCATACGAAGGTTTGTGTATTTCGTTATAGGATTTGACAACTCAATGTGGTAACGTTTAAAAGTTTACGCGAATTGAAAAAAAAATATATTAGTCGACCAGCACTTGTTTAGTTAATGTGTCGGATGTACTGTGGATGTAAACACACATAAGAATAGAGAAAGGTAAGTTTATTGTCTTTAGTCTAGTCTTTGTTTTTTCTCTCTGTTAATACTAGTTACAGTTACAAGATCACTGGAGGCTGTAAGATTGTGGTTTTACAGAAGAATGTTGAGAATAGCATGGACAGCTAAGAAGAGTAATGAAAACGTTCTGAAAGAGGCCAAAGCTAAAAGAGAGCTAATTTCCAATATTAGGAAGAAACAGTCATCATTTTTTGGCCATGTCATATGAAGAGAACAGCTAAAATGTATTGTAACAATTGGGAAAATTGAGAGACGAAGAGATAGAGGGAAGCAAAGAGAAAAGATGGAAGCCGCGATAGCTCAGTGGTTAGTGAACTGGACTACAAAGGACAGGAGGCCGAGTTCGATCCTGACTGATGGCTGCCAGGTTCACCCAGCCTTAAATGGGTACCGGATTTTTTATGGGTAAGTAAAGCAGCACGGGCGTAATACCGACCACATTACCCCAAAAATCATGCGCTGAAGGTCTGTAAAATATAGGGTCACTAACACCATATTTCCCTATACGCCACTTGGCGTGATGGGGGTACTTTACCTACTTTTTTTTTTATTTCTCTCTGCGGCAATCACCCCAGGTCTCAGCAGCGAGGCCCCGCTTGAAGCGTCAATTATTCATAGACGGAAAAATATGAGCACATCCGAAGTCGGAGTTATCTGCATGTGCGGCGAGGGACCCCTGTGCACACGGCTGCCAGGGAAAAACGGATTAACACGCAAAATTCAATTCATAGTCTCTAGGGGCTTCGTCAGAGGTAAAAGCTGGAGAACGCAAAAAGAAAAAAAAAGTGTTGTTTCCCTGCAGTCAGGAAGACCCTACATTCTGCCCACTTCACGTTCCAACATCGCCAAAGGTGAATTCTGTTAACTGGTGGACATCCGTACATTACCTTAATCTACTGCCTAGGCGATCTATCTATCTTTCGTTCGCTCGAAGTATTGTCTATATCTGCAATGTCGTTTCCTGTATAAATTTTACTGTCTTTTGTAATTCTTGCAGTGGCCCATATAGTTTTGTCTGTAGTGTTGTATCTATGGGCCACTGGATTTTCCTCAGTCTACTATATTATGTGCAGTCTTGAAGTATGTGTTCAGCAGTCTGGGGCGCATGTCTACATGTACAAGTAGTTGATGTGCCGATCTTGAATTTTGTATACATGTGACTATGGAGTCGATTGTGTCCTGTTCTGAGGCGTATAATGATAACTTGTTCATATCTATTGATATTATGAAAGGCATCCTGATTTGGGGCTTGTGGTCCTCTGATTGATTTGATTATCTGTTTCTTATGATGGTATGTAACCGGTGTATCTAGTTGCGTGCCTGTTGAACCTTCCTTTGCCAACTGATCTGCTTTCTCATATCCTGGTATTCCACAGTGAGATGTGATCCACTGCAGGGCAACCCTGTGCGTAGGTGATGAATCGAAACAACTTCCATTAATACAAGAGCGAACAGTCACTACCTGTCTTACATTTATTGAATAGAAATGAGAAAAATTTGGAAAACAAAGAAGCCGGAAAAGACGACTACGTTAGTCTCTACAAAAAGATGACATGTGCAGCCATTGAGCATTGTTAGTTTACACACGTTGGCAAGATCGAACTCAGTGCAAACCATAGTAGGCTGAATAGTCAATTTTTTTTTGCTATTTGTTTGTTTGTTTGTTTATTTCCGATGTTTGTTTGCTTTGTGTTTTCTCAGGAGAGATTTTCCTTAGTTTCAGTGGGCGTCCCTCGCCATACAGGCAGATATCTTAAGAGTTCAGAGGTACTCATATTTTTGTCACCGGTAATCTTGACGTTTAGCTTGATGATTTTTGTATTTTAAAACGAATGGGTTTTCCCTTGGCAGCGGCCGTTTGCCACATTCTTTTAGACATTTATCAACCAAGCGTTTTAAACATGGGTAGAGTGCGCAAGATAATTTTTTTTTTTTCAATGGCCCATATCTGAGAGGTAAAGACGTCGGATTCTCGATAACTAGACTCCAGGGGAGGGTAAAAGCGTAAAGAAAACACGGACTGGAAAAGAAAAAAATTCTCACCACTTAAGGCGAGATTCGAACTCGGGTATTCTCTTGCCCAGAGGCTGGCGTCATAACTCTACACCACACATTCCCCTTCACCCCCATCCCCTTGCTTGTAACATATAACGCTATTTGAGGACCTCTCTAATACTTTGTTTGTAGTCTTCATAGCTCTGCACAAATAAAAGCACTTCAACAGCATAACTCTTCTATTTCTTTGGTATTTTCCCCATAGTTATTTCATATCCTTTACATTTTACCATACTTGTGTTCCTTACATTTTACCATACTTGTGTCTCTTACATTTTCAAATAATTTTGTCCCTTACATTTCACCATAATTTTGTCCCTTTCATTTCGCCATAATTTTGTCCCTTACATTTCGCCATAATTTTGTCCCTTACATTTCGCCATAATTTTTCTTGATTTTTACACGTTACCATAATGATTACAGTTCCCTTTCATTTTATCTTAAATCTGACATTTCCCTTACATTTTGCCATAATTCTTACATTTCCCTAACATTTTGCCATAATTCTTACATGTCCCTAACATTTTGCCATAATTCTTACATTACCCTAACATTGCACTATAATTCGTACATTTCCCTAACATTTTACTATAATTCTTACATTACCCTAACATTTTACCATGATTCTTACATTACCCTAACATTTTACTATAATTCTTACATGTCCCTAACATTTTACTATAATTCTTACATGTCCCTAACATTTTACTATAATTCTTACATTACCCTAACATTTTACTATGATTCTTACATTACCCTAACATTTTACTATAATTCTTACATGTCCCTAACATTTTACTATAATTCTTACATTACCCTATCATTTTACCATGATTCTTACATTAACATAACATTTTAGCATGATTCTTACATTACCCTAACATTATAAGCTGTCCTCTATTTCTTCATTTTTCTTAAGTCGGCCTAGTTCTGCAATGTTTTAAGAGTTTCCATTTAAGTGCCACCAGAACAATGAACACGAAATAATAATTAGAAGAGAATTGGCTGTTACTTGTCTCTTGGCCAAACCATACTACTAGAAGACGAGATGTCTGGTCGACATACTCTCAGACTTAATGAGACATCATCTTGTCTGATATAACAGGCCGGGAAATCTGGATTTGTCAATGTAATTGATTTTCTGGCGAGTCCATCAGCAAGATGTTGACAGAGTTGACCTGCCAGCGACCGAGGCTAGATCGATGGAACAGCCAGTCTTGCTAAATATCAGGGAGGGAGGGGGGAAGGGTTATTAACCAGGTCAGGCCGCAGAGCTACCCAACCACCTGGCTTTGGTTGTGTACTAATAGGAGTAGAATGGATTGTAGAGGGTAGGGGAGATTTGCTTTCGTCTCACTCTTGTTTTGTACCTGAATAGAATCTTATACAGAGTCGTCATCATGACTAGCATCATCATCATCATCACCAGCATCATTACCATCATTATCATCACCAACATCTTCACTAGCACCATTAGCATCACTATCATCTTCATTAGCATCACCATCATCTTCATTAGCATCACCACCATCATCATCTTCACCAGCATCATTACCATAATTATCATCACCAACATCTTCACTAGCACCATTAGCATCACTATTATCTTCATTAGCATCATCATCATCATCATCACTATCATTTTCATTTAGCATCATCATCATTATCACTAGCATCATCACAACCATCATCGCTAGTATCATTAGCATCTTCACTATCATCAGCATCATCATCGTACGCATCATTGTCATCATCATTACCATCAACATCACTAGCACCATTAAAATCACCATTATCATCATCATCATCATCACTAACATCATCATCATCATCATCATAATCATCATAATCATCATAATCATCATCATCATCATCATAATCATCATAATCATCATCATCATAATCATCATCATCATAATCATCACTAACATCATCATCATCATCACTAACATCATCACCATCATCATCATCATCATCATCATCATCACTAACATCATCATCATCATCATCACTAACATCATCATCATCATCACTAACATCATCATCATCATCATCATAATCATCATAATCATCATAATCATCATCATCATCATCATCATCACTAACATCATCATCATCATCACTAACATCATCAGCATCATCATCATCATAATCATCATAATCATCATCATTATATAGACGAGATCCAATGTCTAGCCCTCTATGATAACGACCAAAAAACAGGAGCTCCCGCGTGCATTCTGCGCACGTTAAAGAATCCTTGGCATTTGGAAGTTGAAAAGAGTAGACCACAAATGGCCGCTGTTCAGCAAATTCTCGACGATAAAAAGTACCTCTGAAGCCGGAGAATACATGCCTGTATGGCGAAGGACACATGAACACACGGCTGCCCGGGTGAAAAATGGCGGGGAAGGGGAAAGGTGATAATCATGCGAAGCCTGGGGATTTTGATAAATTAAAAAAAAATGCATCATTATTGGTATCGTCGTTCGCATCATCATCACCGTCGCCACTACATCCATAATCATCACCGTCGCCACCACATCCGTCATAATCACCACCACCACCATCATTATCACCGTCGCCACCACATCCGTCATAATCACCACCACCACCATCATTATCACCGTCGCCACCACATCCGTCATAATCACCACCACCACCACCATCATCATCATCACCGTTGCCACCACATCCATCTTTATCACCACCACCACCATCATTATCACCGTCGCCACCACATCCATCTTTATCACCACCACCACCATCATCATGTGCCATGCTCATAAACGTATGCGACAAAGTCTCACCAGAGGCCGAAGCGTTATTATTTTGTTGTGTTCATTCTTTGGAAAGCCTTGTAAAAGGCGGTGTGAAAAATAGGAACAAGTTATATTCACGCAAAATTCAATCACTTGTGAGTTTCCTCTTCTTTCTTTCAGCTCCCTGTGGAGTATAGGTCTTCAAACAACACTTTCAACTCCCTGTGGAGCATAGGTCTTCGACAAACACTTTCAACTCCCTGTTGAGCATGGGGCTTCAACAAACACTTTCAACTCCCTGTGGAGCATAGGTCTTCAACAAACACTTTCAACTCCCTGTTGAGCATGGGGCTTCAACAATCACTTTCAACTCCCTGTGGAGCATAGGGCTTCAACAAACACGTTCAACTCCCTGTTGAGCATGGGGCTTCAACAAACACTTTCAACTCCCTGTGGAGCATAGGGCTTCAACAAACACTTTCAACTACCTGTGGAGCATAGGTCATCGACAAACATTTTAAACTCCCTGTGGAGTACAGGTTTTCAACAAACACTTTCCAAGCCGTTCTATTTCTAGCCATTCTTTTAGGATCATTCTATGTCTTCCCCATCATCTTCATCTCTGCTTCCACCTGTCTTCTCCAAGAATATTTTAATCTTTATCTGTGTCTCATCCCTGGGGATTTCAAGGAAGGGCCTGTTGTGTAATACTCTCAGTTGGCTTCCGTAGTGTGTGTCCTATCCAGCGCCATCGTCTTCGCTGTATTTCTTTATCCACTGGTGTTTGACTGGTACATTTCCATATTCTGTTAGTGATTTTGTCCTGCCATTTCCATCCTTTTATTCTGTGCAAGCATCCATTAATGAAAGTCTGTATCTGCATGATTGTCATTTTTGTCGTTCTCCATGTTTCACATCCATACAATAGCACTGATTTAACCTTGGAAATTGAACATTTGTATTGTAGTATTTAACTTGAGAAAATGCTTGAGATATAAATTTGACGAACGCAAAAAAAAAAAAAAAAAAAAAAAAAAAAAACTAACTGGATGAAACGATAAATTAAACAGTAAACATTTGTTAAGGAATAAACAGACTGCCATCTGTTTATTACTTTTAATTTCCATTTCTTATATTTCTGTTTCTTTCAGATTCAAATAAGGAATATGGAATTACATATCTTGGTCATCCAATTATCGATAATTGTGGCAATCAGTAATGTGACGTCATTCACAATCACCAGCAAACAGGATGGAAATACAGATTTAACTCAAGCCATTGCTGTGCTACATCGGCAGAGGAGGCGGTCCACAGATAGTTACCTTAATCCTGACTATTTACTGAGGGGCGGAGCGGTGGGCGTCAACGACGTTCAGGATTGGTTAACGGCTTCAAATATGGACGATGATAGTCATGATCTGAATTCTGACCTATTGTTAAATTCTGAACTTCACCATAAGGATGTTGATCGCCTTTTAGAAGATTACAGTTATCCTAACAAACATCCGTTCATTTTTTCAACCGTTGAACCGTCAAGTCAAGAAATGAACGATATATTCGACCCCAGGGATATAGACGGAAGTAGTTTTGTTCCTAAGGCGATATCTGATTGGTTCGTCAAAGCAAAGATGGCTGATGACACTAGATCAAATAGTTATGTAGAAAAGAAATCATATTCTCCTGGTACTGCCATTACTAAAACATCTACAGATAGTAACGATAATCTGTCACTGGAAACATTAACGAAAGACGAGTTTAAGGCTTTGATGAAAGCGATTGACAAGCTTCGGAAACAGTCTAAGAAATTTGACGAGAAAGAAATAGAGACTCCAGACACTTCTGTAGCATTTAGAGAAAGTGTTGAGAGTATCAAAGAACCACAATCGGGGATAATTGTTCAGAATGTTAAGGAGGAAGAACTCAAGTTAACACACGATGGAGTAGGTTCCCCTGTTGTCAAGGAAACTGAAATGATTTCAGAAACTAAACCGGATGTGGGTGAAGAAATTGAAATTGACAAAGAAGTTAAATCAAAGCTTTTATCAGAAAAGAAAAAAGAAGAAGAGAAAGAAGAAGAAGGAGAAGGAGATGTGATAAGGAAACCAGAACTAGATTTTATGGATGAGTTAATTTCAGCTCTACGTGATAATGTTGGAGTGACAGAAGAGAAGGGGATAAAAGAAACAATTAAAAATGAAATGAAAGATAGAAAAGGTGATAAAAACAGTGATCAAAGTATTGTTGAATGGAGCATTCATAAACACCAACAAGGTAATCCATCAGTAAAAAGAGACGTCGAACGACTGGTGTTATCTCCCTTGTTTAAAGATCTCCTCTATGATGATGATGAGGATAATGATAATAATAATGATGATGATAATGCTTTCGTGAAGCCACACCTGGAGATGTTCAAGACAAAAGTATTGGAACTTCAAAGGGAGGTTGACAGACTCAAGTTAGTCTCGCGACTAGAGGCGCTGGAGAATGACATCCTTACAGACGCCCTCAACGAAGCAACGCTAATGCAGGGGGATGACTCAGTGAGTGACTTGGAGTTCGAATCCCTAAAGGAAGCAATTACGATCGAGGAGGCGTTACAGGTAAGAGTTAGGTGTTAAAGTGGTGTGTAAAGTTACAGGTGAGAGTTAGGTGTTAAAGTGGTGTCTAACGTTACAGGTAAGAGTTAGGTGTTAAAGTGGTGTGTAAAGTTACAGGTGAGAGTTAGGTGTTAAAGTGGTGTCTAACGTTACAGGTAAGAGTTAGGTGTTAAAGTGGTGTGTAAAGTTATAGGTAAGAGTTAGGTGTTAAAGTGGTGTCTAATGTTACAGGTAAGAGTTAGGTGTTAAAGTGGTGTGTAAAGTTACAGGTGAGAGTTAGGTGTTAAAGTGGTGTCTAACGTTACAGGTGAGAGTTAGGTGTTAAAGTGGTGTGTAAAGTTACAGGTGAGAGTTAGGTGTTAAAGTGGTGTCTAACGTTACAGGTGAGAGTTAGGTGTTAAAGTGGTGTGTAAAGTTACAGGTGAGAGTTAGGTGTTAAAGTGGTGTCTAACGTTATAGGTAAGAGTTAGGTGTTAAAGTGGTGTCTAACGTTACAGGTAAGAGTTAGGTGTTAAAGTGGTGTCTAACGTTACAGGTAAGAGTTAGGTGTTAAAGTGGTGTGTAAAGTTACAGGTGAGAGTTAGGTGTTAAAGTGGTGTCTAACGTTATAGGTAAGAGTTAGGTGTTAAAGTGGTGTCTAACGTTACAGGTAAGAGTTAGGTGTTAAAGTGGTGTGTAAAGTTACAGGTGAGAGTTAGGTGTTAAAGTGGTGTCTAACGTTACAGGTGAGAGTTAGGTGTTAAAGTGGTGTGTAACGTTATATGTAAGAGTTAGGTGTTAAAGTGGTGTCTAACGTTACAGGTGAGAGTTAGGTGTTAAAGTGGTGTGTAACGTTATATGTAAGAGTTAGGTGTTAAAGTGGTGTCTAACGTTACAGGTGAGAGTTAGGTGTTAAAGTGGTGTGTAACGTTATAGGTAAGAGTTAGGTGTTAAAGTGGTGTCTAACGTTACAGGTGAGAGTTAGGTGTTAAAGTGGTGTGTAACGTTATAGGTAAGAGTTAGGTGTTAAAGTGGTGTCTAACGTTACAGGTGAGAGTTAGGTGTTAAAGTGGTGTGTAACGTTATAGGTAAGAGTTAGGTGTTAAAGTGGTGTCTAACGTTACAGGTGAGAGTTAGGTGTTAAAGTGGTGTGTAACGTTATAGGTAAGAGTTAGGTGTTAAAGTGGTGTGTAACGTTATAGGTAAGAGTTAGGTGTTAAAGTGGTGTGTAACGTTACAGGTGAGAATTTAGGGGTTAAAGTGGTGTCTAACGTTACAGGTGAGAGTTAGGTGTTAAAGTGGTGTCTAACGTTACAGGTGAGAAGTTAGGTGTTAATGTGGTGTGTAAAGTTACAGGTGAGAGTTAGGTGTTAATGTGGTGTGTAACGTTACAGGTGAGAAGTTAGGTGTTAAAGTGAGGAATAACGTTAGTTATTAAAGGGACTAAGTTACTGGGGACAGATACTTGGGGACTAAGTTACTGGGGACTAAGTTACTGGGGACTAAGTTACTGGGGACAGATAAAGGGGGAGTAAGTTACAGGGGACTAAGTTACTGGGGACAGATACTGGGTACTAAGTTACTGGGGACAGATGTTGGGGACTAAGTTACTGGGGACAGATACTGGGGGACTAAGTTACTGGGGACAGATACTGGGGGACTAAGTTACTGGGGACAGATACTGGGGGACTAAGTTACAGGGGACTAAGTTACAAGGGACAGATACTGGGGGACTAAGTTACTGGGGACAGATACTGAGGGACTAAGTTACAGGGGACTAAGTTACTGGGGACAGATACTGGGGGACTAATTTACTGGGGACAGATACTGGGGGACTAAGTTACAGGGGACTAAGTTACTGGGGACAGATACTGTGTACTAAGTTACTGGGGACAGATATTGGGCACTAAGTTACTGGGGACAGACCCTGGGGGACTAAGTTACTGGGGACTAAGTTACTGGGGACAGATACTGGTGACTAAGTTACTGGGGACAGATATTGGGGACTAACTTACTGGGGACTAAATTACTGGGGACAAATACTGGGGAATAAGTTACTTAGGACTAAGTTACTGTGGACTAAGTTACTGGTGACAAAGTTACTGGAGACAAATACTGTATGCTAAGTTACTTGGGACTAAGTTACTGGGGACAGATACTGGAGACTATTACTTGGGACTAAGTTACTGGGGACTAAGTTACTGGAGACAAATACTGTATGCTAAGTTACTGGGGACTAAGTTACTGGGGACAGACCCTGGGGGACTAAGTTACTGGTGACAAAGTTACTGGAGACAAATACTGTATGCTAAGTTACTTGGGACTAAGTTACTGGCGACAGATACTGTGGACTAAGTTACTGGGGACTAAGTTACTGGGGACTAAGTTTTTGACGACTAAGATACTGTGGACTAAGTTACTGGGGACAGAATCTGTGGACTAAGATACTGGGGACTAGGTTACTGTCGTCCGGGCTAGGTAGTCTAAAGGCACGACGTCGGACTCATGACAGGAAGGATCCGAGTTCAAAGCCCACCAGAAGTGATGGTAATTTTCGAAACAAATGAGAGAACATTAATTCGTGGTTTATTTATGACGGTGACCTCCCCTGATCTCTTGTGTAGTGAAATATGATTTCTAGTCTAGCCCTCTCAGATAACGGCAATAAAGAAGAGGTTCATTGTTCCATTCGCGCACATTAACGAACCATTGGCATTTATAAATCGAAATGAGTTGGCTATACATATGGCCGCTGCCCGTTGGAAAAGGTGTCAGCAGAAGCGTACCCATGCCGAGGATTCCAGGCTGCGATCGGAGGCGAAGGCGCGCCTCCCAGCTGCAGAGCTGGAAATTGTCAGCGATCCACGACTGATGGCTTGCGCCAGGATCGGTGAACCAGAACCATCCATACCCTGCTCCACCTCTCCGTGGTGCCTCTAGTAACAGACTAACCTGTCTAGTCTGGTCAAGCAAGCAGGGATCGACGAGGGAAGACAACCCGGTACTCCAAACTGTCGTGCTGAAGTCGGATGTGTTGGACCGAAAGGTGCAAATATAACAGTGTTACACTGCAAGCCACAACACAACGCAGAGACGTCCACTTAACGTTCTTTTACGGGCGGATGACGAAGAGGAATTCTGCAGTCTAATTCATAATTCTAGAATACTTTAGTCATCGGGCGAACGAAAGCAAGCAAGCAGGCAGGCAAGCAAGCAAGCAGGCAAGCAAGCAAGCATACAGAGATCATGCAACTTTGCCAGCACTTCCATAAAATTTTTTGAAGAGGGATATCTAAGCACCTATGGGTTTGTTCGGTGTGCAATAATGATGATCTTAACAATAAAACAAACAGCGAAGTTACAGTTACTGTGCCTCGTACTTCGAGCTTAATTTATTCCAGGAATTGAGGAATTTACAACAGGACGGACTTCCGGTCAATGTGCTCAGTTTGAAGTATTCCTTGGTGAGGTTTCCTCATGTTCAGAGTCAGGCTTGTTGCTGGAGCTACTGAGTTTTAGTGCTCTGTGCACACCGTGAGCTGTGTTTTTCATCCGGATTGTGTTTCGATATTTCGATTGCTTACGATGAATTATGATATCGTATGATAAATGACAGTTCAACTGCGTTCACTTTCGGTGCCGCTTGGCCTTATATCATTTAACGTGTGCTGTAGCTGCTATGATGGGGACTATAGCTGCATTTCTTAGTTTGGATCCTTCAATGAGACGAGTTTTAATTCGGATGATTCCACTAGCGCGGGCGGTTGAGCAATTATGGATTTTAATTCATTTGCAGTGATACCAGAACCTTCGAATAACAAATAACCATTCCAGGAAGTCTTTCTAACTATGAAGTCATTGAAGTTGGACATTTTATTTTATTTATTTATTTTTTGGGGTTTGTTCAATTTGAAATAATAGAAAGTCGATTAGTTCTTTCACAGGCCATAATTATAGCAGATTGCGATCCCTTTAAACATCGAACCATCATCATCATTATCATCATCGAGAAGTGCCGTGACAGCTGAGGTTGGTGATCATGTCCCTTCACCGCTCTCGATCTAAACAGTTATTTATCATTTATGTTGTTGACCTTCTGCCAAGCCATTCTCTTAATCTGTCTGGTATCTTTTCTCTGTTCTTCTATCCATCTTTTTGTCCCTCAATTTTCCCAGTTGTTACAATATATTCCAGTTGTTCTCTTCTCATTACATGGCCAAAAAATGATGATTGTTTCTTTCTAATATTGGAAATTAGCTCTCTTTTTGCTTTGGCCTCTATCAGAACGTATTTTATTATTCTTTTAGTTGTCCATGGTATTCTCAACATTCTAGGTGTATGGTGACATAAACATAAATATTATGGAACAGCTGAAGTAATAGAAAAAAAAAAGACAAAATACAACGTTTCGACAAAAGCCTTCATCGAGTATAGAAAACAGACATAAATCCTAAAGCAGTAAACACAACACAGATCGTAAAAAAAATGGCGCAATAAAACGGTGGCCAGGATTTACGTAGAGTGTGGCTAAAGGAGAAATAGACAATAGGACAGGTTGGGTTTAATTAGGCCAAAAGGAACCTTAACCAACATCTTTAAAACTGTTTGTGGAACGAAGCTAAGAACAAGAGAAGGGAAAAAGAGCACCCCGTGGTGGAACGAAACAATCAGAGAAGCAATTAAGGAAAAGAAGAAACTGTTTAAAAATTCGAGGGAGAACAAGAACCAAGAAAAATATGAAAATTATGCCTTAGTTCGAAAAAGAGTTAAAATTTTGATCAAAGAAGCTAAGCAAAAGAATTGGACAGAATTCGGACAAAACATGAGCAGGGACTTCAAGACAGCCACAAGAGATTTCTACAAAGCAGTAAAAGCCACAAGAGCGAGAAAAGAAAACCATGATCCTACTGAGCTGATAAATGACAAAGACGGACAGCCAATATCAAATAACCAATGTATGCAACAGAGATGGAAAGAATATTTTGAAGACCTGTTAAACATACCAACTACCAATAAGACAACAAAAACCACGCTAGAACTAACAAATACTGAACCCAACATCATGAAAGAGGAAATCGAAGAAGTAATCAAATATGCACCAAGAAATAAAGCACCGGGGATAGATAACACACCAATAGAAATAATAGCAGCAGCAGCAGGAGAAACAGGAGTGCAATGGCTGCCCAGAATATTTAATGCAGCATGGCACAACAGCAAGCCCCAGAAGACTGGCAACAGGCAATCATAATACCAATAAGGAAAAAGAAAGGTAGCAAAAGAGACTGCAATCAATATAGAGGTATATCTCTTCTCGGCCATGTAGGAAAGCTATACGCCAAAATCTTGGAAAAAAGGCTGAGACCAATAATAGAACTACAGTTAAGCGATTCTCAAATGGGGTTCCGAAAAAAAAACAGAGGATGTACTGACGCACTATTCACATTAAAACAGCTTGCAGAAAAAAACGACAGAATACAATCAAAACTTATACATATCCTTCATTGACCAGGAAAAAGCATTCGACAGAGTAAACAGAGGACAACTATGGGAGATACTAACAACATACGGAGTAAGCCAACATCTAACCAACCTTATTAAAAGTCTCTACGTCAACAGCAGCTGCAGGGTCAGAACAGCAGCAGGCTACACAGACCACTTCGAAGTAAGATCAGGTGTAAGACAGGGGTGCGTACTATCCCCCCTACTCTTTATTACATACAAGGACTATATATGCAAGCTAGCCAACCCATCAGAGACAGAGGAGATCAACAAGCTTTTATTTGCAGACAATCAGACACTAATACATAAAACAATAGAAAACCTACAAGAACACTTAAACAAACTCAACATCTCAGGCACAAAATACAATATGAAAATAATCATCAACAATACAGAAGTCATGAATGTCGCCAAAATTAAAAAGAACATCAACATAACTATAGAAGGCAGACAACTAAAACAAGCAGAGGAATTCAAATACCTAGGAAGTATAATGACAAACGATAATTCCCAAACAGCAGAGATAGAATCAAGATACAACAAAGCTTGTCAAATCATTGGACAGTTATCACCACTATTGTCCAACAAGGAAATAACTCTGGAGGCAAAACGAGCACTATACAATACAATCTTCATCCCAACGTTGTGCTACCAATGTCAGACCTGGACCCTAGATGCAAGAACAATAAGAAAATAACTCTAGTGAGATGAAATGTGTTAGGCGAATGACAGGAAACATACTGAGAAAAAAGTTGGGAATAACTCCCGCCATAGAATATATAAGGAAACAACAGATAAAATGGTTTGGCCATGTGACAAGGCAGAATGATCAAAACACAACACAACGTGTAGATTTGATGTCTGGCCCTCTCTGGGTAGTGAAGATTTGTGTCTAGCCCTCTCTGGGTAGTAAAGATTTGTGTCTAGCCCTCTCTGGGTAGTGAAGATTCGATGTCTCTTCTCTGGGTAGTGGAGATTCGATGTCTCTTCTCTGGGTAGTGGAGATTCGGTGTCTAGCCCTCTCTGGGTTGTGAAGATTTGATGTCTAGCTCTCTCTGAGTTGTGAAGATCTGATGTCTAGCCCTCTCTGGGTAGTGAAGATTTGTGTCTAGCCCTCTCTGGGTAGTGAAGATTTGTGTCTAGCCCTCTCTGGGTAGTGAAGATTCGATGTCTCTTCTCTGGGTAGTGGAGATTCGATGTCTATTCTCTGGGTAGTGAAGATTTAATGTCTAGCCCTCTCTAGGTAGTGAAGATTTAATGTCTAGCCCTCTCTGGGTAGTGAAGATTTAATGTCTAGCCCTCTCTGAGTAGTGAAGATCTAATGTCTAGCCCTCTCTGAGTAGTGAAGATTTAATGTCTAGCCCTCTCTGAGTAGTGAAGATTTGATGTCTAGCCCTCTCTGAGTAGTAAAGATCTAATGTCTAGCCCTCTCTGAGTAGTGAAGATCTAATGTCTAGCCCTCTCTGAGTAGTGAAGATCTAATGTCTAGCCCTCTCTGAGTAGTGAAGATTTAATGTCTAGCCCTCTCTGAGTAGTGAAGATTTAATGTCTAGCCCTCTCTGGGTAGTGAAGATTTAATGTCTAGCCCTCTCTGAGTAGTGAAGATCTAATGTCTAGCCCTCTCTGGGTAGTGAAGATTTAATGTCTAGCCCTCTCTGAGTAGTGAAGATTTAATGTCTAGCCCTCTCTGGGTAGTGAAGATTTAATGTCTCTTCTCTGGGTAGTGAAGAGTCGATGTCTCTTCTTTCGGTAATGAAGATCTGATGTCTCTTCTCTAGGTAGTGATGATTTGACGTCTCTTCTCTGGGTAGTGGAGATTTGATGTCTCTTCTCTGATAGTGAAGATTTGATGTCTCTTCTCTGGGTAGTGAAGTTTTGATGTCTGTTCTCTCGGTAGTGAAGATTTAATGTCTCGTCTTTGGATAGTGAAGATTTGATGTCTCTTCTCTGGATAGTGAAGATTTGATGTCTCTTCTCTGGATAGTAAGATTCGATGTCTCTTCTCTTGGTTGTGAAGATTTGATGTCTCGTCTCTGGATAGTGAAGATTTGATTTCTCTTCTCTGGATGGTGAAGATTTCATGTCTCTTCTCTGGATAGTGAAGATTTGATGTCTGTTCTCTGGATAGTGAAGATTTGATGTCTCTTCTCTGGGTAGTGAAGATTTGATGTCTCGTCTCTGGATAGTGAAGATTTGATGTCTCTTCTCTGGATAGTGAAGATTTGATGTCTTTTTTCTTGGTATTGATAATTTGATGTCTCTTCTCTGGGTAGTGAAGTTTTGATGTCTCTACTCTTGGTAGTAAAAATTTGATGTCTCGTCTTTGGATAGTGAAGATTTGATGTCTAGCACTCTTTGGGTAGTGAAGATTCGATGTCTAGCCCTCTTTGGGTAGTGAAGATTCGATGTAAAGCAGTTCTTTGGTAGTGAAGATTCGATGTCTAGCTCTCTCTGAGTAGTGAAGATTCGATGTCTAGCACTCTTTGGGTAGTGAAGATTCGATGTAAAGCAGTTCTTTGGTAGTGAAGATTCGATGTCTAGCTCTCTCTGGGTAGTGAAGATTCGATGTCTAGCTCTCTCTGAGTAGTGAAGATTCGATGTCTAGCTCTCTCTGAGTAGTGAAGATTCGATGTCTAGCTCTCTCTGAGTAGTGAAGATTCGATGTCTAGCTCTCTCTGAGTAGTGAAGATTCGATGTCTAGCTCTCTCTCTGAGTAGTGAAGTTTCGTTGTGTCTTCTCTGAGTAGTAAAGATTCGATGCCTCTTCTCTGTGTAGTAAAGATTCGATGTCTCTTATCTGGGTAGTAAAGATTCGATGTCTCTTCTCTGTGTAGTAAAGATTCGATGTCTCTTCTCTGTCTAGTAAAGAATCGATGTCTCTTCTCTGTGTAGTAAAGATTCGATGTCTCTTCTCTGTGTAGTAAAGATTCGATGTCTCTTCTCTGTGTAGTAAAGATTCGATGTCTCTTATCTGGGTAGTAAAGATTCGATGTCTCTTCTCTGTGTAGTAAAGATTCGATGTCTCTTATCTGCATAGTGAAGATTCGATATCTCTTCTCTGGGTAGTAAAGATTCGATATCTCTTCTCTGGGTAGTGAAGATTCGATATCTCTTCTCTGTGTAGTGAAGATTCGATATCTCTTCTCTGGGTAGTGAAGATTCGATGTCTCTTCTCTGGGTAGTAAAGATACGATGTCTCTTATCTGGGTAGTGAAGATTCGATATCTCTTCTCTGGGTAGTAAAGATTCGATATCTCTTCTCTGTGTAGTGAAGATTCGATATCTCTTCTCTGTGTAGTGAAGATTCGATATCTCTTCTCTGTGTAGTAAAGATTCGATGTCTCTTATCTGGGTAGTGAAGATTCGATGTCTCTTCTCTGGGTAGTGAAGATTCGATATCTCTTCTCTGTGTAGTGAAGATTCGATATCTCTTCTCTGTGTAGTGAAGATTCGATATCTCTTCTCTGTGTAGTAAAGATTCGATGTCTCTTATCTGGGTAGTAAAGATTCTATATCTCTTCTCTGGGTAGTAAAGATTTGATGTCTCTTATCTGGGTAGTGAAGATTCGATATCTCTTCTCTGGGTAGTAAAGATTCGATGTCTCTTATCTGGGTAGTAAAGATTCGATGTCTCTTCTCTGTGTAGTGAAGATTCGATATCTCTTCTCTGGGTAGTGAAGATTCGATATCTCTTCTCTGTGTAGTAAAGATTCGATGTCACTTCTCTGGGTAGTGAAGATTCGATATCTCTTCTCTGTGTAGTAAAGATTCGATATCTCTTCTCTGGGTAGTGAAGATTCGATATCTCTTCTCTGGGTAGTGAAGATTCGATATCTCTTCTCTGGGTAGTGAAGATTCGATATCTCTTCTCTGTGTAGTAAAGATTCGATATCTCTTCTCTG
Organism: Megaustenia siamemsis; assembly: GCA_032433765.1. Taxonomy (NCBI): domain Eukaryota; kingdom Metazoa; phylum Mollusca; class Gastropoda; order Stylommatophora; family Ariophantidae; genus Megaustenia; species Megaustenia siamemsis. The sequence goes on along the minus strand of JAVIAB010000049.1, from coordinate 7,641,993 downwards.
TGTAGTAAAGATTCGATATCTCTTCTCTGGGTAGTGAAGATTCCATATCTCTTCCCTGGGTAGTGAAGATTCGATATCTCTTGTCTGTGTAGTAAAGATTCGATATCTCTTCTCTGGGTAGTGAAGATTCGATATCTCTTCTCTGGGTAGTGAAGATTCGATATCTCTTCTCTGTGTAGTGAAGATTCGATACCTCTTCTCTGTGTAGTAAAGATTCGATATCTCTTCTCTGGGTAGTGAAGATTCGATATCTCTTCTCTGGGTAGTGAAGATTCGATATCTCTTCTCTGTGTAGTAAAGATTCGATATCTCTTGTCTGTGTAGTAAAGATTCGATATCTCTTCTCTGGGTAGTGAAGATTCGATATCTCTTCTCTGGGTAGTGAAGATTCGATATCTCTTCTCTGGGTAGTGAAGATTCGATATCTCTTTTCTGAGTAGTAAAGATTCGATATCTCTTCTCTGGATAGTGAAGATTCGATATCTCTTCTCTGGGTAGTGAAGATTCGATATCTCTTCTCTGGGTAGTGAAGATTCGATATCTCTTCTCTGGGTAGTGAAGATTCGATATCTCTTCTCTGGGTAGTGAAGATTCGATATCTCTTCTCTGGGTAGTGAAGATTCCATATCTACCCCTCTCGGAAAACGCCCATAAACAAGAGGATCCGTGTAATCACTAGCGCACGTCACAAAAAACTTTAGGCAGTTAAAGTCGAAAAGAGTAGGCCAAAAATAGCCGTATCCGGGAAAAAAAATTTGGTATGAAAAATCTTTTCATGACGAAACGGATGTATCGGGCCGACAGGCTGATATATATCTGTGGTTGTGTTGTAAACTAACGACATAACACATCTACCCGCACTGAACTGTTAAGAAGAAGAAAGAAAATGTAAAAATAGAAGACGAAGAGGAAGAGAAAGATCGTGAATAGCTGAGAGGGAGATAAAGAAATGTAGGGACAAGAAGTAAAAGACTAAAAATGAGAAGAAAAAAAAAAGGTAGAAGAGACGAATTACTATTAAAAAGAAAGGAAGTAGAATGGGAACTAGAAAATGACGTGGCTCTTCAAAAGTTCCAGATTCGTATCTGGTGTCAGTTTTCCTCTTCGATTCCGTGGTTACTTCATGGCTTTACCCTGTCCTAGTATTTGCGTCGTGAAAGCCGGTGCCTAGCCCTGTCGGATACTGACGGAAAACAGGAAGTTTTACGTTTTTTTTTTGTTATATTCGCAAACGTAAATCTTGATATGAATTGATAACAATTCATATTCTGCAGGCGATGTTATCTTTTCTGAAATGAGCAAATAAGCAAATAAGCAAGATTACTAAAAAAATCAGTATGAAACAAATGTGCAACAAGATATCGTTGCAGCCATTTTCCCATTTCTTGCATGCTGGGAATATGTGTATAAGGTTGGAGAATAAAGGCCGTAGTGCAGTCGTTGGGAAGGTGTTCTATCTGTCTGTTCTCTCTGTCTGTCTGTCCGTTTGGCTGTCTGCCTGCCTGGCTGTATGTCTATCTTTATGTCTGTCTTGTCTGTCTTGTCTGTCTGTCTGCCTGGCTGTCTGTCTGTCTTTCTGTCCGGCTGTCTGTCTGCTTGGCTGTCTGCCTATCTGCCTGTTTGTATGTCTGTCCTTCTGTCTGTCTGTTCTGTCTATTTGTTTGACTGTCTGCCTGTCTGGCTGTATGTCTATCTTTCTGTCGGTCATGTCTGTCTGTCTGCCTTTCTGTCCGGCTATCTGTCTGCTTGGCTGTCTGCATGCCTGCCTGTTTGTCTGCCTGTCTGTCTGTTTGTCTGTCTCTCTGTCTGCCTACCTGCCCGTCTGTTTGTCTGTCTGTTTGTCTGTCTCTCTGTATATTTTCCTTCCAAGCCGAAGACGGCACATAGGACAGAAATTCTAGACTCTTGTGTCCAACGATCTTTCAACTGTCAAACCTTGCACAGTCCCTGCGTTGCGTTTCGCCACACGGCACTATTCTGGGTGAGTTCCTCGTTCTCAACGAGGGAGTTGAAACCTGCTGTTATTGCCTCTTGCTTCAACGTTCTTGTTAGTGTTTATCTACGCCGACATCCTTTTCTTTTACCCTCTGGTTCCCATTAGAGGACCTCCTTTGAAATTCTCTTGTTGTCTTTCTTTGTCATGTTGCCAACATACGACCACCTTCTTCTCTTGATTATAGGCGATAATTTTAAATGCTTTGTAATATCTCTTATTTCTGAACTAGTCTTAAAATCATATCATGGTACAGGAGGCGAAGGCGCGCCTCCCAGCACCGGAGCTGGAAGTTGTCAGTGACTCATAGCTGATGGCTTGCGCCAGGATCGCTGAACCAAAACCATCCAGACCCTGCTCCACCTCTCCGCGGTGCCTCCAGAAACAGACTAACCTGTCTAGTCTGGCCAAGCGAGCAGGGATCGAAGAGGGAAGACAACCCGGTACTCAAAACGTCGTGCTGAAGTCGGATGTGTTGGGCCGAAAGGCGCAAATATCACAGTGTTACACTGCAAACTGCAACACAACGCAATCACGTTCACTTTTAAGGGCGGATGACGAAGAGGAAGTCTAAAGTCTACGAATACTCTAGAATACTTTAGTCATCGGGCGAACGCATCCATCCATCCATCTATCCATCCATATCATGGTAATCCACAATAAGAATACAAAACAAGTACAAAACAAGTACAAAACAAAAATAACGGTAACAACCAGCTGTGACCCTGGTTCGAAACATCACCCACTTTGGAGAAGTGCTTCCGCAGCTGTCAACAAGTCTGGAACCTCATCTCCCCGGCCTGCTATTGATCCGCCGGCCAGCGAGACCTGTCACATGACCTGACGGATCGATGGATTGAGCGAGGAATGGATCGACAAGGAAGGCTCCAGAAAATGATCCATCCCAGCGGACGGCTCTTGGGGGTTTCCGTGATATAAAGATTATTTTTTTAATCCGAAGTGATAGGATTGAGGAGTTAGTTCCGAGAGGATTGGTAAGCGCATTGGACAGACATGTCAAACAGCAGATAGACACATAGAGACAGACATAGAGACAGACATATAGACAGACATATAGACAGGCAAGTACAGTGACAGACTTGCAAGCAGGTAGACAGATAAATGTTGAATAGTGCGTAGACACAGACAGACAAACAAATAGACAGGCAAGTACGGAGACAGACTTGCAAGTAGGTAGACAGATAAACGTCGAATAATGCGTAGACACAAACAGACACACAAATAGACAGGCAAGTACGGAGACAGACTTGCAAGTAGGTAGACAGATAAACGTCGAAGAGTGCGTAGACACAGACATACATACCAATAGACAGGCAAGTACAGAGACAGACTTGCAAGTAGGTAGACAGATAAACGTCGAAGAGTGCGTAGACACAAACAGACATACAAATAGACAGGCAAGTACAGAGACAGACTTGCAAGTAGGTAGACAGATAAATAGATGAACTGTTAGATTAAAACATAGTAGAGTAGATAACAAAACATAAATGTGGTCAGATATGAGATAACAAAACATAAATGTGGTCAGATATGAGATAACAAAACATAAATGTGGTCAGATATGAGATAACAAAACATAAATGTGGTCAGATATGAGATAACAAAACATAAATGTGGTCAGATATGAGATAACAAAACATAAATGTGGTCAGATATGAGATAACAAAACATAAATGTGGTCAGATATGAGATAACAAAACATAAATGTGGTCAGATATGAGATAACAAAATGTGTGGAGCGACTGATGTGCAAATAGACTATAAATAGATGAACGAGTAGGAGAGATGGAGAGGTAGTGAGAGACAGAAACAGCGGCAAACTGAGAGATTATGAGGGTGACAGGCAATCAGAGATATCAGATGAGAGAAAGAGAGATTAACATAGAGAGACTGTCAGACAAACAGACAGAAACAAGGACTGATAGAATGATAGAGAGAGAGAGAGAGAGTGAGAGAGAATGAGGAAAGAATAACAGTCAGTGAAAAATGCAGACATAGACAGATACATAGAGAAAGACAGACAGTGGTGGAGAGAACGAGAGAAAGACAGACAGAAAAGAACAATGAGAGGCACTGGCAGTAAGGAAGGCAGATAGAGAGAATGACATATAGAGACACATATAGAGACAACTACATATGGAGATACATATAGGGAGGAAGGCAGACACAACGAAAGACAGAGAGAAAGACAGTCAGAGAAAGACAGACAGAGAGAGCAGGGCAGACAGAGACAAAGACACAGACATAGGCATTAAGAAAAAGGCAAATAGTGAGAGAAAGGCAGACAGAGAGAGCAGGGCAGACAGAGACAAAAACACAGACATAGACATTAAGAAAAAGACAAATAGTGAGAGAAAGACAGACAGGGAGAGAAAGACAGACAGGGAGAGGAAGACAGACAGGGAGAGAAAGACAGACAGGGACACAGACAGTGGAAAAAGT
>JAVIAB010000049.1:7515037-7632537 GCA_032433765.1 Megaustenia siamemsis | reverse complement strand
ACAGAACGTTACATTCACGACAGCTCATCTGAAAGAATCTCTGTCTCTAGCCAGATCTCCCACAGAACGTTACATTCACCACAACCCGCCTGTAAGAATCTATGTCTCTAGCCAGATCTCCCACAGAACGTTGCATTCACGACAGCTCATCTGAAAGAATCTATGTCTCTAGCCAGATCTCCCACAGAACGTTACATTCACCACAACCCGCCTGTAAGAATCTATGTCTCTAGCCAGATCTCCCACAGAACGTTGCATTCACGACAGCTCATCTGAAAGAATCTATGTCTCTAGCCAGATCTCCCACAGAACGTTACATTCACCACAACCCGCCTGTAAGAATCTATGTCTCTAGCCAGATCTCCCACAGAACGTTACATTCACCACAACCCGCCTGTAAGAATCTATGTCTCTAGCCAGATCTCCCACAGAACGTTACATTCACCACAACCCGCCTGTAAGAATCTATGTCTCTAGCCAGATCTCCCACAGAACGTTACATTCACCACAACCCGCCTGTAAGAATCTATGTCTCTAGCCAGATCTCCCACAGAACGTTGCATTCACGACAGCTCATCTGAAAGAATCTATGTCTCTAGCCAGATCTTCTGTCGTCATGTTCAAAGTCTTTTTGTTGTCTTGAAACCATCTTCTTCCTTGTCAGCCATTGTCTCGTCTTCCTCGAATATAACATAGCATAATGTAAAATAACATAACAGCGTAACACTTTGTCTACAAAATAAAGAATAGAACTAAAGTGTCACATAACCTAAATATCACTTAACTTAAGTATCACATAACTTAAGTATCACATAGCTTAAGTATCACATAACTTAAGTAAAACATAACCTAAGTATCATATAATCTAAGTATCACATAACTTAAGTATCATAAAACATAAGTATCACATAACCTAAGTATCACATAACATAAGTATCACATAACCTAAGTAACACATAACTTAAGTATCACATAACTTAAGTATCATATAACATAAGTATCACACAACCTAAGTATCACTTCACCATTACCTATCTTCTTTGCCTGAAGGTAAGAAAGCAACTAGAGAAGACATGAGGAGGTTACTCGGTCAGACTTACTTAATGAAAGAACAGGGATCGAAGGAGTTCGGATCAGAACAGAACCTGTTCTTCCCGTCGAATACCGGTAAGTCACGTGAAACGCTTACCTGCTTAATAAGGAAAAAGGTTGGGTTATCACGTCATCATCATCGTGTGCCATACTGGTTAACGTAGACGATCATGTCCTTCCACAATTCTCTATCCCCATTTCATCGTATCAATGATGTACATTTTAACTGTTTACCGTATCATGATAGCAAGCTTTCTATTATCTTCTCTTTGTTGTTTGCGATCTCTCTTTCCCTGTATTTTTTTTTTTTTTGCTTTTTTTTTGCGTTCGCCACCTTTTACTTCTGACGAAATCCATAGAGACTTGAATTTTGCATGTTAATCCGTTTTTTTTTTTCCTGGCAGCCATGTGCACAGGAGTCCCTCGCCGCACAGGCAGATAACACCGTCTTCGGAGGTACTCATATTTTTTTCCGCCCATTAATAATTGATGCTTCAAGCCGGGCCCCGCTGCTGAGACCAGGGGTGGTTGCCGCAGAGAGAGATCATAAATAAAAATCTCAACTGTTGCAGCTGGAATTTGAACCCACAACCACTCTGTCTCGAGGCCAGCGTGTTGCCTCGAGACCAACCAGACCCCTTTCCCTATATTTTGCCAGTTGTAAGCAAGTATTCCAATATTCCTATTCTAATGCACCGGAAAATATGCACTGCTTTTTCTGATGTTATTTTAGCTCTCCTTTCGTGTTGGCAAATAATAATCATAGTTCATTATCATCATTATTATCATCATCATCATCATCATCATCATCATCATCATTGTCATCTTGTGCCATACCGGTTTGCGCAGGCGATCATGTCCTTCCACAATCTTCAATCTACCGTGCGTCATATCAGTTCTTGTTTCGACTGTTTTCCATGCCATGAGACAAAGCTATCTAGTATTTTCTCATTGTTTTTCGTTTTCCGCGATCTCTCTTTCCCTGTATTTTGCCAGTTGTAATCAAGTATTCCAACTTTCCTCTTCTCATGATGTGCTAGAAAAATGTTGATTGTTTCTTTCTGATGTTTTTTAGGAGTTCTCTATTTGTGTTCTAAGTATATATTAAAATATCAAATAATCTAAGGTATGCTGATGATACAGTCTGAATCACTAAGAGTGAAAATGAGTTACAAGAAATGCTGGCCATTATAGTGAAGGAAAGCAAAAATAAAGGACTCAGCCTTAATAGAAAAAAGACAGAGGTAATGGTAACAACAAAGAAAAAGACATCACCTCAGTGCAAAATAAAGACAAGTGGAGCAATATTAAAACAGGTAAATGAATTTAAATATTTGGGAACTTTGTTAACCTCAGACGGAAGATGTACAAAGGAGGTGAGATGCAGAATGGCTCAGGCAAAAACAGCTTTCCAAAAGATGAGGAAGATACTATGCAATCCATTTTTGACAAAAGAAAGAAGAAAAAGAGTTCTTAAATGTTACGTAGAGCCAGTCTTAACATATGGATGCGAATCATGGACAATAGGACAACAGACAAGAAAATCACTGGAGTCTGTAGAAATGTGGTTTTACAGAAGAATGTTGAGAGTGCCATGGACAGCTAAGAAGAGTAATGAAGATGTTCTGAAAGAGGTCAAAGCAAAAAGAGAGCTAATTTCCAATATTACGAAGAAACAATCAATTTGGAAATTTTGTGGCCATGTAATGAGAAGAGAACAGCTGGAATATATTGTAACAACTGGAAAAATTGAGGGACGAAGAGACAGAGGGAAGCAAAGAGAAAAAAATAACAGACAGCTTAAGAGAATGGCTTGGCAGAAGGTCAACAACCGAAATGATAAATAGCTGCCGAGATCGAAAGTTGTGGAGAGACATTATCACCTACGCCAGCAGGCCCGGTACTTGATGATGATGATGATTTGTTTTCGCCTCTTTGAGAATGTCCTTGTTGTGCTTTCTATCTGTCCAAGGAACTCTCATCATTTATCTGAGAGATTCCATCTCTGTGGCCACTAATAGTCTGTTTATTTGTTTCACTACTGTCCATGATTCGCTTCCATAGGTCAGAATTGGTTCTTTATAGCACCGATGAATTCACATTCTCACTTCTATTGACATAGATTTATTGTAAACACTTTTTTCATTTTTTGAAATCTTGCTTTGGCTTGAGCTATTCTACTTTTTATTTTGTTATTTAATAACACTTATAATAAAAATGGTCATAATAATAGTAATAGCAATAATAGTATTAATAATAATAATAGTAATATTAATAATAGTAATAACAATAGTAATAGTAATAATAGTAATAATAATAGTAATAACAATAATAGTAATAATAGTAATAATAATAATAATAATAGTAATAATAAAATAATAATAATAATAATAATAGTAATAATAATAATAGTAATAATAATAGTAATAATAATAATAACCATAAAAGTAATAATAATAGTAATAATAGTAATAATAATAGTAATAATAATAGTAATAATTATAATAACCATAAAAGTAATAATAATAGTAATAATAGTAATAATAATAGTAATAATAACAATAGTAAAAATAATAATAATAGTAATAATAGTAAAAATAATAATAATAGTAATAATATTAATAGTAATAATAATTGTAATGATAATAATAATAGTAATAATAATATCAGTAATAATAATAATAGTAATAATAATAATAGTATTAATAATAATAGTAATAATAATAATAGTAATAATAATAAAAGTAATAATAGTAATAATAATAATAATAATAATAATAATAATAGTAATATTAATGATAGTAATAATAATGATATAAATAATAATAATAATAATTGTAATATTTATAGTAATAATAATAATAATAATAGTCATAATAATAATAATAATAATAACAGAAATAATAATAGAAAGAATAATAATAGTAATAATAATAGTGAACTAATAATAATAATAATAGTAGTAGTAGTAATAATAATAGTAATTAATAATTATAGTAATTAATAATTATAGTAATTATAATAGTAGTAATAATAATAGTAATTAATAATTATAGTAATAATAATAATAGTAATAATTATAGTAATATTTATAGTAATAATAACAATAGTAATAGTAATAGTAATATTTATAGTAATAATAATAATAGTACGTAGGGAGGTCAAAAAGTAATGCACACCAATTTTTTTCTCGGAAACTATTCGGGCAAAATGTGTGAAAGTTTCACAGATTGTAGCTGAACATCCCCTTTACACTACCTATTTTTCAACATAATCTCCGTCCAAGCGTATTGCCTTACGCCAACGCGAAACTAGGTCATGAATGCCTCGTTTGTACCAAGTTTTGTCCTGCTCGCGTAGCCATTTTTTAACTGTGATCACGGATCACACCCTCATCATTGTCAAAGTGTGTCCCACGCAGGAATTTTTTGAGTGGTCCAAACAGATGGAATTCTGAGGGAGCCAGATCAGGGCTGTAAGGAGGATGGGGCAGTACAGTCCAACCAAATTTGTTGATTGCTTCCCGTGTTACCAGACTTGTGTGAGGGTGTGCATTGTCATGTTGAAGCAACAAATCTGCAGATGGCTTATTAGGCCGAACTCTGTGGAACCGATTTTTGAGTTTTGTCAGTGTATTGATGTAAGCTGTCGAGTTGATTGTCTCACCTCTTGTCATTACATCAACAAGAATCACACCATCAATGTCCCAGAAGACAGTGATCATCACCTTTCCGGCTGATGGAGATGTTTTGAATTTTTTCTTTTTGGTGACTGCGGATGATGCCATTCCATTGACTGCATTTTTGTTTCAGGCTCATAATAATGTGCCCACGTTTCGTCACCGGTAACAATTTTTGACAAAAACATTTCTCCTTCAACACCGAAACGCTCCAACAATTCAGAACAGAATGTTTTCCTTTGAACTCTGTGATCATTTGTTAGGCACCGAGGAACCCATCGAGCGCAAATCTTTGAATATCCGAGAGTTTTAAAAATTGCGATTGCACTTCCCTTGCTGACTGTAAGCTGCAATGCCAATTGCTGACTAGTGATACGCCTATCCTTACGAATAATGGCATCAGCCCGGTTTAACATGTCTGTGCTGGTAGCCGAGGCAACACGTCCAGAACGCGGTAAATCATGCAGCTCCACTCGTACACTTTCTGCAGCTTTAATTCTCTGAACCCAGCGACTAACTGTGCTCCTATCGACTGCAGAACATTTGTACACTGCACACAGTCGTTTATGAATGTTTGCCACAGTTTCTTTTTCCGCAACCAGAAATTCTATGACAATTCGATGTTTGTAACGGACATTGTTGACAAGCTCCATTTTAACGGTTCATAGATTGCGTAATAATTATCAGAATGCTGTGCAATTTGGTGCACATGATTGGAACATGTCATATTCCAAGTGTGCAAAATTTCATATTCCTATCTTTATTATTAGCCGAGAAAAAATTGGTGTGCATTACTTTTTGACCTCCCGTATTAATAATTATAGTAATATTTATAGTAATAATAATTATAGTAATAATAATAATAGTAATAGTAATATTTATAGTAATAATAATAATAGTAATAGTAATAATAATAGTAATATTTATAGTAATAATAATAGTAGTAATAATTATTGTGTCTTTTTCTTTGTTTCTACCATTACTTCTGTCTGTTTGCTTTTGAGACTGAGTCCTTCATTCTTGCTTACTTTCCCTATACACATGTATGTACTCAAGTAAATTATTTACTTTGTTGCAGACCCGGAACGGGCAATATTTTCGACGTCTTGATCAGATACGATTCGTCACTGACTTCATTGATGCACGTTACATCAACAGTTACAAGCAAAGTCTTCAGAACTGTGAACAGAAGTGTGTATCAACATTGACTAGTCAGTCTTATCAACAGCATCAACACTGACAAGTCATCATTACTAGCAATATCAACATGTGGATGTTATTATGTGAAATATACTATAATTTATTACTGTTTTATATTTAATGTGTGGATATTAAATCCGTTTTTATTTTACGAAATTAATGTTTACTGTTGTGGTACTGTAAAAATTGAGGGACGAAGAGATAGAGGGAAGCAAAGAGAGAAAATAACAGACAGCTTAAGAGAATGGCTTGGCAGAAGGTCAACAACAGAAATGATAAATAATTATCGAGATCGAACGAAAGTTGTGGAGAGACATGATCACCTACGCCAGTAGGTCCGGTACTTGATGATGTGGATGTTGTGGTTAATATCCAATTTTGACAATTGAAACGAGAAAAAGAGTTCTTAAATGTTATGTAGAGCCAGTTTTAACATACGGATGTGAAACATGGACAATAGGACAACAGACAAGAAAATCACTGGAGGCTGTAGAAATGTGGTTTTACAGAAGAATGTTGAGAATATCATGGACAGCTCAGAAAAGTAATGAAAACATTCTGAAATAGGTCAAAGCAAAAAGAGAGCTAATTTCCAATATTAGGAAGAAACAATCATCATTTTTTAGCCATGTAATGAGAAGAGAACAACTGGAATATATTGTAACAATTGGGAAAATTGAGGGACGAAGAGATAGAGGGAAGCAAAGAGAAAAAATACCAGACAGCTTAAGAGAATGGTTTGGCAGAAGGTCAACAACAGAAATGATAAATAACTGTCGAGATCGTAAGTTGTGGAGAGACATAATCACCTACGCCAGCAGCCTTGGCACTTGATGATGATGATGATAATACTGTTTTCTTGCGTTCTTCTGTTGACTGGAGGAATAGATACTCTCACGGTCAGCTCTGATTCACCTATCCCGATCCAAGCTATCTCTGTCTCCATCATGGGATAAAGGGAAACAAATTTTGAGCTGCTGTACAGCTCATGTTAAGAATGAACTTGACAGAGCCTCGGTGGCTGAGTGGTTAGTGGGCTTGCTTCCTTCTCCGAAAGGTCCAGGTTCGATCCCTAGAAGTGTTGAATTTGTCTCGGACTGACTAGGCTGCGGGGTTCACCCAGCCTCTAAAAAATTGGTACCAGAGATTTTTCTGGGAAGTAAAGGCGGCCTGGCGTGGTACCGACCACATCACCGAAACATGTGCCGTGGTCACAGAAAAAGGTGATCAGTATCATCATGTTCCCTCTACATCTAGCAAGGCAGGGAAGGGAACCGTTATTTTGTTTTTAAAAGATATAAGTCGATGAGAAACAAGACAATAAACAAAAGAAAACATGGTTATGGTCATGGTTATGGTCAAGGTTATGGTCATGGTTATGGTCATGGTTATGGTCATGGTTATGGAAGGCCCCGGTATCGCTGCAAACGAATTAAAATGCATAATCATTCAACCGCCCGTGCTAGTGGAATCATCCGAATTACTACCTCAGCTCCCAAACAAAGAAAGGTAGCTGTAGTCCTGATCTCAGCAGTCTCAACACACGCCAAAGACATAAGGCGAAACCGCAAAGAAAGTGAACACAGCCAACTGTTCCTTGTCTACGATATCATCATTCATCGTAAACAAGCGGGATATCGAAACATGATTAAAACGGATGAAACACACAGCTCACGGTGTGCACAGAGCACAGGGCTGGGTCGACGGGGGGGGGGGGGGGGGGGGGGGTGTATTTTTTTTTCCCAACCACGAGTACAATTCACGCTGCTCCCAGCGGGAATCGAACACGGGTTGTCCGAACGTCGGTAGTCCAGTCGGGTGGTTTTCCCAACTCGGCTACCGAGGCCCCGTAGCTTGTGGCAGAGATAGTTGAATACGTTCTATTGTAAATGTAATGTTCTGCAAAGGGCGCATCGAGTTATCGACTCGACCACACGCTCCATCTTTTGTCTACAGCTGCAAAAACAGAAAGGCGTTGTTGATGACGTCATTCAACGAGTGGCTACCATCGAGTGTGGCGGATTGTAATTGTTTTTGTCTCTTGACATTCTCGGCTCTACCCGGAGAAGTTGGAGTTCGACTAGTTCCAGACTATGGCTGGACAACTGTGTGACTTCTCGAGCGTAGACGTACTGAAGTACTAAAAAAAACTATCTTTACGTCACATAGTACCATTGCTGGTGTATGACGGGGGGCAACGATAGAACCAGAGGGATAAAGGCCGCTTGGTCAAGCAGTCGCCACGACGTGTGAGACTCAGGATTTTTATTTCACCCCCGATAGAAAAAATCCTTTCTGTCTACCGCAGGCTTCGAACACCGAACGTCGGCTTTTCAGCTAGCGGAACAGTGGTTTTAGCCGTACGGCCTGAAGTACTAAGTCTTCTATATCAGCATGAGCCACTAGTATAGGGAACGCAGCGATCCTAGTTTCTGTTAGACGGCCTGTGTTGACTCCCGACTGTTACCTGGGAGTGTTGGTGAAATGATCACCTACCAGCGATGTGTATTCAAGGGAAGCAACTAGGCCACGACTCCTCTAATATTTTATCAAAATACATAACACAATCACATTCTAAATTACATGTCAGTGCACAACCAGCCACCGTATTCCCTAAGTATAGCTGTGATATAGTTCAAATAACTCAAACCGTTACTTATAAACAGGCTTTAATGTCCTTGAAAGTCAAACCTACTACAACCGTATAACGGCAGCTATTGACCTTGCAAATTGAGTGAGAGCTAGGTAGGACATCTCAACAATTACCTCCCCGTTTCCATAGCAACAAAAGAACGACAAATGATATAACCACGACACCTTTTAGGTATCAGTGAAAAGAGAAAAGAAGAAGATGGATAGATGCTGTGACAGAGACATGTAACAACAAAGGAAAATCACTAATTCAGACAGTTCGAGCAGCTCAAGAACGACAAATGATATAACCACGACACCTTTTAGGTATCAGTGAAAAGAGAAATAGTGCCAATTAACCACTAATGTTTTCAGTAATAAAGAAAAGACGATGGTCATATTTTGGACATGTGACGAGAAGAGATAATAACCGAATAGCAAAGCAAGCCCTCATGCGGGAAACAACAGGCAAGAGAAAAAGAAGAAGACCCAGGGAGACACTGAGAAGAACATTGATGAGAAAGGCAAGAGCAGCAGGAATCGGCTCCCTCAATGAGATAGAGCTGCTTGCACAGAGCAGAGACAAATGGCGAGATTTGATAAAATATCTTTAAAAGAATTGAAAACTGCTAGAACAAAAATTTAGATAAGAGAAGGAGTATCTTGGTCTACGCCCTATGGGCCGGCTAACGACTCGAAAGGTCAATAGATAGATAGAAAAGAGAAAAGAAGAAGAAGAATCCATTTTTAAGAGCTAGAAATGTCATGCCTGATATCCCATCGTTTGATAACTTTATGTTGTGGTTTCTATAATTGGCCATGGAAATTATGATAACAGAGCGAGGTCATAACTCGAGTGGAGTTAATTTAGACCGCCCGTTGAGTATAACGTGGGGTGGAGGGCTGACTGGTGTAGAGGATAGACGCCGGCATGCAGACAGGAATGTCCAGGGTTTGAATCCTACCATGACAGGTGTGAGATTTTCACTTCGAGTCCGCCCCTGGTATCTGTGTAGTGAGAACCTATGCCTAGCCCTATCGGATAACGGTGAAAACAGGAGGTCCAGTGTGGTCTAGAGCACTTTCAAGAACCCGTGGCAGTTGAAGTCGAAAATAGTAAGTCAAAGATAACGTCACATTTATGTGAGATATTACATGGTACAGTACTACTATGCACAGTACTATACACAGTACTATACACAGTACTATACACAGTACTACTATACACAGTAATATACACAGTACTATACACAGTACTACTATACACAGTACTACTATACACAGTACTACTATACACAGTACTATAAACAGTACTATACACAGTACTTTAAACAGAACGACTACACAGTACTATACACAGTACTATACATAGTACTATACACAGTACTATAAACAGCACTATACACATTACTATAAACAGTACTATACACAGTACTATATACTATACACAGTACTATACATAGTACTGTACACAGTACAATATACAGTACTATACACAGTACTATACACAGTACTATGCACAGTACTATGCACAGTACAATACACAGTACTATGCACAGTACTATACACAGTACTATAAAAAGTACGATTACACAGTACTATACAAAGTAATATTACACAGTATTATACATAGTACTATATACTGTACACAGTACTATACACAGTACTATATACTATACACAGTACAATACACAGTACTATACACAGTACTGTAAACAGTACAATATACAGTACAATACACAGTACTATACACAGTACTATGCACAGTACTATGCACAGTACAATACACAGTACAATAAACAGTACTATACACAGTTACAATGCACAGTACTATGCACAGTACTATACACAGTACTAAACACAGTACTATACACAGTACTATATATTGTTAACAGTACAATACACAGTACAATACACAGTACAATACACAGTACAATACACAGTGCTATACACAGTACTACACACAATACAATACACAGTACTATGCACAGTACTATACACAGTACTATATACAGTACTACACACAGTACAATACACAGTACTATACAGTACAATACACAGTACTATACAGTACAATACACAGTACTATACACAGTACAATACACAGTACTATACACAGTACTATACATAGTACAATACACAGTACTATATATTACAATACACAGTACTATACACAGTACAATACACAGTACTATACACAATACTATACACAGTACTATACACAGTACAATACACAGTAACAGAAACAACTTCCCTCCACGACTTGCTAGGCGCATTTTTGAGTGATGTGGTCGGTACCACGCCAGGTCGCCTTTTCGTCTTCTACCTTTCAACTCCCTACGGAGCATAGGTCTTCAACACACACTTTCCAAACCGTTCTGTTTCTTGCCATTATTTTAAGATCGTTCCATGTCTTCCCCATCATCTTCATCTCTGCTACCATCTGTCTTCTCCAAGAATTCCTTGGTCTTCCTCCTTGTCTTTTTCCTTGGGGATTCCAAAAGGGACTGTTGTGTAATACTCTCAGTCGGCTTCCGCAGTGTGTGTCCTATCCAGCGCCCTCGTCTTCGCTGTATCTCTTTATACACTAGTATTTGACTGGCACATTTCCATAATTCTATGTTAGTGATTTTGTCCTGACATTTCCATCATTTTATTCTGCATAAACATCCATTAATAAAGAACTGTTTCTTCGTGATCGTCACAATATCAATCAAATACCAAGTCCTACAACAACTAGAAAATACAATAAATAAAGTAGATCATTGGAAACAGGTAAAGGATATATGGAAAGAGACATGCGTAGAAACGCCGGGGAAAAGAGAATGCCAGAATAAGGCATGGATGACAGCAGAGACCCTAGATAAAATTAAAGAAAGAAAGAATAGGAATAGGAAAGCAGACATAAATAAAAGCAAACCAGGCCACCTTTACTTCCCAGAAAAAAAACAACTCTGGTACCCATTTTTAAAAGTTGGGTGAACCCCGATGCCTTGTCAGTCTGAAAAAAAAAATCCGTCACTCTATACACAATACTGCTATACACAGTACTGCTATACACAGTACTGCTATACACAGTACTGCTATACACAATACTGCTATACACAGTACTGCTATACACAATACTGCTATACACAGTACTGCTATACACAATACTGCTATAAACAGGACTGCTATACACAATACTGCTATACACAATACTGCTATACACAATACTGCTATACACAGTACTGCTATACACAATACTGCTATACACAGGACTGCTATACACAATACTGCTATACACAATACTGCTATACACAATACTGCTATACACAGGACTGCTATACACAATACTGCTATAAACAATACTGCTATACACAGGACTGCTATACACAATACTGCTATACACAGGACTGCTATACACAATACTGCTATACACAGGACTGCTATACACAATACTGCTATACACAGGACTGCTATACACAATACTGCTATACACAGGACTGCTATACACAATACTGCTATACACAGGACTGCTATACACAATACTGCTATACACAGGACTGCTATACACAATACTGCTATACACAGTACTGCTATACACAATACTGCTATACACAATACTGCTATACACAATACTGCTATACACAGGACTGCTATACACAATACTGCTATACACAGTACTGCTATGCACAGTACTGCTATACACAGTACTGCTATACTCAGTACTGCTATACACAGTAAGTGCAAACTGTTTAAAATATATAATTGAGTGTGATAAAAACTTAGGGACCGCAAAAACTATCTCTACAAAAAAAAAAAAAAAAAAAAAAAAAAAAAAAAAAAAAAAAAAAAAGGTAATAGCCACCGACAAAAGAGGTCAGAACAAAAGCATCATCAACAGTGAAGATCTTGAAGCTGTAACAACCTTTGAATATCTGGGATCTGTAGTAAATAACAATGGAGACTGGCAGAAAGAGATCTGTAGTAACTAACAATGGAGACTGTCAGAAAGAGATCTGTAGTAACTAACAATGGAGACTGTCAGAAAGAGATCTGTAGTAACTAACAATGGAGACTGTCAGAAAGAGATCTGTAGTAACTAACAATGGAGACTGTCAGAAAGAGATCTGTAGTAACTAACAATGGAGACTGTCAGAAAGAGATCTGTAGTAACTAACAATGGAGACTGTCAGAAAGAGATCTGTAGTAACTAACAATGGAGATTGCCAGAAAGAGATCTGTAGTAACTAACAATGGAGACTGTCAGAAAGAGATCTGTAGTAACTAACAATGGAGACTGTCAGAAAGAGATCTGTAGTAACTAACAATGGAGACTGTCAGAAAGAGATCTGTAGTAACTAACAATGGAGACTGTCAGAAAGAGATCTGTAGTAACTAACAATGGAGACTGCAGAAAGAGATCTGTAGTAACTAACAATGGAGACTGTCAGAAAGAGATCTGTAGTAACTAACAATGGAGACTGTCAGAAAGAGATCTGTAGTAACTAACAATGGAGACTGGCAGAAAGAGATCTGTAGTAACTAACAATGGAGACTGTCAGAAAGAGATCTGTAGTAACTAACAATGGAGACTGTCAGAAAGAGATCTGTAGTAACTAACAATGGAGACTGTCAGAAAGAGATCTGTAGTAACTAACAATGGAGACTGTCAGAAAGAGATCTGTAGTAACTAACAATGGAGACTGTCAGAAAGAGATCTGTAGTAACTAACAATGGAGACTGTCAGAAAGAGATCTGTAGTAACTAACAATGGAGACTGTCAGAAAGAGATCTGTAGTAACTAACAATGGAGACTGTCAGAAAGAGATCTGTAGTAACTAACAATGGAGACTGTCAGAAAGAGATCTGTAGTAACTAACAATGGAGATTGCCAGAAAGAGATCTGTAGTAACTAACAATGGAGACTGTCAGAAAGAGATCTGTAGTAACTAACAATGGAGACTGTCAGAAAGAGATCTGTAGTAACTAACAATGGAGACTGTCAGAAAGAGATCTGTAGTAACTAACAATGGAGACTGTCAGAAAGAGATCTGTAGTAACTAACAATGGAGACTGGCAGAAAGAGATCTGTAGTAACTAACAATGGAGACTGTCAGAAAGAGATCTGTAGTAACTAACAATGGAGACTGTCAGAAAGAGATCTGTAGTAACTAACAATGGAGACTGGCAGAAAGAGATCTGTAGTAACTAACATGGAGACTGTCAGAAAGAGATCTGTAGTAACTAACAATGGAGACTGTCAGAAAGAGATCTGTAGTAACTAACAATAGAGACTGTCAGAAAGAGATCTGTAGTAACTAACAATGGAGACTGTCAGAAAGAGATCTGTAGTAACTAACAATGGAGACTGGCAGAAAGAGATCTGTAGTAACTAACAATGGAGACTGTCAGAAAGAGATCTGTAGTAACTAACAATGGAGATTGCCAGAAAGAGATCTGTAGTAACTAACAATGGAGACTGTCAGAAAGAGATCTGTAGTAACTAACAATGGAGACTGTCAGAAAGAGATCTGTAGTAACTAACAATGGAGACTGTCAGAAAGAGATCTGTAGTAACTAATAATGGAGACTGTCAGAAAGAGATCTGTAGTAACTAACAATGGAGACTGTCAAAAAGAGATCTGTAGTAGCTAACAATGGAGACTGTCAGAAAGAGATCTGTAGTAACTAACAATGGAGACTGTCAGAAAGAGATCTGTAGTAACTAACAATGGAGACTGTCAGAAAGAGATCTGTAGTAACTAACAATGGAGACTGTCAGAAAGAGATCTGTAGTAACTAACAATGGAGACTGTCAGAAAGTGATCTGTAGTAACTAACAATGGAGACTGTCAGAAAGAAGTCTGTAGTAACTAACAATGGAGACTGTCAGAAAGAGATCTGTAGTAACTAACAATGGAGACTGTCAGAAAGAGATCTGTAGTAACTAACAATGGAGACTGTCAGAAAGAGATCTGTAGTAACTAACAATGGAGACTGTCAGAAAGAGATCTGTAGTAACTAACAATAGAGACTGTCAGAAAGAGATCTGTAGTAACTAACAATGGAGACTGTCAGAAAGAGATCTGTAGTAACTAACAATAGAGACTGTCAGAAAGAGATCTGTAGTAACTAACAATGGAGACTGTCAGAAAGAGATCTGTAGTAACTAACAATAGAGACTGTCAGAAAGAGATCTGTAGTAACTAACAATGGAGACTGTCAGAAAGAGATCTGTAGTAACTAACAATGGAGACTGGCAGAAAGAGATCTGTAGTAACTAACAATGGAGACTGTCAAAAAGAGATCTGTAGTAGCTAACAATGGAGACTGTCAGAAAGAGATCTGTAGTAACTAACAATGGAGACTGTCAGAAAGAGATCTGTAGTAGCTAACAATGGAGACTGTCAGAAAGAGATCTGTAGTAACTAACAATGGAGACTGTCAGAAAGAGATCTGTAGTAACTAACAATGGAGACTGTCAGAAAGAGATCTGTAGTAGCTAACAATGGAGACTGTCAGAAAGAGATCTGTAGTAACTAACAATGGAGACTGTCAGAAAGAGATCTGTAGTAACTAACAATGGAGACTGTCAGAAAGAGATCTGTAGTAACTAACAATGGAGACTGGCAGAAAGAGATCTGTAGTAACTAACAATGGAGACTGTCAAAAAGAGATCTGTAGTAGCTAACAATGGAGACTGTCAGAAAGAGATCTGTAGTAACTAACAATGGAGACTGTCAGAAAGAGATCTGTAGTAGCTAACAATGGAGACTGTCAGAAAGAGATCTGTAGTAACTAACAATGGAGACTGTCAGAAAGAGATCTGTAGTAACTAACAATGGAGACTGTCAGAAAGAGATCTGTAGTAACTAACAATGGAGACTGTCAGAAAGAGATCTGTAGTAACTAACAATGGAGACTGTCAGTAAGAGATCAAACGAAGATTAGCAATAGCAAAATAAAAATTAAACGCCATTAAGAACATGTGACACATTATCAGCAAGTCAGTGTAATTAAATAACGTAAGGCATGTAGCTTTTTAGGAGCCGTGATAGCTCAGTGGTTAGTGAACTGGAATACAAAGGACAAGAGGTAGGGTTCGATCCCAACCGACGGCTTCCGGTTCACCCAGCCTTTAATGGGTACCGGATTTTTTTCTGGGAAAGTAAAGCGGGTCGGGCGTAATACCGACCACATTACCTCAAAAATCATGTGCTGAAGGTCTGTAAAATGTATGGTCACTAACACCATATTCCCTATACGCCACTTGGCGTGACGGGGGTACTTTACCTTTTTTTATGTAGCTTTCTAATAGCAACATATAGTTGTGAATCACGGACATTCTTGAGAAGAAACAAAGAAGAAACTGGATTCTTTCGCAACAAAATGCTACAGAAAAATCCTTAGGATACAGTCTATAATGTAAAAGAGCAAAAAAGATATTAAAATACATAAAAATGTTAAACCGTCACCATCATCATCATGTGCCGTGTCCGTACATTTGTTCAGATAGATTAGTTGGACGTGTGCTCAAGCGTTTGGTTCTCGTGGCAAGGCGCTGTACCTAGGAGTATGGTTTCGATCCTGCTTCGGACCATCTATTGTTCTTTGTTTTTGTTTTTTTTTATCTTTCCATTTTGTTGATTATTGTGATTTGTTTGCCGAGGTGCTGTAAACTGTTGAGGAAGTTCTCAAAGAGGCCAACACAAAAAGGCACCTCCTAAAAAACATCAGAAAGAAACAATCAACAATCAACATTTTTCGGGCACATCATAAGAAGAGGAAAGTTGGAATACTTGGTTACAACTGGCAAAATAAAAGGAAAGAGAGATCGCGGACGACAAAGAGAGAAAATAATGGATAGCTTGGTGTCATGGCATAGAAAACTGTCAACAGCAGAACTGATACGATGCACTGTAGGTAGAAGATTGTGGAAGGACATGATCGCCTACGCCAACCGGTATGGCACATGATGCTGTAAACATACCTCTTCCGCTGTAATGATTCGATGTCCTGTATAACCTGGTGCACAGAGTTTGTCTTTGCTGCGAAGGTCTTTTATATAGGGGAGGTAAACAGTTTAAAACAGTTGTTTTTCAGATGTATTTATTCAGTTGTTTCCCTTAATTGAGAACTTTTAAAGCTTATATGTGGTATGTGAATATAGTAAATGGATCTGACGGGAAACTACACACGGAGACAGAGAGACAGACAAAGAGAGGAGATATGGAGGGAGATAGACAGAGAGAGAGAAGATATGGAGGGAGACAGACAGAGAGACAGACAAAGAGAAACAAGAGATATGGAGGGAGACAGACAGGGAGACAAAAAGAGAAACAGACAGAGGAGATATGAGGGAGACAGACAGAGAGACAGACATAGAAAGGAGATATGGATTGAGACAGACAGAGAGACAGACATACATAGATAGAAGGAGATATGGAGTGAGACAGAATAAGATAGGATATAACGACAGAAAAAAGACAAATATAAAGAAAAGTAGATAAAGATAGGCCATTCAGGAAACAGCCAGCCGGATAAACAGATAGATAAGTAAAAACGACAGACAGTACAGACAAACATATAGCCAATATTAATTCCCTAGACAACTAATACCAATCACCATTAATTCTCAAGACAATACCAATCACCATTAATTCACAAGACAACACCAATCACAATTAATTTTCAAGACAACACAAATCACCATTAATTCACAAGACAACACCAATCACCATTAATTCACAAGACAACACCAATCACAATTAATTTTCAAGACAACACCAATCACCATAAATTCACAATACAACACCAATCACCATTAATTCACAAGACAACACCAATCACCATTAATTCACAAGACAACACCAATCACAATTTATTCACAAGACAACACCAATCACCACTAAATCACAAGACAACACAAATCACCATTAATTCTCAAAACAACACCAATCATCATTAATTCACAAGACAACACCAATCACCATTAATTCACAAGACAACAACAATCACCATTAAATTTACAAGATAACACCAATCACCATTAATTCACAAGACAACAACAATCACCATTAAATTTACAAGATAACACCAATCACCATTAATTCACAAGACAACACCAATCTCCATTAATTCACAAGACGACACCAATCACCATTTGTTCACAAGACAACACCAATCACCATTAAATTTACAAGATAACACAAATCACCATTAATTCACAAAACAACACCAATCATCATTAATTCACAAAACACACAAATCACCATTAATTCACAAGACAACACAAATCACCATTAATTCACAAGACAACACAAATCACCATTAATTCACAAGACAACACAAATCACCATTAATTCTCAAAACAACACCAATCACCATTAATTCACAAGACAACACAAATCACCATTAATTCACAAGACAACACAAATCACCATTAATTCACAAGACAACACAAATCACCATTAATTCACAAGACAACACAAATCACCATTAATTCTCAAAACAACACCAATCACCATTAATTCATAAGACAATACAAATCACCATTAATTCTCAAAACAACACCAATCACCAATTATTCACAAGACAACACAAATCACCATTAATTCACAAGACAACACCTATCACCATTTATTCACAAGACAATACCAATCACCATTAATTCACAAGAGAATTAGTATTTTCACCCATTTCTCCCCATTTGACGTCAGAAAGAGCTTGTGGTGTTTTTCGCCTCCCATCTCGAAAGATGTTCGATCTGATCTATTCAGTCTATACCTCCCAACTTTGCTTCTCTTATAAGTGTTCTTTTCAGTTTCTTCCTCTTTTTTTCTATATCCTGATGTCTCCCATAGAAAACCCTCTATTGGAGTTTCCATGTCGTCTCTTCTCAAAGCGTGTCCAACATATGTCTATCTTCTCTTCCTAATTGTAGATGACATCGTTGGTTGCATGACCATTTCTCTTCAAGACTAATATAGAGATAAGTCTTGAGAGTCTATAAAGGGTAGTCTTGAATTCATTCCATTGTAGATGAGATCGTTGGTTGCATGACCATTTCTCTTCAAGACTAATATAGAGATAAGTCTTGAGAGTCTATAGAGGGTAGTCTTGAATTCATTCCATTGTAGATGAGATCGTTGGTTGCATGACCATTTCTCTTATCTCTATATTAGTCTTGAATTAATTCCATTGTAGATGAGATCGTTGGTTGCATGGCCATTTCTCTTATCTCTATATTAGTCTTGAATTCATTCCCTTGTAGATGAGATCGTTGGTTGCATAACCATTTCTCTTATCTCTATATTAGTCTTGAATCCATTCTATTGTAGATGAGATCATTGGTTGTATGACCATTTCTCTTATCTCTATATTAGTCTTGAATTCATTCCCTTGTAGATGAGATCGTTGGTTGCATGACCATTTCTCTTATCTCTATATTAGTCTTAAATCCATTCTATTGTAGATGATCATTGGTTGTATGACCATTTCTCTTATCTCTACATTAGTCTTGAATAGATATGACCTATAACCTTAGGACAACACTTTTTATACGATCTGAGTAAGAGATGCCCTCTAACAGTAAAGATAACATTTATGATAAGATCTAAGTAAGAGATGCCCTATAAGATAAACATAACATGTATGATACAATCTAATTAAGAGATGCCCTATAATCTAAATATAACAATTATGATACGATAAAAGTAAGAGATGCCTTATAAGATAACATTTATGATACGATCTATGTAAGAGATGCCCTTTAGCATAAAGATAACATTTATGATACGATCTATGTAAGAGATGCCCTATACGATAACAATTATGATACGATCTATGTAAAAGATGCCCTTTAGCCTAAAGATAACATTTATGATACGATCTATGTAAGAGATGCCCTTTAATTTAAAGATAACATTTATGGTACGATCTAAGTAAGAGATGCCCTATAACTTAAAGATAACATTTATGATACGATCTAAGTAAGAGATGCCCTATAAGATAACATTTATGATACGATCTATGCAAGAGATGCCCTATAATATAACATTTATTATACGATCTATGTAAGAGATGCCCTTTAATTTAAAGATAACATTTATGGTACGATCTAAGTAAGAGATGCCCTATAACTTAAAGATAACATTTATGATACGATCTAAGTAAGAGATGCCCTATAAGATAACATTTATGATACGATCTATGCAAGAGATGCCCTATAATATAACATTTATTATACGATCTATGTAAGAGATGCCCTATAAGATAACATTTATTATACGATCTAAGTAGGAGATGCCCTATAAGATAACATTTATGATACGATCTATGTAAGAGATGCCCAATAATATAACATTTATGATACGATCTATGTAAGAGATGCCCTATAAGATAACATTTATGATACGATCTATGTAAGAGATGCCCTATAACACAACATGTATTATACGATCTATGTAAGAGATGCCCTATAAGATAACATTTATTATACGATCTATGTAAGAGATGCCCTATAAGATAACATTTATGATACGATCTATGTAAGAGATATCCTATAAGATAAAATGTATTATACGATCTATATAAGAGATTCCCTATAAGATAACATTTATTATACGATCTATATAAGAGATGCCCTATAAGATAACATTTATTATACGATCTAAGTAGGAGATGCCCTATAAACTCACGATAAAATCTCATCTCCATAGTTTGTATTTTCTTCTGTAGCTCTGTGAAAGTGTCCATGTTTTACAATCGTATAGAAAAACAGATATGACAAGGGAGAGCGTCAGCCTGATTTTAGCACACACACAAAATGATGTTTTTATCTTACTAAGTAATGTATATAGAGGTGAAAACACATCTATACCTATGTTTCATAGATTATAACAAAACATTTGACAAAGTAAAACACAAAGAAATAATCAAAATTTTAGAAAGCATAAATGTAGACAGCAAAAATCTAAGAATAATAAAGAACATGTACTGGCAACAAACAGCGGCCATAAGAACTGCCAGTCTTAACATATGGAAGTGCATCATGGACAATGGGGAAAACAGACAAGAAAATCAATGGAGGTTGTAGAAATGCGTTTTTACAGAAGAATGTTGAGAATACCATGGACAGCTAATAAGAGTAATGGAAACGTTCTGAAGGAGGCCAAAGCAAAAAGAGATGTAATATAATTATTTGTCTCAGAGATTTCCCGAATTAATTAACATTAATTTAAGATAAGTGCATCCACAATTAGAACGATCATAGGCCAAGAATAATAATAGCGATCAATAAACTGATATAAACCCACCAGAGACAGAGGAGATGAACGAGCTTCTATTTGCAGACGATCAGGCACTAATACAGGAAACAATAGAAAACCTACAAGAACACTTAAACAAACTCAACATCTCAGGCACAAAATACAACATGAAAATCAACATCAACAAAACAGAAGTCATGAATGTCGCCAAAAATAAACAGAACATCAACATAACTATAGAAGGCAGACAACTAAAATAAGTAGAGGAATTCAAATACCTAGGAAGTCTAATGACAAACGATAATTCTCAAACAGCAGAGATAGAATCAAGATGCTACAAAGCATGTCAAATCATTGGACAGTTATCACCACTTTTGTCCAACAAGGAAATAACTCTGGAGGCAAAACGAGCACTATACAATACAATCTTCATCCCAACGTTGTCCTACCTATGCCAGACCTGGACCCTAGATGCAAGAACAATAAGAAAATAACCTCTACAGAGATGAGATGTGTTAGACGAATGACAGGAAACAGTCTGAGAGATAAGATCAGAAATGAAGAACTGAGAAAAAAGCTAGGAATAGCCCCCGCTATAGAATATATAAGGAAACAACAGATAAAATGTTTGGCCACGTGACAAGGCAGAAAGAACAAAACACAACACAACGAGCCTTCAACAAACGTTGTGAGAACACCAGACCTAAGGGTCGACCACGTAAAAGATGGGTCGATGGAATATTAGAAGCACTAGGAAACATAACAGCAGCAGAGGCGAACAGAAGAGCAAAGGACCGCAATTTATATCTCCCCTCGACGCTGAAAGGCAGATGAGGAAGGAAAGAAGAAGAAGAAGAATAAACTGATTATGATTATATAATGAGAGAAAAAGAGTCAGGTCATGATTTACCTGTTGTGATCAACTATAAATGTGATGCGCTGTCAAAGAGAATACAAAGATAATATAAAGAATTAACATCAACCTACTATAACAAGGGATCATCATACAAGTTTACTAGAATTCGCCCCGGATAGTTCCGGCTGAAAGAAAGCAGCAAACATATACAATACATCTAAATTGAAAACATGATTAAAACAGCCAATATATTCATATATCTAAATTGAAAACATGATTAAAACAGCCAATATATTCATATATCTAAATTGAAAACATGATTAAAACAGCCAATATATTCATATATCTAAATTGAAAACATGATTAAAACAGCCAATATATTCATATATCTAAATTAAAAACATGATTAAAACAGCCAATATATTCATATATCTAAATTGAAAAAATGAATAAAACAGCCAATATATTCATATATCTAAATTGAAAAAAATGAATAAAACAGCCAATATATTCATATATCTAAATTGAAAAAATGAATAAAACAGCCAATATATTCATATATCTAAATTAAAAAACATGATTAAAACAGCCAATATATTCATATATCTAAATTGAAAACATGATTAAAACAGCCAATATATTCATATATCTAAATTGAAAACATGATTAAAACAGCCAATATATTCATATATCTAAATTGAAAACATGATTAAAACAGCCAATATATTCATATATCTAAATTGAAAACATGATTAAAACAGCCAATATATTCATATATCTAAATTGAAAACATGATTAAACAGCCAACATATTCATATATCTAAATTGAAAACATGATTAAAACAGCCAATATATTCATATGTCTAAATTGAAAACATGATCAAAACAGCCAATATATTCATATATCTAAATTGAAAACATGATTAAAACAGCCAATATATTCATATATCTAAATTGAAAAAATGAATAAAACAGCCAATATATTCATATATCTAAATTGAAAACATGATTAAAACAGCCAATATATTCATATATTTAAATTGAAAACATGATTAAAACAGCCAATATATTCATATATCTAAATTGAAAACATGATTAAAACAGTCAATATATTCATATATCTAAATTGAAAACATGATTAAAACAGCCAATATATTCATATATCTAAATTGAAAACATGATTAAAACAGCCAATATATTCATATATCTAAATTGAAAACATGATTAAAACAGCCAATATATTCATATATCTAAATTGAAAACATGATTAAAACAGCCAATATATTCATTTATCTAAATTAAAAACATGATCAAAACAGTCAATATATTCATATATCTAAATTAAAAACATGATCAAAACAGCCAACATATTCATATATCTAAAATGAACAAACGCCCAAAACAACAAAATACATGATGTATTTTTGTTAAATTGATGTATTTATTATCATTTTACACACATATACACACACATATGAATCCTCTGGCGTCTTGCCAGACGGTTGGTAGCAAGCAATCATAAGTCAGTAGTTTGGTAATTTCTTAATTCCTTATTCTTGATGTTGTTTTACTCTTCTGTTGGCCTCTGCTGCTTTTATGTTTCATTGTGTTTCTAATATTCCATCAATCCACCTTTTGCTCTTCTGTTGACCTCTGCTGCTGTTATGTTTCCTAGTGATTCTAATATTCCATCAATCCACCTTTTGCTCTTCTGTTGGCCTCTGCTTCTGTTATGTTTCCTAGTGTTTCTAATATTCCATCAATCCACCTTTTGCTCTTCTGTTGGCCTCTGTTGCTGTTATGTTTCATTGTGTTTCTAATATTCCATCAATCCACCTATTGCTCTACTGTTGGCCTCTGCTGCTGTTATGTTTCATTGTGTTTCTAATATTCCATCAATCCACCTTTTGCTCTTCTGTTGGCCTCTGCTGGTGTTATATTTCCTAGTGTTTCTAATATTCCATCAATCCATATTTTGTTCTTCTGTTGGCCTATGATGGTGTTATGTTTCATTGTGTTTCTAATATTCCATCTGTTTCGTTGTCGGTCCTTGGATCTGGTGTTTTCGCACTATTTTTTAAAGGCTCTTTCCGTTGTGGTTTGGTCTTTCTGTCAAATCACGTGGTCAAACATTTTGTCTCATGTTTCTTTATGTTCTCTGTGGCACGTGTCAAATGATGTAAGCACTAAAATGTTAATACAGAAAAATGATGTAAACACTAACATGTTAATACAAAAAAATGATGTAAACACTAAATTTAAGGGGAAAATGACGTAAACATTAAAATGTTAATTTTAAATATGATGGAAACACTAAAATATTAATATAAAAAATGATGTAAACACTAAAATATTAATATAAAAAATGATGTAAACACTAAATTGTTATTTTTTTATGACGTAAACACTAACACGTTAATACAAAAATGACGTAAACATTAAAATGTTAATTTGAAAAAAATGATGTAAACACTAACATGTTAATACAATAAAAATGATGTAAACATTAACATGTTAATACAATAAAAATGATGTAAACACTAAATGTTAATTCAATAAAATGATGTAAACACTAAAATATTAATTGAATAAAATGATGTAAACACTAAATGTTAATTCAATAAAATGATGTAAACACTAAATGTCAATTCAATAAAATGATGTAAACACTAAAATATTAATTCAATAAAATAATGTAAACACTAAATGTTAATTCAATAAAATGATGTAAACACTACATGTTAATTCAATAAAATGATGTAAACACTAAAATATTAATTCAATAAAATGATGTAAACACTAAATGTTAATTCAATAAAATGATGTAAACACTACATGTTAATTCAATAAAATGATGTAAACACTAAATTATTAATTCAATAAACTGATGTAAACACTAAAATATTAATTCAATAAAATGATGTAAACACTAAATTGTTAATACCAAAAATGTGGAGCTCCGAAAACGTCAAATTCACCAAGAGCACTTGTCCCACAGTGAAATGAGCGCAACGTCAACAGAAGTATAAAAAGAGTTAATTCATTTTATCGTTTCTGCATCTTTCTCAAGGTCCTGAACTGGACAAGAGTCTTTAAATGACGCCATTTTGAACCCTGTTTTAAAAAATGCGGAATTTCAAATTTCATTTTTGAAAGAACCACCTCCAGCAACAAGGCCCCAAGCGCCAGCACTGCACCACATCCAGTCACGATAAACAGTCCTACCATATTCCCGGCATTCAAGTACAGATCCGAACCCTTCCCATTCTCAATCTGTGTGCTGTTAACTGTGATCCCTCCTCTATTATGGACTCTACTAAATATTCCACTATCCCTCATCGCAACAATTTTCCTGGAAATCAACAAATTAAGGGTTGAATTTTCGGAGAAAATAAACCCTTGATTTGCTGTTAGAAGGTAATCCGGAATGAAAGTTAAACCTGGAAGATGAATATAATCTTGAAGGTATTCAAACATGTCGGTTCCTATAATAGCGACAAATTTCTCAGATCTGATTTTTGCTATTATGTCGTCTAAGCTATCTAGAAGGACAGATTCAGTTCTCGAGAAGTGGTTAATACCTTCAGCTAACCTGTGAAGAGTGCTACCTGTTATAGACAGATTCAGCAATGAGTATACCACCGTGTCTTTCATAGCGCCCCACCGGAAGTCACTTTTACCAAGCAGCTCTTCAAACGTTTTAATTGGGGCTATTTTTGATTGGTCGGCGAATTCTGACGTCAGGTTTCCGGTGAAAGTAGCAGCCAGGATGATGGTGGTTAAAGACCAGGCGCCAAATAGAATCCGAGGTGACCAAAATTGTGTTTCGGGCAAGGTTGCATGGGAGAGAATGGCGCCGAAGAAACTGAAGAATATATCGATAACATATTCCCACCACGAAGCGGAGAGAAGTATGTTCATTTGTGAATGTCCGTTTTCAGTGTTTGAATGTTCATTTTCTGAGGTTGAATGTTCATTTACTTTCGGGGGTGACCTGAAGGCAGCAGCCTCAGACGCTTTCAGTTGAACTTTTTCAACACTTACATCTTGTATGACGCGGGTAGTCACGTGTCTTTGTGACTCCGTGATAAGACAATCTGTGACGCTGTTACCAATGCTCAAATAAGGACAACCATTTACAGCGGTACCTTTGTTGCTATTACTGTAAAAGCCACATTCAGGGGTCACTAAATTGTTATTGTTATTGTAAAGGCCACCTGCCAATGAAACATTGTTGTTTTTGCAAAATCCACCTTTCTTCCTGACTTTATTACCACTATTATTATAAAAGCCACCGTTGTTAAAGTCTGTATAACTGCTGTTATTATAAAAACCACCTCCTTCAAATACAATATCCTTGCTGTTATCGTAAAAGTCATCCACCAATGCAACCTCATTTCCACGACTTCTGTAGAAACCACTTTTCGTTTTGTCCCCATGGCTGCTATTATAAAAACCACTTTTCCTATTGCTTTCTTTGCTACCGTAATTATTACATTTACTTCTTCTAATCACATTGTCATTATCATAAATACCACTTTTCTGATAGTTATAATTTGTGTTATAAATTCTACCCCTTTTAATAACATTATGGGTAATATTACAGACATGAAGTTCTTGTGTGGTTTTTTGGTGGTTTATGTTTGCTGTAATAATTCTTTTCGTTTCACAATTGCTACTTTTATTTTCCAAATTATGTTGTTGCCACTTATTACAGCGAAGCTCTATGTTGACGGTTTTAACATACGTCATCTTGTTTGACTCGCAGAGTAGATAAACTGGGGATTCCGCCCTAGGGTCACTGCTTGTAATGAAAGCTACGTCATTGTAGACGTCTCGGAAACCCTTCTTTCTGAGGCCAAATTTGTGGGAACTACTCGTTTCTGATTGGTCAAACCGATGATACTTGCAAACTGCTGGGGAAACCCTGTTTCTGGTACTAGGTTTGTTGGATTTACCTTTTTCTGATTGGTCAAACTTATAGCATTTGCTCCGTAGTTTATCCTCGAAATTTGAATAAGCTTGACCCGTTACTAATTTTAGATGACCTTCAACTTTATCAAATTTGTTGCATGATTTTTTGTACAACGAATATAAAGCTCTATCTAAAAATATATATTGCAGAAATGCCAGAATTAAGCAAAGGAAAATGATTAAATACGTCTCCCCTTTAAAAACAAGTAACAATTTGTAAAGGTTAGGTTTGTCTTCATCAATGTATACACCGATTAAGTTATTGTATCTGACCGGAAATGACGTGGTGATGTTTGCAACAAACATAGCGTTGTTTGTGAACAGATTAATTCCAAAATCAGCCTGACAGGTAGACACGATGTGCTGGTAGGTGTCCCACGTGATATTGGTGTCCTCGTCAGGTTCCGGAATTAACGCGTAGGTAAAATTTAACGTGTCAGCGATGACGTTAAAAACATCGATGCCGAATCCCGAAAATTCAAATTTCCCAGTCAAGTGGTTAAACACTTTAAAAAACTCAGGCGGCCATTCCTTGGCGAGCCCAACTAGAGTTCTACCATTAAGACCGTTCCTGATATTAGGAAAACACTTACAAACACTCGTCTCGGTCTCGGGCACTTCCAAGTTTAGGTCAGTAATTTCTTGGAATTCGCGTCGTCTTTTACTTCTCCACATTAACGTGAATGCCTTTTCCAGGAACTGAGCATTTCTATTGATGATAAACAGCACAATGTTGTCAAAGGGAGAGTTCTGCATCTCCTGTTCCACTTTGGAAACATTCGGGTTAAATGTCACAAAGGCAAAGTTGAAGCTACATGGTAACAGCGCCCCCCAACCACATCGATCACTT
Source organism: Megaustenia siamemsis (assembly GCA_032433765.1). NCBI lineage: Eukaryota > Metazoa > Mollusca > Gastropoda > Stylommatophora > Ariophantidae > Megaustenia > Megaustenia siamemsis. Next base: position 7,605,001 of record JAVIAB010000049.1, on the reverse strand, counting down.
TCAAAGACCCGGTTTGCAGATTCCATAACCTCTTTGATTTTACTAGTGATCCAAATAAAATTAGAGATTCTATGTTCATAAAATGTTTTTATAATAATATTTTGGATCCCTTGTGCGTCCCAGTTTGTGTTTGTGATCTCGTGGTACAATACCGAGGACACAAAGCGAGGGGTGAAAAGATGCCGAGTGTTCTCTAGAATAGTCTTTCCGGTTTCGTTGGATGTTATAATGATATACTTGGTCCAATCACATGCTTGGAGCTCTTTGAAATAGTTTTGGGAGTCCAGAACGAAACTGTGGCAATGGGAAATACAATTTTTCGAGTGATTGGAGTCCAAGATTAGGTTAGGAAACATCTGATTGGTTGAATAGTTGGACGTCATTACTGAAATGTTGAAGCTGTATACAGTTTGAGAAATAAGAAGTGCGGCAGTTGCTAGATGTGCGAAACGCATTTTGGATTCTTTATTGTTGATTTCATAGACCAATTAACATGATCATTATCAGACAAGATTATGTTGATGTTTATTTAATCATAATCAAATTCTTGTTGACTTGGGTGATCTCTTCTTCTTGGCGAGGCACGACCTGTTCAACCATAGACTATATTTTCTAGGTTATATTAGACAATAGTTGCTACTAACGGTTTTTAGTGAAATCTATATTTGAGTAGATCCACTTCTGTAGAAACAGCCGGGCTGAGATTGACGCTAAGGAGCACTTAGTCCAGATGAGAGCTGCCCAGAGAGGTATGTTGTTTAGTCAAGGAAATGTATCTACAACATGTTGGTAGTTGCTTTGTTCCTCCTATCTGTGCTATATAAACTACATGAGCAGTTAGTCACTTAATTATTGATTCGGAAGCAAGGCGCCTGATGGCAACAAAGCTATCCGCGACTCATAGCTGATCGGTGAACCAAAACTATCCAGACCCTTCTCCACCACTTCGCAGTGCCTATAGAAAAATTATTAACCAGTCTAATATGACCAGATGAGAAGGTTTCAAAGAAGGAAAACAGCCCGGTACTAAAAATACCCGTGCTGAAATCAGATGTATTGAACCGAAAGGCTTAAATATCAGTTTTACTGCAAACCACTGCGCAACGCATCTACGCCTATTTAACGTCCTTTTAAGAAGACAACGAATTCCTTTAGTAGTCACCGTGTGAAAGCCAGAAAAGAAAAGATAATCATTCAATTTCTGTTAATATTGGATTCACTGGAAGGCAAGGCGCGTCGCAAAAGTGCAGCGCCAGATGTTAATAAATTACAGAAAGATTAATCAGCATGAGTTCTCATTCACGTTGGTCTTATAGCAGAAAATTATATTTTATAATTTTTCCTGATGTTGTTTATTAATATATCCATCACTCATACGACAGCGTCGTAACTCTTGCTCTTCTACCTAATGCCGTTTGGCGATGGAAATTTAATGTTTTGAGCTAGTGGACTGTCTTTTAGAGCTCTTTTGCTAGTCCGTAAGTTCAAAGTCGTTGAGTAGACTGCTGTGAGCTTTTCACACCAATCGTCTTTTGTTCCCTCGCCGTGTCCTCGTGTTGTTTCAGTTTTCACACATTCGACATGAAGTAATGCACTTCACTGTATTTCACGCTCTACCTAAAGACAAGATCTGTAATCTTTAGTCTTTAAGATCCCACTTGAAGATCTTGTCCTAAAGCATCGAAGATCTTTACCACAGAACAAATTCATTTCTTTTTATAACTGGTACACTGTAACCATGGTAACCGCGATAACTCAGTGGTTAGTGAACTCAACTACAAAGGACAAGAGGTAGGGTTTGATCCTCATCAACGGCTTCCGGTTTCACCCACTCTTAAAATGGGTACCGGATTTTTTTTTCTGGGAAAGTAAAGTGACACGGACGTAATACAAACCACATTATACCAAAAATCATGTGCCGAAAGTGTGTAAAATTTATGGTCACTAACACCATATTCCCTAGACGCCAGGTGGCGTGACAGGGCTCTTTACTTTACTTTTTTAAACTCTGTAACCACCAATTTTTTGGGGTATTTTTTTGGTTCTCATATTGTCATCAATAGCCATCAATTTTGTCCTCAAGATACGAAGATATTGTCCTTAAATTTCGAATTTATTGTCCTTAAGATTCGAAGTTCTTTTCATTAAGAATCGAAGATTCTGTTATTAAGTCTCGAATATCTTGTTATTAAGATTCGAAGATCCTGTTATTAAGATTCGAAGGTCCTGCTATTAAGATTCAAAGATCCAGTTGATAAGGTTAGAAGATCCTGTTAAGAAGATTCAAAGATCCTGTTATTAAGATTCGAAGATCCTGTTATTAAGTTAAGATTCGAAGATCCTGCTAATAAAAATCGAAGATCCAGTTTGTTGAGGTTAGAATATCCTGTTATTAAGATTAGAAGATCATATTATTAAAATTCTAAAATTTATTATTAACTCTTGCCGCACGGAAGCCTTTTATCAGTGCAACGGAAAAGACTTCAGAGGCAACATTTTTCATGGTTTTAAGAACCAATCTCCGTATTTATATTTATCTAAAACGTAACATATTATAAATGGATTTTTAGATAACTGAAAAAGGTATTAGATTTCACCAATACCAAGATGATACAAGGCATGTTAAAGGAATATGGTTTGATGACGGTTCACAATAATCAAATTGGTAGTGACGCACTATGCGGCTTAAACGTACGCTGGTGAAATCGGCATGGCACACAGTGCGTCGAAACGTACGGAAAGAGTTAAGATTCGAAGATCTTGTTATTAAGATTCGAAGCTCTTATCCTTAATATAAGAAACGAAGATCTAGTTATTAAGATTCGAAGCTCTTATCCTTAATATAAGAAACGAAGATCTTGTTATTAAGATTCGAAGCTCTTATCCTTAATATAAGAAACGAAGATTTTGTTATTAAGATTCGAAGATCTAGTTATTAAGATTCGAAGCTCTTATCCTTAATATAAGAAACGAAAATCTTATTATTAAGATTCGAAGATCTTGTTATTAAGATTCGAAGCTCTTATCCTTAATATAAGTAACGAAGATCTTGTGTTTGACTCCCTGAGATTTTGTCCTCAGCAGTAAAAGATCTTGTCCTTAAGAACCAAAGATCTTGTTTTTAAGAATCGATGATCTTATCCTAAAGAAGTTAATATCTTTTCTATCAGACCCGTGTAAAAAGGTTCCAATTTGTGGTGAACTAGATTGTCAAGGTTTCACGTGATTCTGTTTCTGCTAATTATCGTAACAGCTAACTGCAGATTCCAATCTGGTCTGAAGCGAAGATTCTGTAGATGAGAAGATGTGATCCTGTAAAGAGAAAACAGAGCATGTTGATTTCAAATTTAGAATATTCTACTCTTGAAGAATCGTTCATCATCAAGTACCGGGCTTGCTGGCGTAGTGATCGTGTCTCTCCACAATTTTCGATATCGACAGTTATTTATCATTTCTGTTGTTGACCTTCTGCCAAGCCATTCTCTTAAGCTGTCTGGTATTTTTTCTCTTTGTTTCCCTCTATCTCTTCGTACCTCAATTTTTCCAGTTGTTACAATATATTCCAGCTGTTCTCTTCTCATTACATGGCCAAAAAATGATGATTGTTTCTTCCTAATATTGGAAATTAGCTCTCTTTTTGCTTTGATCTCTTTCAGAAAGTTTTCATTACTCTTCTTAGCTGCCCACGGTATTCTCAACATTCTTCTGTAAAACCCCATTTCTACAGACTCTAGTGATTTTCTTGTCTGTTGTCCTATTGTCCATGATTCACATCCATATGTTAAGATCTTCAAGAATACCACAGTGAAAAGGAGAGAAAAGATAGACCTAGAAGACGATGGATTAAAAAATTAGCGGAGATTACGATGAGTACCTTTGCGGGGGTACGAAAAAGGACTGCCGTTGAGGACCGTTAACCAATGGATCGGCTGGACGTTTTCAATGCCCGCGAGATGTGGGAAGGGTACATAACTTGGGCAACTATGAGCCCTCGTCGCTCCTTCGGATGAAAGAGATGGGACTTAAAACGGGCACAGCCAGAAACGAGAAAATTAGTGGCCGTGTAAGAAGACTTATCAACCAACACAGAACTGGAGTCGCCAAGCGCTGGCCACTGTGGGACTTGCTGAGGAGGGGATCTGAGCACCTATGTACAAATTCGGAGTGCAATGATGATGGTGACCCGCAAATAACTCAATAGCTCAATAGCTTAACGTGGTTTCCTTCTTTCACGTTATGTCATTGAGGTAAAACCACACACCGACCACTTCAAATGTGATTCGAACTGAACTCTTTTGAAACTAAAGCCAGTCCTAAAATCTCCTAATCGTTGAAATATTTAAAATCAATTGTCAATGGTGAAAGCTCAAAAACCGAAATATCGGTTACAATAGCGCAAACTACAGAAGTCCTTGCACAGCTCAAAATTATTTAGAAAGACAAAATTATCGCCCTTGGCTCTAAAATCAGGCGAATGCTTTCTCTTGCTAAATAAATATGTGTATATTGTTGCGAAACATGGACACTTACAATTGAGCTAAAGAAGAAACTGTAAGCAAGGAAGATGAAGTGTTATTGTAAGGTTTTGGGCATCTCTTACTTAGATTGTATCACAAATGTTATTGTAAGGTTTTGGACATCTCTTACTTAGATTGTATCACAAATGTTATCGTAAGGTTTTGGGCATCTCTTACTTAGATTGTATCACAAATGTTATTGTAAGGTTTTGGACATCTCTTACTTAGATCGTATCACAAATGTTATTGTAAGGTTTTGGACATCTCTTACCTAGATTGTATCACAAATGTTATCATAAGGTTTTGGACATCTCTTACTTAGATCGTATCACAAATGTTATCGTAAGGTTTTGGACATCTCTTACTTAGATCGTATCTCAAATGTTATCGTAAGGTTTGGGCATCTCTTACTTAGATCGTTTCACAAATGTTATCATAAGGTTTTGGACATCTCTTACTTAGATCGTATCTCAAATGTTATCGTAAGGTTTTGGACATGTCTTACTTAGATCGTTTCACAAATGTTATCATAAGGTTTTGACATCTCTTACTTAGATCGTATCTCAAATGTTATCGTAAGGTTTTGGACATGTCTTACTTAGACTGTATCACAAATGTTATCGTAAGGTTTTGGACATGTCTTACTTAGACTGTATCACAAATGTTATCGTAAGGTTTTGGACATGTCTTACTTAGACTGTATCACAAATGTTATCGTAAAGTTTTGGACATCTCTTACTTAGATCGTATCACAAATGTTATCGTAAGGTTTTGGACATCTCTTACTTAGATCGTATCACAAATGTTATCGTAAGGTTTTGGGCATCTCTTACTTAGATCGTATCACAAATGTTATCATAAGGTTTTGGACATCTCTTACTTAGATCTTATAACAAATGTTATCATAAGGTTTTGGACATCTCTTACATAGATTGTATCACAAATGTTATCGTAAGGTTTTGGACATCTCTTACTTAGATCGTATCACAAATGTTATCTAAGTTTTGGACATCTCTTACTTAGATCGTATCACAAATGTTATCGTAAGATTTTGTACATCTCTTACTTAGATCGTATCACAAATGTTATCGTAAGGTTTTGGGCATCTCTTATTTAGATCGTATCAAAAATGTTATCGTAAGGTTTTGGACATCTCTCACTTAGATCGTATCACAAATGTTATCTAAGGTTTTGGGCATCTCTTACTTAGATCGTATCACAAATGTTATCGTAAGGTTTTGGACATCTCTTACTTAGATCGTATCACAAATGTTATCGTAAGGTTTTGGACATCTCTTACTTAGATCGTATCACAAATGTTATCGTAAGGTTTTGGACATCTCTTACTTAGATCGTATCACAAATGTTATCGTAAGGTTTTGGACATCTCTTACTTAGATCGTATCACAAATGTTATCATAAGGTTTTGGACATCTCTTACTTAGATTGTATCACAAATGTTATCGTAAGGTTTTGGACATCTCTTACTTAGATTGTATCACAAATGTTATCGTAAGGTTTGTACATCTCTTACTTAGATTGTATCACAAATGTTATCGTAAGGTTTTGGACATCTCTTACTTAGATCGTATCACAAATGTTATCATAAGGTTTTGGACATCTCTTACTTAGATCGTATCTCAAATGTTATCGTAAGGTTTTGGACATGTCTTACTTAGACTGTATCACAAATGTTATCGCAAGGTTTTGGACATGTCTTACTTAGACTGTATCACAAATGTTATCGCAAGGTTTTGGACATCTCTTACTGAGATTGTATCGCAAATGAAAAAGTTCGTAAAATGATACAACAAGCAATCGGAGTAATTGATGTTCTTTTGACTTTTGTGAAACACGTAAAATGAAACTGTTTGGTCACATGACTCGATCGTCCGGTCTAGAAAAGTTTATTCTGCAGGGGCATTGGGGAAAAGAGAGAGAGAAAAAATGGGGGAGGGGGGGGGGCGGGTAGACTGAGGAAGAGATGGGAAGATAATATCAAGGAAATGAACAGTCCGAGACTTCCCACTGTACCAAGGATTGACAGAAAATAGAGAGAAATGGAGAAATGTAACGAGGTTTATCTGTGGGACCCCAATGATCCCCTGGCTGATGAAGTCTATTAGTAGGTCCCCAACGACTCCAAGGAAGACGAAGTCTGTTAGAAGATCCCCAACGACCCCCAGGTTGACAAAGTCTGTCAGTAGGTTCCCAACGACCTCCAGGTTGGCGAATTCTGTCAGTAGGTCCCCAACGACCTCCAGGTTGGCGAATTCTGTCAGTAGGTCCCCAACGACCCTCAGGTTGACGAAGTCTGTCAGTAGGTCCCCAACGACCCCCAGGTTGGCGAAGTCTATCAGTAGGTCCCCAACGACCCCCAGGTTGGCGAAGTCTATCAGTAGGTCCCCAACGACCCCCAGGTTGACGAAGTCTGTCAGTAGGTCCCCAACGACCCCCAGGTTGGCGAAGTCTGTCAGTAGGTCCCCAACGACCCCCAGGTTGGCGAAGTCTATCAGTAGGTCCCCAACGACCCCCAGGTTGGCGAAGTCTGTCAGTAGGTCCCCAACGACCCTCAGGTTGACGAAGTCTGTCAGTAGGTCCCCAACGACCCCCAGGTTGGCGAAGTCTTTCAGTAGGTCCCCAACGACCCCCAGGTTGGCGAAGTCTGTCAGTAGGTCCCCAAAGACCCTCAGGTTGACTAAGTCTGTCAGTAGGTCCCCAACGACCCCCAGGTTGACGAAGTCTGTCAGTAGGTCCCCAACGACCTCCAGGTTGACGAAGTCTGTCAGTAGGTCCCCAACGACCCCCAGGTTGACGAAGTCTGTCAGTAGGTCCCCAACGACCCCCAGGTTGACTAAGTCTGTCAGTAGGTCCCCAACGACCCCCAGGTTGACGAAGTCTGTCAGTAGGTCCCCAACGACCTCCAGGTTGACGAATTCTGCCAGTAGGTCCCCAACGACCCCCAGGTTGGCGAGATCTGTCAGTAGGTCCCCAACGACCCACAGGTTGGCAAAGTCTATCAGTAGGTCCTCAACGACTCCCACCTTCACGAAGTCATTCAGTCGAACCTCAACAACCCTCACGTTGACGAAGTCTTGTCACTAGTTCCCCAACGACCCACCGGGTTATGTAAAGAAGAAGAAATGAACCGTCTACCCTGAGTATAACCCCCAATTCCTATATAAATCTCCACTCCCGTTACTAAACTTTAAACTCTGGGTTGTGTAAATGCCAGGAAGTGCGCAAGTGCAAATATTTGGATTCAACAAAACACGGTCTGATCCGAACTTAATCGATAACCTTAAATTATAAATCACCAAAAACATAGAATTCTACATACGAGGTGATAAACAATCGCAGAAATAATAGGAGTAGACGCGAGAATTCATTAAACATTGAGTGTTTTTATTTACACAATGAATTTTACAGAAGAATAGATAAATGCATTTGTTAGTCTAATGCAGGACTTGAAAGGGACTGAATTTGTGTGCTGAATTTATGTTTATTTATCTCTCTACTACCTTTCAGCTTCCTGTGAAGCATAGGGCTTCAACAAATACTTTCAGCTCAATGTAGAGCATAGGTCTTCAATAAACACTTTCAGCTCCGTGTGGAGCATAGGTCTTCAAAAAACACTTTCAGCTCCCTGTGGGGCATAGGTATTCAACAAACACTTTCAGCTCCCTGTGAAGCATAGGTCTTCAAAAAACACATTCAGCTCCCTGTAGAGCATAGGTCTTCAACAAACACTTTCAGCTCCCTGTGGGGCATAGGTATTCAACAAACACTTTCAACTCCCTGTGAAGCAAAGGTCTTCAACACACACTTTCAGCTCCCTGTGAAGCATAGGTCTTCAAAAAACACATTCAGCTCCCTGTAGAGCATAGGTCTTCAACAAACACTTTCAGCTCCCTGTGGGGCATAGGTATTCAACAAACACTTTCAACTCCCTGTGAAGCAAAGGTCTTCAACAAACACTTTCAGCTCCCTGTGAAGCATAGGTCTTCAACAAACACTTTCAGCTCCCTGTGGGGCATAGGTATTCAATAAACACTTTCAGCTCCCTGTGTAGCATAGGTCTTCAACAAACACTTTCAGCTCCCTGTGAAGCATAGGTCTTCAACAAACACTTTCAGCTCCCTGTGGGGCATAGGTATTCAACAAACACTTTCAGCTCCCTGTAGAGCATAGGTCTTCAACAAATACTTTCAGCTCCCTGTGGAGCATAGGTCTTCAAAAAACACATTCAGCTCCCCGTGGAGCATAGTTCTATAACAACCACTTTCATCTTCCTGTAGAGCATATATCTTCAGCAAAAATTTAACAAGCCGTTTTCTTTCTTGCTATTCTTGTAAGTTCATCCCATGTCTTCCTGATCATCTTCATCTCTGCTACCATCCGTCTTATCCAAGAATATATTGATATTCCTCTTTGTCATTTTTCCCTGGGGATCCCTAAAAAGGGCATGCTGTGTAACACTCTCAGTCGACTTCCGCAGTGTGTGTCCTATCCAGCGCCGAAGTCTTCGCTGTATCTCTTTATCCACTGGTATTTGACTGGTACATTTCCATAATTCTTAGCTAGTGATTTTGTCCTGCCATCACCATCCTTTTATTCTGCGTAAGCATCCATTAATGAATGTGCTCATGTTTTACATGGCAAAGTTTAAGTTTTACAAGGAAGATTTCATGTTTTACAAGGGAAATTTTAAGTTTTACAAGTGAGATTTTATGTTTTACATGACATATTTTATGTTTTACAAGTGAGATTTTATGTTTTACATGGGAGATTTTATGTTTTACATGGGAGAGTGTGAGTTTTACAATGGATATTTTATGTTTTACAAGGGAGATTTCATGTTTTACAAGTGAGATTTTATGTTTTACATAGGAGAGTGTGAGTTCTACAATGAACATTTTATGTTTTCCTTTCGAGATTTCCTTTTTTACAAGGGAGATTTCATGTTTTACATGGAAGAGTGTGAGTTTTACAAGGGAGATTTCATGTTTTACAAGGGAGATTTCATGTTTTACAATGGAGATTTCATGTTTTACAAGTGCGATTTTTATGTTTTACAATGAAATTCTATCTGTTACATGGGAGATTTCGTGTTTTGCCGCAGTCATTCTAGAGTTATGTGAACCCAATCATAACATATGAAGTGACATACGAAGCGACATATTCCTCCTAATTCTTTATTGGGTTAGATTACTCCTTCACTCTCTTTGTTTATTTGCATCTTACTACCATAAACAACTGTCTTCGGGCATTGCCTGTGAAGTCACGTGATTATGTTACGTTATATTTCAATATTATGTTATACGTCATATGTCAATATGTTATATGCCATATGTCAATATGTTATATGCCATATGACAATATTCCTGTATGGTACAGAAACATGGACATTAGACAAGAAAACAGAACAGAGAATTGAAGCCTTTGAAATGTGGATTTATAGAAGAATAGGTAGAATTGGATGGAAACAAAAAGATAACAAATGATGAAGTTTTAAAACAAATGAAAATAAAAAGAGAACTACTAAATACAATTAAGACAAGACAAAAGAAATTTTTGGGGCATGTTAAAAGACACAACAGCCTACTAAAAGTAATATTGGAAGGAAAAATACAAGGTAAAAGAGGCAGAGGCAGACCAAGACTAATATGGACGAGTAACATCAAAAGATGGACAAGTCAATCTATGTCAGCCTGCACCATCAAGGCAAGAAACAGAGTAGAATGGCGATCCATGGTAGCCAACCTTCGTTGCGGAGAAGGCACGATGATGATGATGATATATGTCATATGCCAATATGTTATATGTCATATGTCTATATGTTATATGTCATATGTCTATATGTTATATGTCATATGCCAATATGTTATATGCCATATGTCAATATGCTATATGTCATATGTCAATATGTTATATGCAATATGTCATATGTTATATGTCATATGTCAATATGTTATATGTCATATGTCAATATGTTATATGTCATATGTCAATATGTTATATGCCATATGTCAATATGTTATATGTCATATTTCAATATGTTATATGCCATATGTCATATGTTATATGTCATATGTCAATACGTTATATGTCATATGTCAATATGTTATATGTCATATGTCCATATGTTATATACCATATGTCAATATGTTATAGGCCATATGCAATATATTATATGTCATATATCAATATGTCATATGTCATATGTCAATATGTTATATGCCATATGTCAATATGTTATATGCCATATGTCAATATGTTATATGCCATATGCAATATGTTATATGTCATATGTCAATATGTTAAATGCCATATGTCAATATGTTATATGTCATATGTCAATATGTTATATGCCATTTGTCAATATGTTATATGTCATATGTCAATATGTTATATGCCATATGTCATATGTTATATGTCATATGTCAATATGTTATATGTCATATTAGGATTATCATCATTACACATCGAAATATTTCGATGATCTGATTTCTCCCTCGAAATATCGAGGATCTCCATGGAGAACCCGTGACTTACCTGCACGAACTCCGTGGCACAGTCTTGGATCCAAGATGTGGGTAGATTTTTGCAGACAATTTTGTCCGGTAACGACATTTTATTAAAATCCTCTTTTCGATTTCTAACTGCCAAAGTTGTATCTAGTGCACAAACCTCCAGTTATTTGCCTTTTTTTGAGAGGGCTAGACGTCGGATCTTACTACCCAGAGAAGGCTAGACGTCGGATCTCACTACCCAGAGAAGGCTAGACGTCTGACCTCACTACACAGAGAAGGCTAGACGTCGGATCTCACTACCCAGAGAAGGCTAGACGTCGGATCTCACTACCCAGAGAAGGCTAGACGTCGGATCTCACTACCCAGAGAGGGCTAGACATCGGATCTCGCTACACAGAGAGGGCTAGACATCGGATCTCACTACCCAGAGAGGGCTAGACATCGAATCTCACTACTCAGAGAGGGCTAGGCATCGGATCTCACTACCCAGAGAGGGCTAGACATCGGATCTCGGTACACAGAGAGGGCTAGACATCGGATCTCACTACCCCGAGCGGGCTAGACATCGGATCTCACTACACAGAGAGGACTGGACATCGGATCTCACTACCCAGAGAGGGCTAGACATCGGATCTCACTACACAGAGAGGACTGGACATCGAATCTCACTACCCAGAGAGGGTTAGACAATATCATTACCCAGAGAGGGCTAGACAATATCATTACCCAGAGAGGGCTAGATATTATCACTACCCAGAGAGAGCTAGACAATATCATTACCCAGAGAGGTCTAGACAAAATCATTACCAATAGAAGGCTAGACAATATCATTCCCAGAGAGGAGAACCCGTGACTTACCTGCACGAACTCCGTGGCACAGTCTTGGATCCAAGATGTGGGTAGATTTTTGCAGACAATTTTGTCCGGTAACGACATTTTATTAAAATCCTCTTTTCGATTTCTAACTGCCAAAGTTGTATCTAGTGCACAAACCTCCAGTTATTTGCCTTTTTTTGAGAGGGCTAGACGTCGGATCTCACTACCCAGAGAAGGCTAGACGTCGGATCTTACTACCCAGAGAAGGCTAGACGTCGGATCTCACTACCCAGAGAAGGCTAGACGTCTGATCTCACTACACAGAGAAGGCTAGACGTCGGATCTCACTACCCAGAGAAGGCTAGACGTCGGATCTCACTACCCGGAGAGGGCTAGACGTCGGATCTCACTACCCAGAGAAGGCTAGACGTCGGATCTCACTACCCGGAGAAGGCTAGACGTCGGATCTCACTACCCAGAGAAGGCTAGACGTCGGATCTCACTACCCGGAGAGGGCTAGACGTCGGATCTCACTACCCAGAGAAGGCTAGACGTCGGATCTCACTACCCGGAGAAGGCTAGACGTCTGATCTCACTACACAGAGAAGGCTAGACGTCGGATCTCACTACCCAGAGAAGGCTAGACGTCGGATCTCACTACCCAGAGAGGGCTAGACGTCGGATCTCACTACCCAGAGAGGGCTAGACATCGGATCTCGCTACACAGAGAGGGTTAGACATCGGATCTCACTACCCAGAGAGGGCTAGACATCGAATCTCACTACTCAGAGAGGGCTAGGCATCGGATCTCACTACCCAGAGAGGGCTAGACATCGGATCTCACTACCCAGAGAAGGCTAGACGTCGGATCTCACTACCCAGAGAAGGCTAGACGTCGGATATCACTACCCAGAGAAGGCTAGACATCGGATCTCGCTACACAGAGAGGGCTAGACATCGGATCTCACTACCCAGAGAGGGCTAGACATCGAATCTCACTACTCAGAGAGGGCTAGGCATCGGATCTCACTACCCAGAGAGGGCTAGACATCGGATCTCGCTACACAGAGAGGGCTAGACATCGGATCTCACTACCCCGAGCGGGCTAGACATCGGATCTCACTACACAGAGAGGACTGGACATCGGATCTCACTACCCAGAGAGGGCTAGACATCGGATCTCACTACACAGAGAGGACTGGACATCGAATCTCACTACCCAGAGAGGGTTAGACAATATCATTACCCAGAGAGGGCTAGACAATATCATTACCCAGAGAGGGCTAGATATTATCACTACCCAGAGAGAGCTAGACAATATCATTACCCAGAGAGGTCTAGACAAAATCATTACCAATAGAAGGCTAGACAATATCATTCCCAGAGAGGAGAACCCGTGACTTACCTGCACGAACTCCGTGGCACAGTCTTGGATCCAAGATGTGGGTAGATTTTTGCAGACAATTTTGTCCGGTAACGACATTTTATTAAAATCCTCTTTTCGATTTCTAACTGCCAAAGTTGTATCTAGTGCACAAACCTCCAGTTATTTGCCTTTTTTTGAGAGGGCTAGACGTCGGATCTCACTACCCAGAGAAGGCTAGACGTCGGATCTTACTACCCAGAGAAGGCTAGACGTCGGATCTCACTACCCAGAGAAGGCTAGACGTCTGACCTCACTACACAGAGAAGGCTAGACGTCGGATCTCACTACCCAGAGAAGGCTAGACGTCGGATCTCAATACCCGGAGAGGGCTAGACGTCGGATCTCACTACCCAGAGAAGGCTAGACGTCGGATCTCACTACCCGGAGAAGGCTAGACGTCGGATCTCACTACCCAGAGAAGGCTAGACGTCGGATCTCACTACCCGGAGAGGGCTAGACGTCGGATCTCACTACCCAGAGAAGGCTAGACGTCGGATCTCACTACCCGGAGAAGGCTAGACGTCTGATCTCACTACACAGAGAAGGCTAGACGTCGGAACTCACTACCCAGAGAAGGCTAGACGTCGGATCTCACTACCCAGAGAAGGCTAGACGTCGGATCTCACTACCCGGAGAGGGCTAGACGTCGGATCTCAATACCCGGAGAAGGCTAGACGTCGGATCTCACTACCCAGAGAAGGCTAGACGTCTGATCTCACTATACAGAGAAGGCTAGACGTCGGATCTCACTACCCAGAGAAGGCTAGACGTCGGATCTCACTATCCGGAGAAGGCTAGACGTCGGATCTTACTACCCAGAGAAGGCTAGACGTCGGATCTCACTACCCGGAGAAGGCTAGACCTCGGATCTTACTACCCAGAGAAGGCTAGACGTCGGATCTTACTACCCAGAGAAGGCTAGACGTCGGATCTCACTACCCAGAGAGGGCTAGACGTCGGATCACACTACCCAGAGAGGGCTAGACATCGGATCTCGCTACACAGAGAGGGCTAGACATCGGATCTCACTACCCAGAGAGGGCTAGACATCGAATCTCACTACTCAGAGAGGGCTAGGCATCGGATCTCACTACCCAGAGAGGGCTAGACATCGGATCTCACTACCCAGAGAAGGCTAGACGTCGGATCTCACTACCCAGAGAAGGCTAGACGTCGGATCTCACTACCCAGAGAGGGCTAGACATCGGATCTCGCTACACAGAGAGGGCTAGACATCGGATCTCACTACCCAGAGAGGGCTAGACATCGAATCTCACTACTCAGAGAGGGCTATGCATCGGATCTCACTACCCAGAGAGGGCTAGACATCGGATCTCGCTACACAGAGAGGGCTAGACATCGGATCTCACTACACAGAGAGGACTGGACATCGAATCTCACTACCCAGAGAGGGTTAGACAATATCATTACCCAGAGAGGGCTAGACAATATCATTACCCAGAGAGGGCTAGATATTATCACTACCCAGAGAGAGCTAGACAATATCATTACCCAGAGAGGTCTAGACAAAATCATTACCAATAGAAGGCTAGACAATATCATTCCCAGAGAGGGCTAGGCAATATCATTACCTAGAGAGGGCTAGACAATATCATTACCAAGAGAAGGCTATACAATATCATTACCTAGAGAGGGCTAGACAATATCATTACCCAGAGAGGGCTAGTCAACATCATTACCTAGAGAGGGCTAGACATTATCACTACCCAGAGAGGGCTAGACATTATCACTACCCAGAAATGCTAGACATTATAACTACCCAGAGAGGGCTAGACATTATCACTACCCAGAGAGGGCTAGACATTATCACTACCCAGAGAGGGCTAGACATTATCACTACCCAGAGAGGGCTAGACATTATCATTACCCAGAGAGGGCTAGACATTATCTCTACCCAGAGAGGGCTAGACATTATCACTACCCAGAGAGGGCTAGACATTATCACTACCCAGAGAGGGCTAGACATTATCACTACCCAGAGAGGGCTAGACATTATCACTACCCAGAGAGGGCTAGACATTATCACTACCCAGAGAGGGCTAGACATTATCACTACCCAGAGAGGGCTAGACATTATCACTACCCAGAGAGGACTAGACATTATCACTACCCAGAGAGGGCTAGACATTATAACTACCCAGAGAGGACTAGACATTATAACTACCCAGAGAGGGCTAGACATTATAATTACCCAGAGAGGACTAGACATTATCACTACCCAGAGAGGGCTAGACATTATCACTACCCAGAGAGGGCTAGACATTATAACTACCCAGAGAGGACTAGATATTATAACTACCCAGAGAGGGCTAGACATTATAATTACCCAGAGAGGACTAGACATTATCACTACCCAGAGAGGACTAGACATTATCACTACCCAGAGAGGACTAGACATTATCACTACCCAGAGACAAGGTGAGAGTAAATAAACGAAGAAAGCATGAATTAAGTTCCTGCCTTGCTAGACCTAGAAGATGTATGGTGTTTTGGCTATATTTTTCTATCACCACAGTACATTTTTGGGTGATGTGGTCGGTATTACGCCAGGACGCAATATTTTGGCCATTTTCTTTAGCTAAACAATGTCTAAAATAAAAACTGTCTCAACCGCAAACTGACTTAACCAAATTCTGTCTCAACTAAACACTGTAGCAATCGTCTACTGTCTCAAATAAACACTATAGCAATCGTCTACTGTCTCAACTAAACACTGTAGCAATCGTCTACTGTCTCAACTAATCACTGTAGCAATCGTCTACTGTCTCAACTAAACACTGTAGCAATCGTCTACTGTCTCAAGTAAACACTGTAGCAATCGCCTACTGTCTCAAATAAACACTATAGCAATCGTCTACTGCCTCAACTAAACACTGTAGCAATCGTCTACTGTCTCAACTAAACACTGTAGCAATCGTCTACTGTCTCAAATAAACACTATAGCAATCGTCTACTATCTCAACTAAACACTGTTGCAATCGTCTATTGTCTCAAATAAACACTATAGCAATTGTCTACTGTCTCAACTAAACACTGTAGCAATCGTCTACCTGTCTCAAAAAAACACTGTAGCAATCGTCTACTGTCTCAAATAAACACTGTAGCAATCGTCTACTGTCTCAAATAAACACTGTAGCAATCGACTACTATCTCAACTAAACACTGTTGCAATCGTCTATTGTCTCAAATAAACACTATAGCAATCGTCTACTGTCTCAACTAAACACTGTAGCAATCGTCTACTGTCTCAACTAAACACTGTAGCAATCGTCTACTGTCTCAAATAAACACTATAGCAATCGTCTACTATCTCAACTAAACACTGTTGCAATCGTCTATTGTCTCAAATAAACACTATAGCAATCGTTTACTGTCGCAAATAAACACTGTAGCAATCGTCTACAGTCTGAACTAAACACTATAGCAATCGTCTACTGCCTCAACTAAACACTGTAGCAATCGTCTACTGTCTCAACTAAACACTGTAGCAATCGTCTACTGTCTCAAATAAACACTATAGCAATCGTCTACTATCTCAACTAAACACTGTTGCAATCGTCTATTGTCTCAAATAAACACTATAGCAATCGTCTACTGTCTCAAATAAACACTGTAGCAATCGTCTACTGTCTCAAGTAAACACTGTCTCAACTAAACACTATCTCAACTAAGAACCATCTCAACTAAACTGTCTTAGCTAAACACTGTATCAATCGTCTACTGTCTCAACTAAACACTATATCAATCGTCTACTGTCTCAACTAAACACTATATCAAACGTCTAATGTCACAACTAAACACTTTATCAATTGTCAACTGTCTCAACCAAACACTATAGCAATCGTCTATTGTCTCAACCAAACACTATATCAATCGCCCACTGTCTCAACTAAACACTTTATCAATCGTCTACTGTCTCAACTAAACACTATATCAATCGTCTAATGTCTCAACTAAACACTTTATCAATTGTCAACTGTGTCAACCAAACACTATAGCAATCGTCTACTGTCTCAACCAAACACTATATCAATCGCCAACTGTCTCAACCAAACACTATATCAATCGCCCACTGTCTCATCTAAACACTATATCAATCGTCTAATGTCTCAACCAAACACTATATCAATCGCCAACTGTCTCAACTAAACACTATATCAATCGCCCACTGTCTCAACTAAACACTATAGCAATCGTCTAATGTCTCAACCAAACACTATATCAATCGCCAACTGTCTCAACCAAACACTATATCAATCGCCAACTGTTTCAACCAAACACTATATCAATCGCCAACTGTCTCAACCAAACACTATATCAATCGTCTACTGTCTCAACTAAACACTATATCAATCGTCTAATGTCTCAACTAAACACTATATCAATCGTCTAATGTCTCAACTAAACACTATAGCAATCGTCTACTGCCTCAACTAAACACTGTAGCAATCGTCTACTGTCTCAACTAAACACTGTAGCAATCGTCTATTGTCTCAAATAAACACTATAGCAATCGTCTACTGTCTCAAATAAACACTGTAGCATTCGTCTACTGTCTCAACTAAACACTGTCTCAACTAAACACTATCTCAACTAAAAACTATCTCAACTAAACTGTCTTAACTAAACACTGTATCAATCGTCTACTGTCTCAACTAAACACTATATCAATCGTCTACTGTCTCAACTAAACACTATATCAAGCGTCTAATGTCACAACTAAACACTTTATCAATTGTCAACTGTCTCAACCAAACACTATAGCAATCGTCTATTGTCTCAACCAAACACTATATCAATCGCCAACTGTCTCAACCAAACACTATATCAATCGTCTACTGTCTCAACCAAACACTATATCAATCGCCATCTGTCTCAACCAAACACTATATCAATCGCCAACTGTCTCAACTAAACACTATATCAATCGCCAACTGTCTCAACTAAAGACTATATCAATCGCCAACTGTCTCAACTAAACAGTATATCAATCGTCTAATGTCTCAACTAAACACTATATCAATCGCCAACTGTCTCAACTAAACACTATATCAATCGCCAAATGTCTCAACCAAACACTATATCAATCGCCAACTGTCTCAACCAAACACTATATCAATCGCCAAATGTCTCAACCAAACACTATATCAATCGCCAACTGTCTCAACCAAACACTATATCAATCGCCAACTGTCTCAACCAAACCAAAAGTGACAAAACAACGCCATCTAAAATAACACTTACACAAATGAATGAATGACCATGTTTTCTTCATCAACCTATTCAAGTGGGATTTGGTGGCCAAATCGAAAACTTATTGGTCCCAAACCAAGAGAACACGGATCCGAGTCCGGTAGGGTTACAACTTTTTTAAGTGGAGGTGAAATAAAAACTTAGACCTGATCGCCCTGTGGCGACTGCACTGGACAAGCAGCCATCCTTTAGCAATCATCTCTGAGTGCCGTCTCCGCATCGAAGGTCGGCTACCGTGGAGCATCATTCCACTCTGTCTCTTGCATTGACGGTGCAGGTTGTCATAGGTTGACTTGTCCATCTTTTGATGTTACTCGTCTATCTTGGTCTTGGTCTGCCTTTGCCTCTTTTACTTTGTATTTTCGCTTCCAATATTAATTTCAGTAGACTGTTGCGTTTTTTAACATGACCCAAAAATCTCAATTGTCTTGTTTGAATTGTGTTTAGTAGTTCTCTTTTCATTTTTAGTTGTTTTAACACTTCATCGTTTGTTTGTATTTTCCCATCCAATTCTACTTAGTCTTTATGCATTTCGAGATCTTCAATTTTCTGTTCTGTTTTCTCGTCTAATGTCCATGTTTCTGCACTATACAGGAATATTGAGAAGATGTAACATTTTGCTATTCTTACATGTAACCTTGGTGTTATTTGTTTTGATGTTAGTATATTTTTCATGGCATTAAAATTACTTTTTGCCATTCCTATTCTTTTGTTTATTTCAGTTGTACATTTTCCATCACTGGTTATAGTATGTCCCAGGTAGTTGTAGCTCTGAACTGTCGCCAGGTGTAGTCCTTCAACTTTGATCCCCACTGATATTTTTTAGTATTATCTTTGTTCATGATTATAGTTTTAATCTTTTAAATAGTCATATCTAATCCATATTTTATGCTTGTCATGTTTATTTCATTAATTAATTGTTGTAGATCTTTAGGATTTTCTGCTAGTAGTACAGTATCATAAATAAGTGAAGAACAATGTGGGTTTGTTGAAGGTAAGGGCACCAATAATGCAAAATACAACTTAAGAACTTTGATAGAAATAACTATAAAGGTAAAGAAAGATCTTTATATGTGCTTTATAAATTACACAAAAGCATTTGACAAAGTAAAGCATGTGGAAATACTCAATATGCTGGAGAAATTAAACATTGACGGCAAGGATTTGCGGAATCATAACAAAACATGTACTGGCAACAAACAGCAGCTATACGAATTAACAACCAAACAGGACGATTCCAAATTATAAAACGAGGAGTTAGACAAGGCTGTGTTCTGTTGCTAGATTTGTTTTCACTTTACAGCGAAAATATTATGAGATGAATAGTAGACAAAAAAAAAGAATTGAGGTCAACGGTTAAAACATAAATAATTTACGAAATGCAGATGTCACAGTCTTAATAGCAGAGACAGAGAATGAGCTACAAGAAATGATAGACATAATAGTAAAAGAAAGCAGCAAAAAAGGTCTTGAATAATAAGAAAACAGAAGTAATGGTTATATCGAAGAAACAATCATCACCATCAAGCAGCATAAAAATAAACAGGACAAATCTGAAACAAGTGCAACGTTTCAAATACCTGGGCACAATAATAACATCAGATGGGAGATGCACCACGGAAATAAAAAGCAGAATAGATCAGGCCAAAATAGCATTTCAGAAAATGCTGGCTTATGCTTGCTTGCGTTCGCCCGATGACTAAAGTATTCTAGAGTATTTGTAGAATTCCTCTTCGTCATCCGCCCTTAAAAGGACGTTAAGTGGACGTGTCTGCGTTGTGTTGTGGTTTGCAGTATAACTGTTATATTTGCGCCTTTCGGCCCAACACATCCGACTTCAGCACAACATTTTTGAGTACCGGGTTGTCTTCCCTCTTCGATCCCTGCTCGCTTGGCCAGACTAGACAAGTTAGTCTGTTACTAGAGGCACCACGGAGAGGTGGAGCAGGGTCTGGATGATTTTGGTTCACCCATCCTGGCGCAAGCCATCAGCTGTGGGTCGCTGACAACTTCCAGCTCTGGTGCTGGAAGACGCGCCTTCGCCTCCATTTCAGAAAACGAAAAATATCTTATGTAACAAATCTATGTCAATAGAAATGAGAAAGAGAGTTCATCGGTGCTGTATAGAACCAATTCTGACCTATGGAAGCGAATCATGGACAATAGACAAACAAATGAGAAGACGATTAGAGGTCACAGAGATGGGATTTCTCAGAAGAATATTGAAAGCTCCCTGGACAGATAAAAAGACCACTGAGGAAGTTCTCAAAGAGGCCAACACAAAAAGGCAGCTTCTAAAAAACATCAGAAATAAGATATCAACATTTTTTGGTCACATCATGAGAAGAGGAAAATTGGAATACTTGGTTACAACTGGCAAAATAAAAGGAAAGAGAGATCGCGGACGACAAAGAGAGAAAATACTAGATAGCTTGGTGTCATGGCATGGAAAGCAGTCAACAACAAAATTGATATGATGCACTGTCGATAAAAGATTGTGGACGGACATGATCGCCTACGCCAACCAGTATGGCAGATGATGATGATGAATACAGTATCATCAGCATATCTTAGGTTATTGATTATCTTTCCATTAATGTTTAGGCCTGGCATCTCTGAGATGTCTTTAAAAAATTTGCTCAGTGTATAGATTGAACAAGCTTGGTGATAGGATGCATCCCTATCTTATTCCTCTTTTTATATCAATGGGTTTAGAGTTAGCTTTGTTATATTTTATTATTTCTGTTTTCTCCCAGTAAACATTACATATTAGTCGTATATGAAATCCATTTTTGATAATAGAACCAAGAAAAAGAGTTATTAAATGTTCCGTAGAGCCAGTCTTAACATATGGATGCGAATCATGGACAATAGGGCAACAGACAAGAAAATCACTGGAGTCTGTAGACATGTGGTTTTACAGAAGAATGTTGAAAATATACCATGGACAGCTAAGAAGAGTAATGAAGATGTTCTGAGAGAGGTCAAAGCAAAAAGAGAACTAATTTCCAATATTAGGAAGAAACAATCATCATATTTGGCCATGTAATGTGAAGAGAACAACTGGAATATATTGTAACAACTGGAACAATTGAGGGACGAAGAGATAAAGTGAAGCAAAGAGAAAAAATAACAGACAGCTTAAGAGAATGGCTTAGCAGAAGGTCAACAACAGAATTGATAAATAGCTGCCGAGATCGAAAGTTGTGGAGAGACATGATCAACTACGCCAGCAGGCCCGGTACTTGATGATGATGATTAGTCGTATGTCTGTGTTATTGTATATCTTTTAGGCTGTTTATAAGTTGGTTATGGTGTATTCTATCAAAAGCTTAGGTATAGTCTATGAAGCAGGCATATATTGGCCTGTTTACTTCTGTGTACTTTTCGATTAATGTTCTCATGCAGAATATGGCTTCTTTTGTCCCGCTGTATTTTTTCTTAATTCAAATTTGTGCTCTTCTAATTCAATATTGATTTTATTCTGAATCCTTCCTTGTGTAACTTTTAGCAAGATCTTTGTTACATGGCTCATTAGCCCTTATTGTCCAGTCATATAAACCCCCTCGACAGACCCGTAGGTGATAACATTCTGTAGAGATAAAATTATAGACCTCTCGATATTGCAACAAATTGTTTCACACAATCAAAATTTAAAAATAACACAAAAGACAACAATTAAAACAAATACAGATGATCAACAAATAAATAACTAACAACATAACTCACCTGGCAACAAGCACATGATGATGCTGTCATAGACAACGCGCTCAACTTTAACAACAACTAGATTCAATAATTTCTCCCTGTTTGTGATTTTCATCAAAATGAATGGAAAACGTTCCATTCACTGAAACCTCTCACTCTGATTGGTTATCCCTCGTGCTTGCCTCGTGTCGTACATGCACAAACTTCCTGTTAAAATATTCAAAACCCGAGCTTTATCGAGTATTTGTTCTGGTTTCTTCAACTATTGATTCAATATTGACATGAGAGTTAATCTAACGACGTTTTGTGATGTTTTTTTTTTCTGCAGTTACTCATTCCCTCTTTTCATGAATGAGTGTAATCGCATTTTTAATGAAGTGGCAAAATATATATATGGACTTAGGATTTTATTCTTTCTTTCTTTCTTTCTTTCTTTCTTTCTTTCTTTCTTTCTTTCTTTCTTTCTTTCTTTCTTTCTTTCTTTCTTTCTTTCTTTCTTTCTTTCTTTCTTATTTCTTTCTTTTTTTCGTTCTTTTTTCTTTCTTTACTTCCTTCCTTCCTTCCTTCCTTCCTTCCTTCCTTCCTTCCTTCCTTCCTTCCTTCCTTCCTTCCTTCCTTCCTTCCTTCTTTCTTTCTTTCTTTACTTCCTTCCTTCCTTTCTTCTTTCTTTCTTTTTTTCGTTCTTTCTTTCTTTCTTTTTTTCTTTTTGCTTCTTCCCCATGTTTCTCGTAATACCGACCACATTACCCCAAAATATCATGTGCTGAAGGTCTGTAAAATTTATGGTCACTATCATCTTATTTCTCTATACGCCACTTGGCGTGACGGGGGCTCTTTACTTTTTTTTACTTTTATGTTTCCACTTTCATTTCTTTTTTCACGCCGTCTTCCTCTTCACGAGCAGAACCTGTGAAATAAAGAAAGACACCCCCTCTCCACCCGCAACTTGTAATTAAAATGAGTCTTAATGTTAACAGTTCAAGCCACAAGACCTTAGAAAAGAACATGTCATAGTCTCGCGTCGAGGGAGATGCAAACCTCAAACTCCGCTGTCAATCTCTGCTATTATCTTATCATGCCTGTTCTAGCGTTTCCCCCATCAAACTCAGCACATGACCCTCCCAACTCGATCTCCTCCCTATTATCACTGAGTACAACTCATGTTAGCAACTGTAGAAATAGTTCTTGGCCACTACTTTTATTTGAGAAATATATTGTGAGAGTTATTGAGTTATTGAGTTGTTGAGTTATTGAGTTATTGAGCTGTTGAGTTGTTGAGTTATTGAGTTATTGAGTTATTGAGCTGTTGAGTTGTTGAGTTATTGAGTTATTGAGTTATTGAGTCATTGAGTCATTGAGTTATTGAGTTGTTGAGTTATTGAGTTATTGAGTTATTGAGTTGTTGAGTTGTTGAGTTATTGAGTTATTGAGTTATTTGCGGGTCATCATCATTACAATCCGAACATGTCCATAGGTGCTCAGATTCCCTCCTCAGCAAGTCTCGCAGTGTCCAGCGACTGACGACTCCAGTTCTGTGTTGGTTGATAAGTCTTCTTACACGGCCACTAAGTTTCTCGTTTCTGGATGTGCCCATCTTAACTCCCATCTCTTTCATCCGTCCGCCCGATCCATTGGTTGACCGTCCTCAACAATAGCACATCTAGCCAACCTGTCCGCCCGATCCATTGGTTGACCGTCCTTAACAATAGCACATCTAGCCAACCTGTCCGCCCGATCCATTGGTTGACCGTCCTTAACAATAGCACAGCTAGCCAACCTGTCCGCCCTATCTATTGGTTGACCGTCCTCAACAATAACACATCTAGCCAACCTGTCCGCCCGATCCATAGGTTGACCGTCCTCAACAAAACACATCTAGCCAACCTGTCCGCCCAATGCATTGGTTGACCGTTCTCAACAATAACACATCTAGCTAACCTGTCCGCCCGATCCATTGGTTGACTGTCATCAACAATAACACATCTAGCCAACCTGTCCGCTCGATACATTGGTTGACCGCCTTCAACAATAACACATCTAGCTAACCTGTCCGACCGATCCATTGGTTGACTGTCATCAACAATAACACATCTAGCCAACCTGTCCGCCCGATCCATTGGTTGACCGTCCTCAACAATAACACATCTAGCCAACCTGTCCGCCCGATCCATTGGTTGACCGTCCTCAACAATAACACATCTAGCCAACCTGTCCGCCCGATCCATTGGTTGACCGTCCTCAACAATAGCACAGCTAGCCAACCTGTCCGCCCGATCCATCGGTTGACCGTCCTCAACAATAGCACAGCTAGCCAACCTGTCAGCCCGATCCATTGGTTGACCGTCCTCAACAATAACACATCTAGCCAACCTGTCCGCCCGATCTATTGGTTGACCGTCCTCGACAATAACACATCTAGCCAACCTGTCCGCCCGATCCATTGGTTGACCGTCCTCAACAATAATACATCTAGCCAACCTGTCCGCCCGATCCATTGGTTGACCGTCCTCAACAATAACACATCTAGCCAACCTGTCCGCCCGATCCATTGGTTGACTGTCCTCGACAATAACACATCTAGCCAACCTGTCCGCCCGATCCATTGGTTGACCGTCCTCGACAATAACACATCTAGCCAACCTGTCCGCGCGATCCATTGGTTGACCGTCCTCAACAATAACACATCCAGCCAACCTGTCCGCCCGATCCATTGGTTGACCGTCCTCAACAATAACACATCTAGCCAACCTGTCCGCCCGATCCATTGGTTGACCATCCTCAACAATAACACATCTAGCCAACCTGTCCGCCCGATCCATAGTTGACCGTCCTCAACAATAACACATCTAGCCCACCTGTCCGCCCGATCCATTGGTTGACCGTCATCAACAATAACACATCTAGCCAACCTGTCCGCCCGATCCATTGGTTGACATTCCTCAACAATAACACATCTAGCCAACCTGTCCGCCCGATGCATTGGTTGACCGTTCTCAACAATAATACATCCAGCTAACCTGTCCGCCCGACCCATTGATTGACTGTCATCAACAATAACACATCTAGCCAACCTGTCCGCTCGATACATTGGTTGACCGTCCTCAACAATAACACATCTAGCTAACCTGTCCGCCCGATCCATTGGTTGACTGTCATCAACAATAACACATCTAGCCAACCTGTCCGCCCGATCCATTGGTTGACCGTCTTCAACAATAACACATCTAGCCAACCTGTCCGCCCGATCCATTGGTTGACCGTCCTCAACAATAACACATCTAGCCAACCTGTCCGCCCGATCCATTGGTTGACCGTCCTCAACAATAGCACAGCTAGCCAACCTGTCCGCCCGATCCATTGGTTGACCGTCCTCAACAATAGCACGGCTAGCCAACCAGTCCGCCCGATCCATTGGTTGACCGTCCTCAACAATAACACATCTAGCCAACCTGTCCGCCCGTTTTATTGGTTGACCGTCCTCAACAATAACACATCTAGCCAACCTGTCCGCCCGATCCATTGGTTGACCGTCCTCAACAATAACACATCTAGCCAACCTGTCCGCCCGATCCATTGGTTGACCGTCCTCAACAATAACACATCTAGCCAACCTGTCCGCCCGATCCATTGGTTGACTGTCCTCAACAATAACACATCTAGCCAACCTGTCCGCCCGATCCATTGGTTGACCGTCCTCGACAATAACACATCTAGCCAACCTGTCCGCCCGATCCATTGGTTGACCGTCCTCAACAATAACACATCTAGCCAACCTGTCCGCCCGATCCATTGGTTAACCATCCTCAACAATAACACATCTAGCCAACCTGTCCGCCCGATCCATAGTTGACCGTCCTCAACAATAACACATCTAGCCCACCTGTCCGCCCGATCCATTGGTAGACCGTCCTCAACAATAACACATCTAGCCAACCTGTCCGCCCGATCCATTGGTTGACATTCCTCAACAATAACACATCTAGCCAACCTGTCCGCCCGTTCCATTGGTTGACCGTCCTCAACAATAACACATCTAGCCAACCTGTCCGCCCGATCCATTGGTTGACCGTCCTCAACAATAACACATCTAGCCAACCTGTCCGCCCGATCCATTGGTTGACCGTCCTCAACAATAACAATTCTAGCCAACCTGTCCGCCCTATCCATTGGTTGACCGTCCTCAACAATAACACATCTAGCCAACCTGTCCGCCCGATCCATTGGTTGACCGTCCTCAACAATAACACATCTAGCCAACCTGTCCGCCCGATCCATTGGTTGACCGTCCTCAACAATAACACATCTAGCCAACCTGTCCGCCCGATCCATTGATTGACCGTCCTCAACAATAGCACAGCTAGCCAACCTGTCCGCCCGATCCATTGGTTGACCGTCCTCAACAATAACACATCTAGCCAACCTGTCCGCCCGATCCATTGGTTGACCGTCCTCAACAATAGCACAGCTAGCCAACCTGTCCGCCTGATCCATTGGTTGACCGTCCTCAACAATAACACATCTAGCCAACCTGTCCGCACGATCCATTTGTTGACTGTCCTCAACAATAACACATCTAGCCAACCTGTCCGCCCAATCCATTGGTTGACTGTCCTCAACAATAACACATCTAGCCAATCTGTCCGCCCGATCCATTGGTTGACCGTCCTCAACAATAGCACATCTAGCCAACCTGTCCGCCCGTTCCATTGGTTGACTGTCCTCAACAATAACACATCTAGCCAACCTGTCCGCCCGATCCATTGGTTGACCGTCCTCAACAATAACACATCTAGCCAACCTGTCCGCCCGTTCCATTGGTTGACCGTCCTCAACAATAACACATCTAGCCAACCTGTCCGCCCGATCCATTGGTTGACCGTCCTCAACAATAACACATCTAGCCAACCTGTCCGCCCGATCCATTGGTTGACCGTCCTCAACAATAACAATTCTAGCCAACCTGTCCGCCCAATCCATTGGTTGACTGTCCTCAACAATAACACATCTAGCCAATCTGTCCGCCCGATCCATTGGTTGACCGTCCTCAACAATAGCACATCTAGCCAACCTGTCCGCCCGTTCCATTGGTTGACTGTCCTCAACAATAACACATCTAGCCAACCTGTCCGCCCGATCCATTGGTTGACCGTCCTCAACAATAACACATCTAGCCAACCTGTCCGCCTGATCCATTGGTTGACTGTCCTCAACAATAACACATCTAGCCAACCTGTCCGCCCGATCCATTGGTTGACCGTCCTCAACAATAACACATCTAGCCAACCTGTCCGTCCGATCCATTGGTTGACCATCCTCAACAATAACACATCTAGCCAACCTGTCCGCCCGATCCATAGTTGACCGTCCTCAACAATAACACATCTAGCCCATCTGTCCGCCCGATCCATTGGTTGACCGTCCTCAACAATAACACATCTAGCCAACCTGTCCGCCCGATCCATTGGTTGACATTCCTCAACAATAACACATCTAGCCAACCTGTCCGCCCAATCCATTGGTTGTCCGTCCTCAACAATAACACATCTAGCCAACCTGTCCGTCCGATCCATTGGTTGACCGTCCTGAACAATAACACATCTAGCCAACCTGTCCGCCCGATCCATTGGTTGACTGTCCTCAACAATAACACATCTAGCCAACCTGTCCGCCCGATCCATTGGTTGACCGTCCTCAACAATAACACATCTAGCCAACCTGTACGCCCGATCCATTGGTTGACCGTCCTCAACAATAACAATTCTAGCCAACCTGTCCGCCCTATCCATTGGTTGACCGTCCTCAACAATAACATATCTAGCCAACCTGTCCGCCCGATCCATTGGTTGACCGTCCTCAACAATAACACATCTAGCCAACCTGTCCGCCCGATCCATTGGTTGACCGTCCTCAACAATAACACATCTAGCCAACCTGTCCGCCCGATCCATTGGTTGACCGTCCTCAAGAATAGCACATCTAGCCAACCTGTCCGCCCGATCCATTGGTTGACCGTCCTCAACAATAACACATCTAGCCAACTTGTCCGCCCGATCCATTGGTTGACTGTCCTCAACAATAACTCATCTAGCCAACCTGTCCGCCCGATCCATTGGTTGACCGTCCTCAACAATAACACATCTAGCCAACCTGTCCGCCCGATCCATTGGTTGACCGTCCTCAACAATAGCACAGCTGGCCAACCTGTCCGCTCATATTGTGAAAATCTCCAGCAGCCATGTCGTCTTGACGTCACATGCATGTTGTTAGTGTTACAGGCTTGCTTGGGATAACCATAAGGTCAACACTAGTACTAACCAACACTGTTTACACTAGTACATATCCTTATATATAGTTTTGTATTGTTGTTTGTTGTTTCAGCTGAAGGCCTACTTGGCCGAAACGTCGACTTTTGTTTTGTTAATTACCACGTAAAGCTGTAACAATACCACTTTTTTATTCTTTTTTTTTTTTAAATTGTCATTATAATCAGCTTTACAGTAGCTCCGCATCTCTATGCCTATTGGTGCATCTTGATGCCTTTATTCCACTCATCATCAAGTACCGGGCCTAGTGGCGTAGGTGATCATGTCTCTCCACAACTTTCGATCTCGGCAGCTATTTATCATTTCTGTTGTTGACCTTCTGCCAGGCCATTCTCTTAAGCTGTCTGTTATTTTTTTATCTATGCTTCCCTCTATCTCTTCGTCCCTCAATTTTCCCAGTTGTTACAATATATTCCAGCTGTTCCCTTCTCATTACATGTCCAAAAATGATGATTGTTTCTTCCTAATATTGGAAATTAGCTCTCTTTTTGCTTTGACCCCTCTACTTTACTCCTTTAGGATAACCATAACTTGGAGCTATAGTTCCGGTATTAGAAGATGTGCCATATTTGTGGATGAAGATCTCACTATATTGTTCTTATTCTTAACATTGATATTTGTTTGTTTGTTTGTTTGTTTGTTTGTCTGAGATGCGCGTGGCCGTGCCGCTAAAACCACTGTTCCGCTGGCTGAAAACTCGGCGTACGGTGTTCGAAAGGGAGCCGCGATAGCTCAGTGGTTAGTGAACTGGACTACAAAGGACAAGGGGTGGGGTTCGATCCCAACCGACGGCTTCCGGGTTCACCCAGCCTTAAATGGGTACCGGATTTTTTTCTGGGAAAGTAAAGCAGCATGGGCGTAATACCGACCACATTACCCCAAAAATAAATGTGCTGAAGGTCTGTAAAATATAGGGTCACTAACACAATATTTCCCTATACGCCACTTGGCGTCACGGGGGTACTTTACTTACGGTGTTCGAAACCCGTGGTAGACAGAAAGGAATTTTTCTATTGGGGTTGAAATAAACATCTCTCGATGAGACTAGAGAAAAGACACACACTTCGTTGGGACTACTTTGACCAAGCGGCCTTTATCCCGAGGGTCATAGGAGTAAGAGGAATATTTTACAGCACTCAGAAAAAAATGACAAATAAACAACAACAGCAAAAAACCAAAGAACAATGTATGGTCAATGTATTTGTAAAATTGAAATAAACAAAAGAATAGGTATGGCAAAAAGTACTTTTAATGCCATGAAAAATTTACTAACAACAAAACAAATAACAGCAGGGCTGAAACTAAGAATAGCAAAATGTTACATCTTATCAATATTCCTGTATGATAAAGAAACATGGACATTAGACAAGAAAACAGAACAGAAAATTGAAGCCTTTGAAATGTGGATTTATAGAAGAATAGGTAGAATTGGATGGAAAGAAAAGAAAACAAACGATGAAGTTTTAAAACAACTGAAAATAAAAAGAGAACTACTAAACACAATTAAGACAAGACAAACGAAATTTTAAAACGAAATGTTAAAAGACTCAACAGCCTTCTAAAAGTAATATTGGAAGGGAAAATACAAGGTAAAAGAGGCAGAGGCAGACCAAGACTAATATGGACGAGTAACATCAAAAGATGGACAAGTCAATCTATGACAACCTGCACCATAAAAGCAGGAAACAGAGTAGAATGGCGATCCATGGTAGCCAACCTTCGTTACGGAGATGGCACTCGATGATGTTGATGATGAATGTATGGTCTGAAGCAGGATCGAACCCGTACTCTTTGGCACTGCGCTTTGCCACGAGAAGCCGAACGCTAGGGAACACTGCCACTCAGAAAACTCAAAAATTAGCTATCCTGGACGATGTCTTTCACGCTGGTGTTCTCATAATGTTTGTCTATAACACAAGTATTCAGCAGCCCTACCGGGAGATACTTGTCTTAATAGGAAAGTACAGAAATACAATTTATTCCTGAGCTGTGATCCTAACCCTATGCTATAGTCATGAGAACACATGCGTGTAAGACTCGTCCACGATAGCTAATTTTAAAGTTTGCTGAGTGGCAGTGTTCCCAAGCGTTCGGCTTTTCGTGGCAAAGCGCAGTGCCAAGGAGTTCGGGTTCGATCCTGTTTCGGATCATATATTGCTCTTTGTTTTTTCTGTTGTTGTTTATTTGTCTTTTTTTCTGAGTGCTGTAGTACATACCTCTTCCTCCTATGATTTCCTGAATTATCGCCTCAGAAGTTCCCCTCTATAATAATATTAATTTAATATTGTTGCCCTTTATCCCTCTGGTTCTATCGTGTGTCCACGGACATACTCCAGCAATGCTACTATGTGTCGTGAAGATAGATTTTTTTTTAACATTGTGAAAGGAGCCTGTTTTATATTGACAATATCAACAATGTGAAGTGAGCCTGTTTTATATTGACAATATCAACAATGTGAAGTGAGCCTGTTTTATATTGACAATATCAACAATGTGAAGTGAGCCTGTTTTATATTGACAATATCAACAATGTGAAGTGAGCCTGTTTTATATTGACAATATCAACAATGTGAAGTGAGCCTGTTTTATATTGACAATATCAACAATGTGAAAGGAGCCTGTCTTTTATTGACAATATAAACAATGTGAAAGGAGCCTGTCTTATATTGACAATATCAACAATGTGAAATGAGCCTGTCTTATATTGACAATACCAACAACGTGAAATGAGCCTTTTTTATATTGACAATATCAACAATGTGAAGTGAGCCTGTTTTATATTGACAATATCCACAATGTGAAGTGAGCCTGTTTTATATTGACAATATCAACAATGTGAAGTGAGCCTGTCTTATATTGACAATATCAACAACGTGAAGTGAGCCTGTTTTATATTGACAATATCAACAATGTGAAGTGAGCCTGTCTTATATTGACAATATCAACAATGTGAAGTGAGCCTGTTTTATTTTGACAATATCAACAATGTGAAGTGAGCCTGTTTTATATTGACAATATCAACAATGTGATGTGAGCTTGTTTTTTATTGACAATATCAACAATGTGAAGTGAGCCTGTCTTATATTGACAATATCAACAATGTGAAGTGAGCCTCAGCAGGACTTGACAGCATACAGATAGAGATGATACAGCACTAGAAGATTTTGGCATTGAAGTGATTACAGACATATGCAACGACATATACCACCCAGGATAAATACCAAATGAACTAAAAACATCAACTTTCATTGCATGCCTAAAAAGAATGGTGCAGTTGAATGCAGTGACTTTAGAACAATAAGCCTAATGAGCCATGTTACAAAAATCTTGCTAAAAGTTATACAAGGAAGGATTCAGAATAAAATCAATACTGAATTAGATGAGCAGCAATTTGGATTTAGGAAAAATAGCGGGACAAAAGAAGCCATATCCCGCATGAGAACATTAATCGAAAAGTACACAGAAGTAAACAAACCAATATATGCCTGCTTCATAGACTACACCAAAGCTTTTGATAAAGTACACCACAAACAACTTATAGAATGCATAAAAGAGATACATCTAGATGACATGGACATACGACTAATATGTAATCTCATTCAGACGGGCTGTGATGAAGATATCGTTCTGTGGGAGATCTGGCTAGAGATAGAGATTCTTTTAGTCGGGCTGTGATGGGTACAACGTTCTGTGGGAGATCTGACTACAGACAGATTCTCATTCAGACAGGCTGTGATGGGTACAACGTTCTGTGGGAGATCTGACTACAGACAGATTCTCATTCAGACAGGCTGTGATGGGTACAACGTTCTGTGGGAGATCTGACTACAGACAGATTCTCATTCAGACAGGCTGTGATGGGTACAACGTTCTGTGGGAGATCTGACTACAGACAGATTCTCATTCAGACAGGCTGTGATGGGTACAACGTTCTGTGGGAGATCTGACTACAGACAGATTCTCATTCAGACAGGCTGTGATGGGTACAACGTTCTGTGGGAGATCTGACTACAGACAGATTCTCATTCAGACAGGCTGTGATGGGTACAACGTTCTGTGGGAGATCTGACTACAGACAGATTCTCATTCAGACAGGCTGTGATGGGTACAACGTTCTGTGGGAGATCTGACTACAGACAGATTCTCATTCAGACGGGCTGTGGTGGGTACAACGTTCTGTGGGACATCGGACTAGAGACAGAGACTCTTTTAGTCGGGCAGAGATGATTGCACCGTTCTGTTAATAACACACAACTCGATCATATGTGAAATGTTTATTTTTAATGACAAAACTTCTATTAAAGCAATCTCACTCACATCCTCTTCAAGTTAATTCCAATGTACCACATTGTAAACAAACATGTTATATTCATGAAGTGAACAGAAGAACAACTAAAGCATCATTAGTAAACACCTGTGACCAAGCTTTAATAGTTCATATATTTCAAATTACCCCGTGTGTTACTGGGGTATTATTACGTGGGAAGTAAAGAATAGTGACACTGTGCCCTTTCTGGCATGTCGTAAGAGGCGACTAAGGAGGTTGATCGATGGCTTGACAGACTGTCATTGTAAAAAGCATTGTTATGATAACAGAACCATAGATTTTAGAAACAGTGATGTCTGCAATATGTGCCATTTTGGCACGCAAGGTTTCTGTTTTAGAGATTGTGGTTCTGCCCTATGTGCCGTCATCGGCTCGAAAGGACAATAAATGGATAGATGGATGGATGGATGGAACGATTGATGGATGGATGGATGGATGGATGGATATTTCAAATTAATTGGAAACAACTTTATAGGAATAGAAGTGTCGAGAAAGAAGCTTAATAACAGTAACAGAAGATAAGTTCACCGCAGCGAAGTAATTAACTTTATCCCCGAAACATTTAAACATAACAATCGCAACAAATGAAAACAGCATTTTACTATTATTATATAGACAGCATATGGAGCCGCGATAGCTCAGTGGTTAGTGACCTGGACTACAAAGGACAAGAGGTAAGGTTCGATCCCAACCGTCGGCTTCCGGATTCACCCAGCCTTAAATGGGTACTGGATTTTTTTTCTTGGAAATTAAAGCGGTACGGGCGTAATACCGACCACATTACCCCAAAAATCATGTGCCGAAGGTCTGTAAAATTTATGGTCACTAAAACCATATTCCCTATACGCCACTTGGCGTGACGGGGGCTCTTTACTTTATTATATAGTCCGCATTCTTACGGTGAATGGAAAAAATTACAAGACACACAAAAACGTTTCGATTAAAACAATCTTCATCAGTGAAAATAGACAGTGACAAACTAAATAGTAAATTAAATTGCTTATTACAACTATAATGAGAAATGATCGAACGCTTATCTGTGAAGGGGTCCAAACGGTATGATTATCGTCTGCAAATAGTTATCAACCAGAAATGAAAGGTCAGATAATTATCTAAAGATGTAAGAATGTATTTTGGAGTGGACAAAAGAAATTGTAAACGATGGTTGAAAGAATGAGAGACATGACCAACAACAACAGCAGGCATGAACTTAGTGACCTTGATAAATAGTAAAGGGTGCCCTATAACATTTAATATCCCGTGTGTTACCGGGGCCTCATTATGAGGGAGGTAAAGAATAGTGACACTGTGACCTTCCAGGCATGTCGTAAGAGGCGACTAAGGAGGTTGATCGATGGCTTGACAAGCTGTCATTGTAAAAAGTATTGTTATGGAAACAGAGCCATAGATTTTAGAAGCAGTGATCTCTGCAATATGTGCCACTTTGGCACGCAAGGTTTCTGTTTTTGAGATTGTAGTTCTGCCCTATGTGCCGTCTTCGGCTCGAAAGGACAATAGAATAACATTTAATACGCGAATGGAAACAAATATTCAATTTCATTGAAATCATAATCATCAAGTACCGGGCCTAATGGCCTAGATGATCATGCCACTCAACAATCTTCGATCTCGACAGTTATTTATCATTTTTGCTGTTGCTTTTCAGACAAGTCATTCTCTTAAGCTGTCTGGTATCTTTTCTCTTTGCTTTCCTTTATCTATTCGTCTCTCAATTTTTCCAGTTGTTACAATATATTCCAGTTGTTCTCTTCTCATTACATGGCCAAAAAATGATCATTGTTTCTCCATAATATTGGAAATTAGCTCTCTTATTGCTTTGGCCTCTTTCAGAACATTTTCATTACTCTTCTTAGCTATCCATGGCATTCTCTACATTCTTCTGTAAAACCACATTTCTACAGCCTCCAGTAATTTTCTTGTCTGTTGTCCTATTGTCTAGGACTCACATCCATATGTTAAGACTGGCTCTACATAACATTTAAGAACTATTTTTCTTGTTTCTATTGTCAAAAATGGATTGCATAGTATCTTCCTCATTATTTGGAAAGCTGCTTTTGCCTTTCTGCATCTCACCGCTTTTGTACATCAACCATCTGAGGTTAACATTGTTCCCAGTAGATCCGCATAGACCCTCATGAAATATAAACCCACCCCGACCATATTAATCCGATCCGTGACTACAATTATACACACAACAAAATATACATTTAAAAAACATATATTTCTGACGTAGGAAACGTAATAAATGTCAACAATAATTTATGCAAAACGAAAATAGTTCTACCCTCGCTTGATCCTCGTGTTATTTTCTAAACAATAATACATTTACTTGCACTTTCATGAAAGTGTAATCCGTCCATTTCCCACAGATAGCAATCTTGTGTGCTGTAATACTAGAGGTATATTTATAGATTCAGCCAAAAATGTTGGACAAATCTCCTACGGCTATTCAAACATGAATAATAAAGGGAGAGAGCTGATTTAATGAATGAGTCATCAAATCATTGTCAATTAATGTTAGAAAACGTGTCCTAAAGTGCTAAATCGAATCTGTTCTACTAGTTACTTATATATCTATGTGTGCGTGTTGTTTGTTTGTTCTGTGCTGAAGGCCTATTGAGCCGAAACGTCGTTCAAATCTGTGTCATCTACTAATCACGTAAAGCTTTGGCATGGTAATGTTAGGTAATGTTAGATTGGGTGAGGTTAGATGAAGTAAAGCTATGTTGGGTGATGTTAGATGAAGTATAGTTAGGTTGAGTGATGTTAGATGAAGTTAAGTTAGGTTGAGTGAAGTTAGATGAGATACTTTAACTTTCAATGAGGTTGATTGTGTCTTGTTAGGTGACGTTAGACAGGACCAGATGAAGGCAGTCCAAGTTGTGGTAGATGAGATAACGTCAAGTTAAGTGAGGTAAGATAATGGTAGGTACGGACAGGTGTGGTGAGGTCATATCAAAGTTGGTTTCTTTACTTTTCATCATCATGATGTGCCATATCGGTTGGCGTAGGCGATCATGTCCTTCCACAATCTTCTATCCACCGTGCATCGTCTCAGTTTTGTTGCTGACTGTTTTCCATGCCATGACACCCAGCTATCCCGTATCTTCTCTCCTTCTCGTCCGCGATCTATCTTTCATTGTATTTTGCCAGTTGCAACCAAGTACTCCAACTTTCCTCTTTCCGTGATGTAAAAAAAAAAAATGTAAAGTACCTCCGTCACGCCAAGTGGCGTATAGTGAATAAGGTGTTAGTGACCATACATTTTACCGATTGTCCTGGTTGTATTCGATTCCCGCTGGGAGCAGTGTGAATTGTACTCGTGTTTCGAAAAAAAAACAATACCCCCACGGTCGACCCAGCCGTTGGTAGAAATGGGTACCTGGGTATTACCCTGGGAAAGTGAGGAATGCCGCCTCGCATCTGAGTTTCGATGCTTGAGGCGACACTATACAGAAATATCCGAACATTTCTGGATAGGCGGCCGAGCACATATGGGTGTAAACTCGCGTGCTAAGACGCCGGTTCAAGTCTCGTACTTTACCTTAACCTTTACATTTTACTGACCTACGGCACATGATTTTTGGGGTCATGTGGTCGGTATTACGCCCGTGCCGTTTTACTTTCCCCCCAAAAAAAAATCTTGTACCCATTAAAGGCTGGGTGAACCGGAAAACGTCAGTTGGGATGGAACCATACCTTCTGTTCTTTGTAGTCCAGTTCACTAACCACTGATCTATCTCGGCTCCCCTTTTCATGATGTACCTGAATAATATTTATTGTTTCTTTCTGATGTTTAATAGGAGCTCCCTTTTTGTGTTGGCCTCTTTGAGAATTTCCTCGTTTTTCTTTTTAGCTGTCCATGGAACTTTCAACATTCTTCTGAGAAACCCCATTTATGTGGCCTTTAATTGTCTTTTCATTTGGTTGTTTACTGTCCCTGATCTTTACCTCTCGTCTATGAATTAAACAATATTTGTACAGTTTCGTCCATTTTGTTGAAGTACACACGTTTTGCTGACGTTGTCCCACATGAATTTATCAGGACATGACTGAACTATAACCTTTGTCTGGTCACAGACGATATAGAGCCTACAGCTCGTTGGATGGGGGAAGTAGCCTCCGTTCATGTCATCACAGGGTGTTAATATCGAGCATGGAAGTTCCGGTGTTGGCCTCACGCATGCGCTGTTGACAGGGTTGAAGACGAGGCCTCCCGCGCATGGGCGGACGATCGGTTTGGTGAACTCGCATTGGATGTAGTGGGTGCATCGGACGGGATGGGCGATGATCTCCCCTGGTTGGAGACTGGAGCAGATGGTTTCGTTCAACACTGAAAGAGAATGAGAAAGAAGAATATACATTTCATTGAGTGCACGGCTGCTTGCTTTAGTCTCAAAGTGCTATTTAGTTAGAAATTTTAAAAAATATATAGAAAAAATGAATGGTTAAAGCTTCATGTAACATGAGATCCGATGTCAAGCCCTCACTGGGTGATGAGATCCGATGTCTAGACCTCTCTGTGTAATGAGATCTAATGTCTAGCCCTCTGTGGGTAATGAGATCCAATGTCTAGCCCTCTGTGGGTAATGCGATCTAATGTCTAGCCTTCTCTGGGTAGTGAGATCCGATGTCTAGCCCTCTCTGTTAACGACAACAAATTAGAGGTCCCAAGTGCATATTAAAGAACCATTGACAGTTAAAAATCGACAAGGACAAGAACTGGCTGCCGCTCAGGCAAAAAATATCAGTAAAACTCAACCCACACGGATGGATCTCAGGTCATGTTACGGAGTCCGTGCGCGTGGATCAGGCTTGTTCTTGATATTTCGAGGGGACAAGCAGAGCACCTATAGACTCGTCTGGTGTACAGTGTTAATGACCTTAACATAACATAATATCTCCAGAAACTGTTACACTGGGTAGTCCAATTTCCATAAAATTCCACCGGGAACAGGATCTCTATCACTTATGTTTGAGGTCCTGACAGCTTTAATCCCATATATTTGTCATTGACATCATGAGTCCCCCCCCCCCTCCCCCTCCCCCTTAAGAGAAACGTGCTCTCATCCTCTTAAACGTTAATTTTCTCATTTCTTGCCGTTCAGTGACGTCAATGGTTACTATGTTACTACGTCTCTGACAATTTAGATCTGCAGATTAAAACTGCGATACATTTTAATGACGTTCATGCTATAATTAGCCCCATAAATGTCTAAGAAAGACTGACTCATTTATCAAATAATGATAGTATGCACAACAACCTACTAAATGTAATATTGGAAGGGAAAAATACAAGGTAAAAGAGGTAGAGGCAGACCAAACTAACATGGACGAGTAACATCAAAAGCTGGACAAGTCAATCTATGACAACCTGCACCATGAATGCAAGAAACAGAGTTGAATGGCGATCCATGGTAGTCAACCTTCGTTGAGGAGACGGCACTCGATGATGATGATGATGATGATGATGATAGTGTTCGGGAGCCAGTAGTGGGGTGTAAGGTACACTCCTACATTGTATCGTCATTGCTTTACAAAAAAAGGAACGCAACAGAAAACTGACGTTTCAGCCTATATGAGGCCTCTTCAGAAAACGATGACAACAACACACGATGAGGTACAGATAAATATGACTACATCTAGGATGATTGGGACAGGTAAGTTAAGGAGAATGGAGGGATAAGAGATGAGATGGCGAAATGAGAGAGAGAGAGAGATGCGCTACATGTTGGAGGATAGGTGAAATGTGGAAATATGAAAGTATAAGTATATATATATATACTATCGTCCATTCTCTATCTATATCTATACCTAGTCAGGTCGGGTAATTCTGCGACTGTATGCAGTAAACAGTACAACCTGTGGCTGCCCCTGCTGCCTTGCAGGTATGCTCGGAGAGTAAAAGGCTAAGGGAGGGTACCCCGATGTAAAACAACCCCACTGCCTTGTGGGTGACACTTTTTAGTCAAAGGCTAGCGGAGCCAACCGTAAACAAGCCGACGAAAGGCAACAGAAAACAACCGTTGTAATTTCTTTTTACAGTCAGGAATCGCCACAATATTAGGTCGGTCTTAACATATAGATGTGAATCATGGACAATAGGACAACAGACAAGAAAATCACTGAAGGCTACAGAAATGTAGTTTTGCAGAATACCATGGACAGCTAAGAAGAGTAATGAAAATGTTCTGAAAGATGCCAAAGCAAAAAGAGAGCTAATTTCCAATATTAAGTAGAAACAATCATCATTTTTTGGCGATGTAATGAGAAGAAAACAACTGGAATATATTGTACAACTGGGAAAATTGAGGGACGAAGAGATAGAGGGAAGCAACGAGAAAAGATACCAGACAGCTTAAGAGAATGGCTTAGCAGAAGGTCAACAACAGAAATGATAAATAACTGTCGTGATCGAAAGTTGTGGAGATACATAATCACATACGCCAGCAGGCTTGGAACTTGATGATGATGATAATATATATAAAAGATAATATATAAAGTGTAATATAGAAAATACTAGTGTTCCGAGAGAACTGCAACCACAATGCGTGTTATTTGTAATTCATGATTGAAATACACGGCCTTTGTTGTTGTGACAGACGATAGGTAGCAAGTAATCATGAATAGTTAGGAGTTTGGTAAAATATTAGTGTCTTATGCTGGATGTTGTTTTACTGAACAGACTCTCTCGCGGCTGAATCTGTCAATATTGAATAGATAGATCCGACAGGAGAATAAGCAAGATATATTCGTGGTGCATGGCATTTAGATCACCTCCGAGACGAGATGTTTATCAATTGGCTCATTATGTGCCAGAATAGAGAATATATAACTGCACGTTCATCTCGTCAGCGAGCGGCATAAATTATATCACTGAATATGGCCCTATTTATCATAAATATGGTCATTTTACGTCCGCAAGGATATAATAAATATTCAATAATAATTATGATTAGTAATTATGCACAATATCTATGAAGTAACGCTATTTCCTAAAATGGCAGTTTCGCTTCCGGTGTAGGCGTGGTCTATAGAGCTGGACAACATACACTCGCGCCTATTGGTAGTCAAAAAATGGCGGGAAACACCGATGTCCATTACATTACTAATTAACCAATCTACTCAATCATTCCCCAACTCCCCTTTTGAGAGCTCAACCACCCGCCATACTTCTTCTAGACTTAGTCCATTATATATATATATATATATATATATATATATATATATATATAAATCATTGCGGCAAGCCAAACTGCCACAGTCTCTATATAACTCTTGTACTCACCAGAGTAAAATCTCCCTTCTTCCTCCTGCCTCTATTTCTTTGTTAGGTCATAGGTGTCAACGCTACATATCTCACTACTAATATATACAAAATGAAAATAAAATTATTTATTTAAAAAAAAAAAACACACACCTGTCCAGTTTCCGCTCTCCGACACTTCCTCGGTTACTGCGATGAGATCCGGTGCTGTAGCAGTTGTGGTGGTAGTAAAAGTGGTACTTTGTCTGGTTGTAGATTGTACAGTTTCTGTGATGGAGACTAAAATTGGTGGTAATGTTGTAGACACTGATGCTGTTGACGTTGGCGCTGCAGTTGCTGCTGATGTTGTAGACGTTGGCGCTGTTATTGCTGCTGACGCTGTAGAAGTTGGTGCTGCAGTTGATTTTGACGTCATAGCTGTTACTGTCGCTATGTTTGTTACTAATGATGATGTTGTTGTTCTTAGAGCCATAGTTGTTGTTTGCGCTGCAGCTATTGTTGGAGTTGTTGTAGTTGTTGTTAGCACCCCTGTTGACGTTGTAGTTGATGCTGTTGTTTGTGCCGCTCTTGATGTTGTAGCTGATGCTGTTGTTGCGCTAAAACCAGAAGCTGAACCTTCGACAGAATTGCCTGCTGATGAATCAGAAGACATAAACATGACTACATCTCATTGTTAAGATAAAAACGGGACATTTGTTTGACGAAAACGGAACATTTGGAGGACAAACAAGGAACATTGGGATTCAAAAAAACAGGACAATGTGAGGTTAAGCACGATACAATAGAATGAC
The DNA here is from genome assembly GCA_032433765.1 of Megaustenia siamemsis. Classification (NCBI taxonomy): domain Eukaryota; kingdom Metazoa; phylum Mollusca; class Gastropoda; order Stylommatophora; family Ariophantidae; genus Megaustenia; species Megaustenia siamemsis. Next base: position 7,563,998 of record JAVIAB010000049.1, on the reverse strand, counting down.
AAAACCGGGACATTGGATGAGCAAAAAACAGGACAATGGAACAACAAAAAGGTACAATGTGATGACTAAAAATGGAACATTGGGTTGATATAAACAGTATAATCGGAGGACAAAAAAAACGGGACTTTGGGAGACAAATAAGGGGTATTGGGACTGCAAAAACGGGACAATGAGGCAACTAAAACGTTACGTAAAGCAAAAGCGGAACTGTGGAATGGTAGAACTGGTACACAGGGAAAACAAAAACGGGTAAAGGGATGGCAAAAATGTGACATTCGATGGACAAAAACGGGACATCGGGAGGACAAAAAAGGGACATTGGGAGGGTAAAATCTGGACGTTGTGAGGAAATAAACGGTAGACTGGGGGAGCAAAGATGTGACAATGGGAGAGCAAAAATGGGATAGTGAAAGGACAAAACGGGACATTGGGAGAGCAAAAATGGGACAGTGAAAGGATAAAACAGGACATTGGGAGAGCAAAAATGGGACAGTGAAAGGACAAAACGGGACATTGGAAGAGCAAAAATGAGACAGTGAAAGGAAACAACGGGACATTGGGAGAGCAAAAATGGGACAGTGAAAGGACAAAACGGGACATTAGGAGAGCAAAAATGGGACAGTGAAAGGACAAAACGGGACATTGGGAGAGCAAAAATGGGACAGTGAAAGTACAAAACGGGACATTGGGAGAGCAAAAATGGGACAGTGAAAGGACAAAACGGGACATTGGGAGAGTATAAATGGAACAGAATGTAATATTCTTTGTTCAAAAATAATCATCATCACCTAGTACCTGGCCTGCTGGCGTAGTTGACCATGCCTCTCCACAACTTTCGATATCGACAGCTATTTATCATTTCTGTTGTTGACCTTCTGCCAAGCCATTCTCTTAAACTGTCTGTTATTTTTTCTCTTTGCTTCCCTCTATCTCTTCGTCCCTCAATTTTTCCAGTTGTTACAATATATTTCAGCTGTTCTCTTCTCATTACATGGCCAAAAAATGATAATTGTTTCTTCCTAATATTGGAAATTAGCTCTCTTTTGCTTTGGCCTCTCTTAGAACATCTTCATTACTCTTCTTAGCTGTCCATAGTACTCTCAACATTCTTCTGTAAAACCACATTTCTACAGACTCAAGTGATTTTCTTGTCTGTTGTCCTATTGTCCATGATTCGCATCCATATGATAAGACTGGCTCTACATAACATTTAAGAACTCTTTTTCGTGTTTCTATTATCAAAGATGGATTGCATAATATCTTCCTCATTTTTTGGAAAGCTGCTTTTGCCTGAGCCATTCTGCATCTCACCTCTTTTGTACATCTTCCGTCTGAGGTTAACAAAGTTCCCAAATATTTAAATTAATTTACCTGTTTTAATATTGTTCCACTTGTCTTTATTTTGCACTGAGGTGATGTCTTTTTCTTTGTTGTTACCATTACCTCTGTCTTTTTGGTATTAAGACTGAGTCCTTTATTTTTTCTTTCCTTCACTATAATGTCCAACATTTCTTGTGACTCATTTTCACTCTTAGCGATTAAGACTGTATCATCAGCATACCTTAGATTTTAATATTATGACCTCCAATTGTTATTTCAGGCATGCCCCTTATGGATCTTAAAATAATCTCACTATAAATATTAAACAAATCTGATGACAGCACACAACCGTGTCTAACACCTTGTTTTATTTGTTGAAACATTCCCAATTGGTTTCCAGTTCTCAAGGCCGCTGTTTGTTGCCAGTACATGTTCTTTATTATTCTTAGATCTTTGCTGTCTACGTTTATGCTTTCTAAAATTTTGATTATTTCTTGGTGCTTTACTTTGTCAAATGCCTTGGTGTAATCTATGAAACATAGGTATAGATCTGTTTTCACCTCTATGGATCTTTCTACTAAAGATCTTATGATATAAATGGCATTGCTTGTTCCTTTATCTCTAACAAAACCACACTGTTCATCGCTAATTTCTGGAGTGATTTTGTTTCGCACTCTTCGCAAGATGATTCTTAGTAATATCTTAGTCATGTGACACATAAGGCTTATTGTGCGATGATCACCGCATTCAATCGCACCTGATTTCTTTGGTAGGGCTATGAATATTGATTTGAGCATGTCGTCTGGTATATATCCGCTGTTGTAGATAGCATTCAATATTTTTGTTATTTTTCTATTCCAAAATCACCCATGGCTTCAATCTCTTCTTTAGTTATATTATCTGGTCCAGGATCTTTGTTTGCTTTCATATTGCGCAAGGCGTCTTCCGCTTCTTCTCTGAGTATATCTGGTACTTCTCCATTATCCTTAATATTTACTTCCGTTCGTTCATCATTATAAAGATCTTTAATGTATTATGTCAATCGTTCCCTTATGTTTTCTTGATCAATCAACAGTTCTCCTTCCTTTGATCTTAAACATCCAGTTTTTTATTACGTTTTTATTCCTGTTAATTCCTCAATTTGTTTGTACATAGCTGTAGCATCTCCTTTTTGTTGCATTTCAATCTCTTTGCATCTCTCTTTTAGCCATGCTTCTTTTTCTTCATTGCATTTTACTACAATTTCTTTATTTAATCTTTTATACTCATCTTTATTTTCTTTATTTCTTCTTCATGTATCCATTAGCTGCAAAATGTCATCTGTCATCCATTTCTTTCTTGAATTTGTCCTCACTGGTGGTATGAACTCTTTTGATGTTTGTTGCATTGATTCTTTTAGCATTTCCCACTGTTCATCAATGCTTTGTAACTTCTCTATTGCATTGTACCGGTTCTGAATTGTGATTTTATATTTGTCTTGCAGCTTCTTTTACTTAGATTTACTAAAATCAACTTATCTGCTGCCTAAAAGATATAAATCTGGACGACACAGACATACGACTGATATGTAATTTGTACTGGGATCAAACAGCAATAATAAGATATAACAAGGAGAACTCTACACCCATGGACATAAAAAAGGAGTAATACAAGGATGCATCCTATCGCCAAGCTTGTTCAATCTATACACTGAGCAAATCTTTAGAAACATCTCAGAGATGCCAGGCGTAAATATTAATGGGAAGATAATCAATAATCTAAGAAATGCTGATGATACTGTTCTACTAGCAGAAAATCCTAAAGATCTACAACAATTGCTTAATGTGATAAACATGGCAAGCAAAAAATATGAACTAGATATCAATATCAAAAAGACTAAAACTATGATCATAAACAAAGACTATTCTCAAGACCTACAATTAAATATCACAGTTGAAGGAATACATCTGGAGACAGTTCAGAACTACAACTACCTGGGATATGCTATAACCAGTGACGGGAAATGTACAACTGAAATAAACAAAAAAGAATAGGAATGGCAAAAAGTAATTTCAATGCCATGAAAATTATACTAACATCAAAACAAATAACACCAGGGCTGAAACTAGGAATAGCATAATGTTACATCTTCTCAATATTCCTGTATGGTGCAGAAACATGGACATTAGACCAGAAAACAGAACAGAAAATTGAAGCCTTTGAAATGTGGATTTATAGAAGAATAGGTAGAATTGGATGGAAGGAAAAGAAAACAAACGAGGAAGTTTCAAAACAACTAAAAATAAAAAGAGAACTACTAAACACAATTAGAGCAAGACAAATGAAGTTTTTGGGTCATGTTAAAAGACACAACAGCCTATTAATAAAAGTAATATTGGAAGGGAAAATACAAGGTAAAAGAGGCAGAGGCAGACCAAGACTAACATGGACGAGTAACATCAAAAGATGGACAAGTCAGCCTATGACAACCTGCACCATCAAAGCAAGGCTCAGAGCAGAATGGTGCTCCATGGTAGCCAACCTTCGATGCGGAGACGGCACTGAATGATGAGAAGTAATATTATTAGTATTAGTAGTAATAGTAGTAGTAGTAGTAGTAATTGTAGTAGTATAAGTATTAGTAATAGTAGTAATAGTAGTAGTAGTAGTAGTAGTAGTAGTAGACGCAGTTGCATTAGTTTTAGTAGCAGTAGTAGTAGTAGTAGTCTTAGTATTAGTAGCGTCAGTAGCAGTAGTAGTAGTCTTAGTATTAGTAGCAGCAGCAGTAGTAGTAGTAGTAGTAGTCTTAGTATTAGTAGCAGCAGTAGTAGTAGTAGTAGTAGTAGCAGTAATAATAGTAGCAGTAGCAGTAGTAGTATTAGTAGTAGTAGTAGGAGTAGTAGTAGTAGCAGTAGTAGTAATAGTAGCAGTAGTAGTATTAGTAGTAGTAGTAGCAGCAGTAGTAGTAGTAGTATTTAGAGTAGTAGAAGTAATAGTATTAGTAGTAGTAGTAGTATTAGTAGTAGTAGTAGTAGTAGTAGTAGTATTTAGTGTAGTAGTAGTAATTGTATTAGAAGTAGTAGTATTAGTAGTTTTAGTACTAGTAAAATGTAGTAGTAATAGAATACAGGAGTATTAGAAATAGTGGTAGTAGTATTAGTTGTATTAGTATTATTAATATTAGAAGTGATAGTTTTTGTTGTATAGGTAGTTGTAGTAGTAGTAGTAGTAGTAGTCGTAGAAGTAGTAGTAGAAGTAGTAGTAGTAATAGTAGTAGCAGCAGTAATAATATTAGAAGTAGTATTTTCCGCCAGTCATGGTTGAATATTGATTATTCAGCGTCCCTCTTCTTCTTCTACCTTTCAGCTCCCTGTGGAGCATAGGTCTTCAACAAACACTTTCAGCTCCCTGTGGAGCATAGGTCTTCAACAAACACTTTCCAAGTCGTTCTGTTTCTTGCCATTCTTTTAAAATCATTCCATGTCTTCCCGCTCATCTTCATCTAACCTCTATCTGTCTTTTCAAAGAATCTAGCGCCCCTAGTAAATGTTATTTTTTCTTTACTTTCCCGGTGTATTCTCTTTTTCTATAAACCTGTTTCCTTCTTGCGTGAGTTGAAATTTTAGAGTGTGTTTCCACAGATTGCGACCTGCAGCTACCCCAGCAGCAACTAATATATCATTCACACAATAAGATTTATTTTCATGAAAAATGTCATCTCTTGTGTAAGGTGTCACAAAGTGAAACCACACCCATTAAATAACAATTTTACGAATAAATGGAATGTACTAAATTCAGGACATCCCCCTCTATAAATTCTACACGAGAACCTTCTATAACCTCAAATCATCATGAGCATCGTGTGTCATATCGGTTGGCGTAGGCATTCGTGTCCCTCCACAATCTTCTATCCACCGTGTATCGTATCAGTTCTGTTATTGAGTGTTTTCTGTGCCATGATACCAAGCTATCCAGTATTTTCTCTCTTTGTCGTCCGCGATCTCTCTTTCCTTTTATTTTACTAGTTGTAACCAAGTATTCCAACGTTACTCTTCTCATGATGTGTTGATTTTTTTCTTCTGATGTTTTTTAGGAGCTCCCTTTTTGTGTTGACCTCTTTGAGAATTTCCTTATTTGTCTTTTTAGCTGTCCAGGTAACATTCAACATAGTAAGTCAAGTAAAGAGCCCCGTCACGCCAAGTGGCGTATAGGGAATATGGTGTTAGTGACCCGTCACGTCAAGTGGCCTATAGGGAATATGGTGTTAGTGACCCGTCACGCCAAGTGGCCTATAGGGAATATGGTGTTAGTGACCATATATTTTACAGACCTTCAGCACATGATTTTTGGGGTAATGTGGTCGGTATTACGCCCGTGCCGCTTTACTTTCCCAGAAAAATTCCGGTACCCATTTAATCCTGGGTGAACCCGGAAGCCGTCGGTTGCGATCGAACCCTACCTCTTGTCCCTTGTAGTCCAGTTCACTAACCACTAAGCTATCGTGGCTCCCGTTCAACATAGTATTCTATGCAGTATAAGAAGGTATTGTGCTATTTCTTTCCTTCTTGGTAGTGACTGGACTTGTCGGAGATCGCAGCCATTGTCTCTATAAATGAGATCCTCTGCCTGCCATCATGGAGTGGACACCATAACCGGCACTGTTTGTCGGCTGCTCCCACAACACCATCAACCACCTCCTCCAATGGCTTCACATAACCCCTGATTAGGGGGGGGGGCTAAACGGGAGCTCCACCTTGCCCAAGGGTGTCCCGAAGTCGAGCGGAGGAAAGGAGACGTCTTACCCCTCCTTTGGTAGGGCAGAACTCTACCCCGCTAACCTAACCTTCTTTCACCTACTAAAAGAACTATTAGCGAATCACAGCACAGATGACATACCCTCATGCTTCACGTAATTGGAACTTGCTTTCGATGAGGGGCTGTCTTTAGTAATGTTAGAACCACTGCCACTATAAAATCCTTCAGGTCTTCTAGTCTTCTCTATTGTGATACTCCGAGAATCCTTGCTGTAAAAGAAAAAAAACAAATAATTAGAGTATTGAAGTTTCAAACGATTGCATACAGAGTAACAAGAACGATACGTTAGCTGAACGATACACTCACTAGGGCCGTCCGGAAAGAATCTCTGTTTATAGCAAGACCTACCACAGAACATTGCACTCACCTACAGCCCGTATGAAAGAATCTGTTTATAGCAAGACCTACCACAGAACATTGCATTCACCACAGTTCGTCTGAAAGAATCTCTGTTTATAGCAAGACCTACCACAGAACATTGCATTCACCACAGCTCGTCTGAAAGAATCTCTGTTTGTAGCAAGACCTACCACAGAACATTGCATTCACCACAGCTCGTCTGAAAGAATCTCTGTTTATAGCAAGACCTACCACAGAACATTGCATTCACCACAGCTCATCTGAAAGAATCTCTGTTTGTAGCCAGATCTCCTACAGAACATTGCATTCACCACAGCTCATCTGAAAGAATCTCTGTTTGTAGCCAGATCTCCTACAGAACGTTGCATTCACCGCAGCTCCTCTGAAAGAATCTCTGTTTGTAGCCAGATCTCCTACAGAACGTTGCATTCACCGCAGCTCGTCTGAAAGAATCTCTGTTTGTAGCCAGATCTCCTACAGAACGTTGCATTCACCGCAGCTCGTCTGAAAGAATCTCTGTTTGTAGCCAGATCGCCCACAGAACGTTGCACTCACCTACAGCCCGTCTGAAAGAATCTCTTTCTAGCCAGATCTCCCATTTTTTCTATAGTCATGTTTAAGGTCTCCTTAATATCATGGAAATGAAATCATCTTTTTTTCTGGTTCGCCTCTGTCTTGTCTTTCCTCAACCAGGCCTTTCATTAATGATCTTTTCAACTCACTTGCCTTTTCATGTGACCCTAGTATTTTTATTTCCTCTGTAAGATGCATTTTTTGTAAACCAGTTATTTTCAAAGTTCAGATCTTTTAACAGCTCTTTTATTGCATCTTTTTCATTATTCATGTTATCCTACGAATTGTTGTGTTCCATATTGTTTCAATGATGGTCATTGTTCTTTGACAGACTGTCCATGATTGTCAAATAGATGTTGCCATTGGGAAGCTATATGTCCTATGTAGTTTAAATTCTACTGCCTTGTTTGTATTTTTCTCCTTCATTTCCCCGTACTCCCGCATATTCAGGGACGTAGACATAGGTAATTAACTATTTATTTTACGTACAGAGCCCGTCTCCACTTTTTTTATCCTTCTCATCGAATCACTCAGTATGCAGACGTTGATGATGATGATGATGATGCGTTCGTCCGATGATTTGAGGTATTCTAACGGATACGAACCGTAGACTTCCTCCTCGTCATCCGCCCTTAAAAGGACGTTATGTGGACGTAGTTACGTTGTGTTGAAGTTTGCAGTGTAACACTGTGATATCTGCGCCTTTCGGCCCAACACATCCGATTTCAGCCGACGCTTTTTTGTGTACCGGGTTCGTCTTCCCACTTCGATCCCTGCTCGCTTGGCCAGACTAGACAGGTTAGTCTGTTTCTAGAGGCACCACGAAGAGGTGTAGCAGGGTCTGGATGGTTCTGGTTCACCGATCCTGGCGCAAGCCATCAGTTATGAGTCACTGACGACTTCCAGCTCTGGTGCTGGGGGGGGCGCGCCTTCGCCTCCGTATGCAGACGTGGGTATATTCTTGTGATTCTAACCAGATGAATACCCTGGTGTAATAGAGTTGAGTTAGATTTTCCAGAATACAAGTTAGGATAACAAGTTGTAGAGAGTGGGTAGTGGACACCCACCGAAGGAGAGAGGTAGAATGATTGGACGACAGGATGAGAGTTTAGAGTCCATGGAATTTTCCATGCAACAGAAGTGGAAATGCGCAGTGTCTGTGGGGATAGGGTCCTCAAGCATAACAATGTCACCCATCGAACTAAGTTAGAGAGGGTCAAGAATTGGCCTGGACATAATAGTTGAGGGGATTTTCCATGAATCTCCACTCGCCCTGTTGTTGTGAGAGTGACCAACACACAGGTAGCGTGCATCGACCTCATGGCGTTACTGTCAAATTTCCACGCTCACAACAAGTTGTTGTTATTGTAAGTGACCACCACACGGATAGCATGCGCTGGACTCATGGTATCACTCTGCCGGGTAAATAGCTACCAGGAGAGGTCAGTGTCATAAGATAATATTATTCCAAATAGGTCATAGAGATTTCGTGGAAACAAGTTGTTGTCATCTATCTATCTATCTATCTTTCGTTCGCCTGAAGCATTGTCTATATCTGCAATGTCGTTTCCTGTATAAATGTTACTGTCTTTTGTAATTCTTGCAGTGGCCCATATAGTTTTGTCTGTAGTGTTGTATCTATGGGCCAATGGATTTTCCTCAGTCTACTATATTCAGTGCAGTCTTGAAGTATGTGTTCAGCAGTCTGGGGCGCCTGTCCACATGTACAAGTAGTTGAGGTGCCGATCTTGAATTTTGTATACATGTGACTATGGAGTCGATTGTGTCCTGTTCTGAGACGTATAATGATAACTTGTTCATATCTATTCATATTATAAAAGGCATCCTGATTTGGGGCTTGTGGTCCTCTGATTGATTTGATTATCTGTTTCTTATGATGGTATGTAACAGGTGTATCTAGTTGTGTGCCTGTTGAACCTTCCTTTGCCAACTGATCTGCTTTCTCATTTCCTGGTATTCCACAGTGAGATGGGATCCACTGCAGGGCAACCCTGTGGTGCTTGCAGAGTTCAGTCAATAAGGTCTGCAGATGTGGTAATTTTCTGGATTGTAGTGCCTGGAGTACTGATCTTGCATCTGTCAAAAACACTACAGGCTGCGGGCTAAGATTAATGTTCAGCAGTTTTTCTATTGCTAACTTTATTGCTTGTATTTCTGCATCATAATTGTGACAATATTTCCCTGTTGCTATTTTATTCATATCCCTAGTGTTATTTGGGTATTCTATATATGCACCTGCTCCCCCATTTTTTACTGCATTCTGTGCTGATCCATCTGTATACACACGAATCCATAGGTCTTGTGGGTATTCTTCATCCAGGAAACTGAGAGTTATTGTTTTTCGCTGTAGACTATTCTGTTCCTCTTTATCAACTATTCCTTTCACTTCTGTCCGTATTTGAACTGATAATCCAGATTCCTCTGTCCAGGGAGTCTGTTCTGGTATGGGCAGTAGGGGGTTAACAGCTCTTGGCATGTCTGGTGTTTGTCTACTAATACGCTTGGCTTGGTGGATAAAACTGCTTCTCTTAAGTCGTCCCAATGCAAGATTTTGGAATCGGTCCTTCATTGGATGTCTCGGCATGCAAGCAAATTTTTCTGCCTGTATCAGCACCTTTGTGTCCCTCCGTTCTCTCAGTGCTGGTATCCTCCACAATTTCTCCATCTCTAATATTGGTGTTGATTTCATTGCTCCTGTGATGACCCTAAGTGCCTGGTTTTGTACTTTATCCAGTTCTTGAAGTGTGGTGTTTGATGCTGAACACCATGCAGATGATCCATATTCTAAATGTGGGCGTATACTCTGTTGGTAAACTTTACTGAGTATTTTCCCACTCGCACCCCACGTAGTTCCACACAGCTTTCTTAGAATAGCCAATTTTCTCCTTGCTTTTTGGGTTGCCTTATTTATCTGCTGTTTCCAAGATAGTTTGTTATCAAATGTAACTCCGAGATACGTAGCCTGTATGTCTTCTTTCACAGGCTCATTGTTTATATAGATGGCTCCTGCTTTTTGTTTTGGGGAAAGAGTGAAAAGTGTAGTACTGCATTTGTCTGTATTGATGCTGATACACCATCTATTTGTCCATGAATTCAGTGCATTCATAGCTCTTTGTAACAATTTGGAGGCCACTGTTGCATACTCCTCTGTGCACCACATTACCAAGTCATCTGCATACATTGCCACTTTGATACCATGTGGTAGTTCAGTAACTAGGTCATTGATGTAGATCAGAAAAAGTGTTGGAGATAGTACCCCTCCCTGTGGAACGCCCTGGCGCAGTAAGACCTTCTTACTCTTAAGACCATCCAGTTGCACTCTGGCTCTCCTGTTATGCAGGTATGCTTTGACCCATTTGTACATCCTGCCATTTACTCCATAATTTCTCAGTTTCTTCAAAAGCCCTTCCTTCCATACCTTATCAAATGCTTTCTTTAGGTCTATCCATGCTGCTAGTACCAGTTTCTTTTCTTGAAACGCATCCTCAATTTCCTGGGAAAGATAGGTTGCCTGATCTTCGGTAGAGTAACACTGTCTAAAGCCTGCTTGTTGTGGGACAAGGAGATTTTCACTTTCCAGGTACCACTGCAGTCTGAGATTGATTATACGTTCCATTGTTTTACACAAACAGCTTGTAAGGCTGATTGGTCTATAGCTGGATGTCATTGAACCATCTTTTCCTGGCTTTAGTAATGGTATCATAATTGCTTCTCTCCATGCCTGTGGCACTTTACCTGTGATCCAGCAAATGTTGTAGATCTGCAGTAGTTTTGCTTTAGCTGCAGTTCCCAAGTTCTTAATCATTTCATTAGACACTCCATCACTACCTGGTGACTTTTTCATTTTTAATTTGGATATTGCCAGCTCTAGCTCTCTTTGTGTAATGGGTATTTCCATGACTTCATGTGCAGTCTCTTCTTGTCTTGCATTTTGTTGTTTTAGACGGGTCTCTTGATGTTTCTCTAGGCTAATTTCAATATTGTTGTCATTTGCAAAGGAGTCTGCAAAGTGATTTGCTGCATGTTTACCTGTTAGAATGTTTCCATCCTTCTTCAGGGTAATTTTTGTGTTCCCTTCTGTACCCTCATCATTCAGCTGTTTTACAAGCTTCCACACTTTTCTTGTGTCTCGTTCTAGATTCATGTACTCTGTTTTCTCTTTCCAACTTCTCCGTCTGGCTTGTAGTTTAGCCCATTGAAATTTGGCTTTAGCATGCTGGTAGTTATTGTGGTGTTCCTGGCAGGGGTTATTTTCTGCTTGTTTTCGAGATGTTTCCATGTCATTGTGCAGTTGCTCTAGTTCACTATTCCAGTATGGTTTGTAGTGTTTCCGTGCCCCTCTGGGTATTGTTTCACTGGCAGCTTGTATTATTAGTCTACTGAATTCATCAACTATTTTGTTGATGTCTCTGTCTGTATTTAGATCTTTAGTCAGTACACTGGTGTAATGTTGATACATTTTCCAGTCTGCCTTTTTGTAATTCCATCTGGAGAGAGTGCTGCTCTCCCTGACGGCCTCATTTTGCACCACTAAAAAGACAGGTCGGTGGTCGCTGCCTCCAAGTTGTTTCCCAACAATACGTGTGATATTCCAATCCAGGTCTGGTGAATGGAAAGCAAGGTCTGGTGTAGATGTGGTATGCCATGATCTGGAATAGAATGTTGGTGGATCTGTTGCCTGGTTTAATAGTATAAGCCCATTGTCATCCTGCCAATTTTCAAGTTCTTCACCTCTCTTGTCCATATCTTCATAGCCCCAGCTCTGTGAATGGCTGTTAAAGTCTCCACATACAATTATTCTTTCTTTTAATGTAATTGTGTCTAGTGCTAGTGGGCGGTCACTCGGACAGTAGTAGTTTAGTAGATGGAAGTCTGTATTTCCTGTCCTGAGGTGCAGTATTTGATATTCCGCCCCATCCATATACACTTCAATCTGACATGCATTAATGTTGTTCCTTACAAGAGTCAGTATTCCGCCCTTTTGTCTGTTTTTCCTGTCAGATCGGTAGCACTGGTATCCCCTAATCTTCAAGGCTATGTCGTTGTTTAGATGGGTTTCCTGCAAACAGCATATGCTTACTTGTTCTTCATGCAGGATATTTTCTAATTCTATCTTTTTACTGTACCCATCTCTTTTGCTGTTGATGCCTTCAGCATTCCAGTGCATTATTTTGAGTGGTCTTATTTTGGGTTGGCCAGTAACTCTATTCTCTCGCCCCCTGACTCCACAGAGCGATTGAGAAGGACATCCAGTAATATAGGTTGGGCCCTTTCGAGGCTGAGGGCCCGGCGCTGCACCTGCCTGAGTGTCCATCACAGGGCGAGTGCCATATCGATTTGCAGTTATAGGCATGCTTCCCATTGGCGTGAGTGCGTGGCATCCTGATTTTTGTAGTGCGCCTTTTGGCTGGTTGCCTCCGACTTCAGCACTTAAAATTGCTAGAGCAGACTGTGGTCTTGCACGGGTGTAGGAAGGCCTGGCCAGTCTTGGTTTTCAGTCCCTGGTGACTGTTAAGCCCCATCCCCACGACAAGGAGCTGGCCTTGATGGGGGTTGTTGTCATCAATCTGGCGAAGAGTTCAGGTGTTGGTCACAGAATGATGAGCAAGCGACAAACTCAGGTGACCATGAGAGTCGCGAGTGGTCAATTTGCGACGATCTTATTGGTCACTGGTTTTGAGACGTAGAGAGTTGTTAAGTACTTAATGTCCTGCACAACAGATAAGAGCCAATTAAGTCAGTCAGAAGGTTAGAAGTAGAAGCAGTTAGGCTAGCAGTTCAGGATGAAGTAAATAAGTTAGACAAGAAGCAGTTAAGCAGTTTAGACACAGTTAGAGTCAGAACAGTTAGAAAGTTAAGAGTAGACGTCTTGAGTTAGCCAAGTCAGTTAAGAATCATCAAGTTATAATTATAAGTGTGGAGTAGCTTTGAAAGACAGTGAACGATTAATTGAAGTTGTGTGTGTTCATCAATTCTCACAAGAGTAAGTGACCAAGGAATAATGTTGATGAATAAGTTATATGCCAATTTAGCACTTGGGGCATTGTCATTAAAACCGGCGATTGCCTCCGACATGTCCCGAATTAATGAATGGTTAATTTAATATAAGTGCATCCACTATATTGTATCACGGAGAAATAAACTTGATTATCATTGTTGTAACAAGAAAGACTCTGTCATGAATTTAACTGTTACCTGTTGTAACATCAATGTTGTGATGTGCTGTGACCTTTAACAAGTTACAACTATACAAATAAAATATCAACAGTTAAAAGAAAGAACATCACGAGTCTATAACACTGGTCACTGCCATCGCCTCCATCGTCATGCTACTCGTGGTTATAACATATGCACCACTGTCTTCCTTGACTACTCTGCCAGCCGAGCTGTAAATGCCCATGCACTCCTTTGGTGTCGAATTATGGATCTGTCTGTATAGATGATGACTGCATCTTCCTCATCGGTGTTAGCCCAGATGAGACCGTTGACCTCCGTATTGACCACGACTGAGTTCTGTTCCCTACATTTCCTGTCGAGTGTGACAATACACGAGAATGTCCCCCTGAATGACGTAGGCACCGTTATCCACACCTCACCAGCGGTGATATTGGTAAGCCCACAGACCTGTTTGATGACATCTTCTGCTCTGCCAATCAACGATTTTCCTCTTCTTAGCCTGACATCTATCCCTGTGTTGAGCTCGTGGTCCAATGGATGCTCTTTATCCGCACTTATCATCATCTCTGGGCATCTCTCCAAGCTCAGTGAAGACCATTGTTTCTCTGTTGAGACACGTTTCAACATGCACAACCAACAATCAAGGGAAAGTTAAGTAGGATCTCATACGATCCTCTGTCAAACTCTAGCTAGTAAGATCCGATACCTAGACCTCTCGAAAAAGGTTAAAAAAAAAGGAGATCTCGTGTGTACTCTGCGCACGTTAAAGACCCTTTGACTGTTGGAATTTTTAAAATAGTTGGTTAAACATTATCACCACCCGGGGACAATTTTTAAGAAAAGGATCAACCCAAAATGTTAAAACTCTTGACGATAAAAATGAGAGTACTTTTGAAGGCGGAGAATATCTGTCTATATGGCGCAGGACACATGATCACATGGCTGCCGATGTGAAAGAAATAGGAAATAGTGATGTTGACGTTAAATTCATGTCCCCCGGGACTTCACTACAGATATAGATATGGCGCGCGCAAATAAACTAACTAATTAACTAACAAATTAACAAACAAACTAACTAACAAACTAACAAACCAACAAACTAACAAACAAACAAACAAATTAACTAACTAACTAACTAACAAACAAACAAACAAACAAACAAACAAACTAACTAACTAACTAACAAACTAACAATCAAACTAACAAACTAACAAACTAACAAACAAACAAACAAACTAACTAACTAACTAACTAATAAACTAACAAACAAACAAACTAACTAACAAACTAACAAACAAACAAACAAACAAACTAACAAAATAACAAACTAACAAACAAACAAACAAATAAACAAACAAACTAACTAACTAATAAACTAACAAACAAACTAACTAACTAACAAACTAACAAACAAACTAACAAACAAACTAACAAACAAACAAACAAACTAACTAACTAACAAACTAACAAACAAACAAACAAACAAACAAACAAACTAACTAACTAACTAACTAACAAACAAACAAACAAACAAACAAACAAACAAACAAACAAACAAACTAACTAACTAACTAACTAACTAACTAACAAACAAACAAACTAACTAACTAACAAACTAACAAATTAACAAACAAACAAACAAACAAACAAACTAACTAACTAACAAACTAATTACAAACTAACTAACAAACAAACTAACAAACTAACACGCAAACAAACATACAAACAAACCCAAAGAACAAATAAACAAACTAACAAACTAACAAACTAACAAACTAACAAACTAACAAACTAACTAGCAAACAAACTAACAAACTAACAAACTAACTAACTAACTAACTAACAAACTAACAAACTAACAAACTAACTAACTAACAAACTAACTAACTAACAAACTAACAAACTAACAAACTAACAAACTAACTAACTAACAAACTAACAAACTAACTAACTAACAAACTAACAAACTAACAAACTAACTAACTAACAAACTAACAAACAAACTAACTAACAAACTAACTAACTAACTAACTAAATAACTAACTAACAAACTAACAAACTAACTAACTAACTAACTAACTAACAAACTAACAAACTAACAAACAAACTAACAAACTAACTAGCTAACAAACTAACTAACTAACTAACTAACTAACAAACTAACAAACTAACAAACTAACAAACTAACTAACTAACTAACTAACAAACTAACTAACTAACTAACTAACAAACTAACAAACTAACAAACTAACTAACTAACAAACTAACAAACTAACAAACTAACAAACTAACAAACTAACAAACTAACAAACTAACTAACTAACAAACTAACAAACTAACTAACTAACAAACTAAGAAACTAACAAACTGGTAAACATAAATCTCTAATATGTTAATTCTTCTGCTGGACATGCCGTTCCGATATATTGACAGAATCAAGCAAATGAGATCTTCAGGAAAGAGGATACGGTAGTTGGTCGTTCAGCTCGACATTAGCCTGACTCGATTTCCCAAGTCAATCCTAAAGAAGAATATATTCTGTTAATTTTATTCATTATTACACTCCATTAATAATGGCCATATCGAAGAAACAATCATCACCATCATGCAGCATAAAGATAAACAGGACAAATCTGAAACAAGTTAGGAGCGTCAAATACTTGGGCACAATAGTAACATCAGATGGAAGATGTACCACATAAATAAAAAGTAGAATAGCTCAGGCCAAAATAGCATTTCAGAAAATGAAAAATATCTTATGCAACAAATCTATGTCAATAGAAATGAGAAAGAGAGTTCATCGGTGCTATATAGAACCAATTCTGATCTTTGGATATGAATCAGTGACAGTAAACAAATGAAAAAACGATTTGAGGCCACAGAGATAGGATTTCTCAGAAGAATGTTCAAAGTTCCCTGGACATCTGAAAAGACTATTGAGGACATTCTCAAAGAGGCCAACACAAAAAGGGAGCTCTTAAAAAACACATCGGAAAGAAACCATCGTCAATTTTCTGACACATAATAAGAAGAGGAAAGTTGGAATACTTGGTTACAACTGACAAAATACAAGGAAAGAGAGACCACGGACGATAAAGAGAGAAGATACTAGATAGTTTGGTGTAATGGACGGAATAGAATATTGAGAGTTGTTCGATGTCCTGTGGGAGAGTTGTGGAAGGACATTATCGTCTACGCCAACAGGTAAAGGTCAAGGTAAAGTACGAGACTTGAATCGGCGTACTTAAAACGCGAGTTTTCACCCAAATATGCTCGGCCGAATATCCAGAAGTGTTTGGAGACTTCCGGATTGTGTCGCTTCAAGCATCGAAACTCACGATACGAGACGGCATCCCTCACCTTACCAGAGTGCCACCCTGGTATCCATTTCTACCAGCGGCTGGGTCGATCGAGAAGGTATTATTTTTTTTCCCACGAGTACAACCCATACTGCATCCAGCGGGAATCGAACCCGGGTTGTCCGAACGTCGGTAGCCCAGTCGGGTGGTTTTCCCATCTAAGCTACCGAGGCCCCCGCCTACAGGTATAGCACATGATGATGATGATTACACACCTGACATCGACAGTGATGTTGCTGATCTGAATGAGTTCTCTCCCGTCGTGACCTACATGTGTCGCCTTTGATGTCAGGACTTGAAACACGCTGCCCACCTGTTTCTCCGCCTCTGGAGTGTCCAACAGATAAATCTTGAACTCGATTCGTTCGTTTCTGGAATTATAGAAGATGATATGATAGAAGATATGATAGAAGATGATATGATAGAAAATATGATAGAAGATGATATGATAGAAGATATGATAGAACATGATATGACAGAAGACGATATGATAAAAGTTGAAATGATAGAAGATGATATGATAGAAGATATGATAGAAGATATGATAGAAGATGATAGGATAGAAGATGATATGACAAAATATGATATGATAGAAGATGATATAATAGAAGATGATATGATAAAAGACGATATAAAAGAAGACGATAAGATAGAAGATGATGTGATAGAAGATGATATGATAGAAGATGATATAATAGAAGACGATATAATCGAAGATGATATGATAGAAGATGATATAATAGAAGACGAAATAATAGAAGATGATATTATAGAAGATGATATAATAGAAGATGATATAATAGAATGCGATATGATAGAATATGATATGATAGAAGATGACATGATAGAAGATGACATGATAGAAGATGACATGATAGAAAATGATATAATAGAAGATGACATGATAGAAGATGATATGATAGAATGTGATATGATAGAAGATGATATAATAGAAGATGACATGATAGAAGATGATATGATAGAAGATGACATGATAGAAAATGATATAATAGAAGATGACATGATAGAAGATGATATAATAGAAGATGATATAATAGAAGACAATATAATAGAAGACGATATGATAGAAGATGATATAATAGAAGATGATATAATAGAATGCGATATGATAGAAGATGACATGATAGAAGATGACATGATAGAAGATGACATGATAGAAGATGACATGATAGTAGATGACATGATAGAAGATGATATAACAGAAGATGACATGATAGAAGATGATATGATAGAATCTGATATGATAGAAGATGATATAATAGAAGATGATGTGATAGAAGATGATATGATAGAAGAGGATATGATAGAAGATGACACGATAGAAGATGACATGATAGAAGATGATATGATAGAAGATGATATAATAGAAGACGATATAATAGAATATGATATTATAGAAGATGATATGATAGAAGATGATATGATAGAAGATGATATGATAGAAGATGACATGATAGAAGACGATATAATAGAAGACGATGTTATAGAAGATGATATGATATAATAACAGAAGGCATTATCATCATGTGCCATACCGGTTGTCGTAGGCGATCATGTCCCTCCACAATCTTCTATCTACAGTGCATCGTATCAGTTCTGTTGTTGACTGTTTTCCATGCCATGACACCAAGCTATCCAGTATTTTCTCTCTTTGTCGTCCGCGATCTCTCTTTCCTTTTATTTTGCTAGTTGTAGCCAAGTATTCTAACTTTCCTCTTCTCATGATGTGCCCGAAAAATGTTGATTGCTTCTTTCTGAAGTTTCTTAAGACCTCCCTTTTTGTGTTGTCCTCTTTGAGAACTTCCTCATTGGTCTTTTTATCTGTCCAGGGAACTTTCAAGATTTTTCTGAGAAATCACATCTCTGTGGCCTCTAATCGTCTTTTCATTTGTTTGTCTACTGTCCATGATTCGCGTCCATAGGTCAGAATTGGTTCTATATAGCACCGATGAACATTCTTTCACATTTCTATTGACATAGATTTGTTGCATAAGATATTTTTCATTTTCTGAAATGCTATTTTGGCCTGAGCTATTCTGCTTTTTATTTCTGTGGTACGTCTCCCATCTGATGTTATTATTGTGCCCAATCATTTGAAACAGAAGGTATAACAGATATATTTTCCCACTTCTTGAATATAATCCCCACTGGCCACGGTGATCAGTCATGTTTACCCTATTATTGACTTTCTTCAAACAGGTGTATTGGCTTACCAATATCAACTCTGGCGAGGAGTGGGTGTGAGGAAGAATTGAAAACAAAAATCTTTTAAATGGTTTAGTTAAAACGTTACGTTATTGGTGGACGACACAAATTAGAACGACGTTTCGGCTCAATAGGCCTTCAGCAGGAACAAACAAACAATACCCACACAGATATGTAAGTAAATAAAACTAATCCTACATCATCATCATCAAGTACCAGGCCTGCTGGCGTAGGTGTTCATGCCTCTGCACAACTTTCGATCTCGACAGTTATTTATCATTAATTTTGTTAACCTTCTGCCAAGCCATTCTCTTAAGCTGTCTGGTACCTTTTCTCTTTGCTTCCCTCTATCTCTTCGTCCCTCAATTTCCCCAGTTGTTACAATATATTCCAGCTGCTCTCTTCTCATTACATGGCCAAAAATGATGATTGTTTCTTCCTAATATTGGACATTAGCTCTATTTTTGCTTTGACCTCTTTCAGAACGTTTTCATTAATCTTTTTAACTGCCCATGGTATTCTCAACATTCTTCTGTAAAACCACATTTCTACAGACTCCGGTGATTTTCTTGTCTGTTGTCCCATTGTCCATGATTCACATTCATGAAGAGAGCTGCAATTCTGCATGATATGCTTTGGAGTTTGTGGATGCTACGCTAGACAGGTAAATTAATTTAAATATTTGGGAACTTTGCAAACCTCAGATGGTAGATGTACAACAGAGGTGAGATACAGAATGGCTCAGGCAAAAGCAGTTTTCCAGAAAATGAGGAAGATACTATGCAATCCATTTTTGACAATAGAAACTAGAAAAAGAGTTCTTAAATGTTATGTAGAACCAGTCTTAACATATGAATGTGAATCATGGACTATAGGACAACAGATAAGGAAATCACTGGAAGCTGTAGAAATGTGGTTTTACTGAAGAATGTTGAGAATACCATGGACAGCTAAGAAGAGTAATGAAGATGTTCTGAGAGAGGTCAAAGCAAAAAGAGAGCTAATTTCCAATATTAGGAAGAAACAATCATCATTTTTTGGCCATGTAATGAGAAGAGAACAGCTTGAATATATTGTAACAACTGGGAAAATTGAGGGACGAAGAGATAGAGGGAAGCAAAGAGAAAAGATACCAGACAGCTTAAGAGAATGGTTTTGCAGAAGGTCAACGACAGAAATGATAAATAATTGTCAAAAGTTGATCAAAAGATCAAAAGTTGTGGAGGGACATGATCACCTACTTGATGATAATGATGACGCTAGACCAAACAATCGAGTTACGTGGCCCAACTATTTCTCTTTGCTTTACTTCGCAACAATCAAGACATTCATCATGTGCTCTGGTTCTTTGTTGTCCGTTGCGAACTTGTTGTGATACGATCTAAGTAAGAGATGCCCACAACTTTACGACAATATCTCATCTCCATAGCCTGTATTTTCTATCTCAGTTCATTTCTGTAAAGATTCATGTTTTGATAATCGTATACAAGAACTAATATAACCTTTATATAACTGCAACACGTACTTTCGACATAAAAATGCATTAAGAAATGCATCATGTACTTCCGGTCAATATGGCGGATAGGCGGCAGGAACCGTTAAGGCTCTGTCTGAAAAGTGTTCCTTGTTGCAGTTTCCTCATATTCCAAGTCCGGCTTGTTGCCGGAGCTAATGAGTTTAGTGCTCTGTGTACATCGTGAGCTGTGTTTTTCATCCGGATTGTGTTTTGATGTTCTGATTGCTTACAATTAATAATAATATCGTATAATGGACAGTTTAACTGTGTTCACTTTCAGTGCCACTTGGCCTTATGTCTTTCAGCGTGTGCTGTAGCTGCTATAATCGGGACTGCAGCTGCCTTTCTTTGTTTAGTTCCTTCAATAAGATGAGATGTTAACTCTTTCCGTACGGAACCTTTTTATCTATTCAACGCAAGTGATTTCAGAGATCAATTTTTTCATGGTTTTAAGAGTCAATCTACATATTTATATTTATCTAACATATAGCATATTATATGTGCGTTTTTTGATAATTGAGCAAAGAATTATATTTCACCAATATCAAGATGATACAAGACCTGTACTAGAAAATGGTCTGATGATAGTTTACACTAATCAAATTGAGAGTGACGCACTGTGCGGCGAAACGTACGTGGCCGAAATCGGCACAGCGCACAGTGCGTCGAAACGTACGGAAAGAGTTAATACGGATGACTCCACTGGTACGGGCGGTTGAGCAATTATGGGTTATAATTCGTTTGCGGTGATACCGGGTCCTTCGACTAATTGTACCATTTGGACACCTTTTTCTTTGCTCTAAAATAGGAAAACAAACTAGATGAATAGTCTTTTTCGTAGATGAATATAGGAAGCATCGGGGGGAATTGTGTACTCACGTTAAAGTGTTGACTTCACAGCCCCGATAGTTGGCGTTTAAATCGCTGCTTTGGTAGAAATGATCAACCTGTGGGTCGGTACAGTTTAGAGGTAAATGTGGTAGTCGATTACATGAGGGTTAACTTGAATGATAGGATGGTGGTAATAGGAGAGTTAAAGGGAGAGAGAGAAGAAGGGGGAATAGAGGAAGAGAGGGAGAGAGGGAGATGGTTGGGGATAAATGAAAGATATGGTGTGGGAGGACAGGGATAAAGCATTTGAAGCTGCTCTCGGAATACACTCGTAGATACCTCAGATAGGATATTTCAAGGGAGGAAACTTGAAGGATAAACTTAAACAGTGAGTGGACTGAGTGTGTGTGTGTGTGTGTGTGGAAGAGAGAGAGGGAGAGAGAAAGAGATATACAGAGAGACAGATAGAGGGAGAGAGAGATACAGAAATAGGTGCAGACAAAGAGATAGGCAGACATACAAACATACACAGAGAGACAGACATAGATACAGACAGAGGGAGAGAAGAGGGCGACAGAGGGAGACAGAGAGCCAGACAGGTAGATAGACAGAGAGATAGATAAACAGAGAGAGAGACAGATAGAGAGATACAGACATAGAGAGACATACGTAGAGAGACAGACAGACATAGATAAACGAAGAGTCAGACATAGACAGACAGACAGACAGAGAGAGGCAGATATAGATAGAAACAGACAGAGAGAGAGACAAACAGAGATAGACAGACATAAAGATAGACAGACAGAGAGAGACAGACAGAGAGAGACAGACAGAGAGAGTCAGACATAGATAGATACAGACAGAGAGAGACAAACAGAGATAGACAGACATAAAGATAGACAGACAGAGAGAGACAGACAGAGATAGACAGACAGAGAGAGTCAGACATAGATAGACAGACATAAAGATAGACAGACAGAGAGAGACCGACAGACAGACAGAGAGAGGCAGACATAGATAGATACAGACAGAGAGAGACAAACAGAGATAGACAGACATAAAGATAGACAGACAGAAAGAGACAGACAGAGATAGACAGACAGAGAGAGTCAGACATAGATAAATACAGACAGAGAGAGACAAACAGAGATAGACAGACATAAAGATAGACAGACAGAGAGAGACAGACAGAGAGAGTCAGACATAGATAGATACAGACAGAGAGAGACAAGCAGAGATAGACAAACATAAAGAGAGACAGACAAAGAGAGACAGACAGAGAGACAGACAGACATAGATAGAGAGACAGACATAAATAGATACAGACATAAAGAAAGACAGACAGAGAGAGAGAGACAGACAGAGACAGACAGAGACAGACAAAGAGAGATAGACAGACATAGATAGACAGACAAAGAGAGACAGACATAGAGACAGACAGAGAGACAGACAGAGAGAGACAGACAGACATAGATAGAGAGACAGACATAAATAGATACAGACATAAAGAAAGACTGGGAATGTGTGAAACAAGATGGCTGGGAGCGGAGAGAATAAAATTGAATACAGGGGAGATGATTTTATCATCAGGACACCAGGAACCAGGAGCACAACATAGCGAAGGGGTAGCTATAATGCTATCAAAGAATGCACAGAAGACACTAATAGAATGGGAGGCAGTGGGACCAAGACTGGTGAGAGCAACATTTAGAACAACCAAAAACAAAATAAAATTACACATTATACAATGCTATGCACCAACCAACGATAAAGATGACTCAGTTAAAGATGATTTTTATAAACAGCTACAATGCCAGATGGATGCAAGACGAGCCAAGGATATTATAATCTTGATGGGAGACCTAAATGCTAAGGTAGGATCAGACAACAGAGGCTTTGAAGAGATTATGGGAAAACATGGACTTGGAGATATAAACGAGAATGGAGAGATATTTGTGAATTTCTGCGCCCTTAATCAAATGAGCCTAGGAGGAACAATATTCCAACATAAAAGAATACACAAAGCTACATGGGTGTCACCAGATCATAGAACGGAAAATCAAATTGATCACATATGTATTAATAATAAGTTTAAGTCATCCTTACAGGATGTAAAAGTATATAGAGGGGCAGATATAGCTTCTGATCATCATCTGCTGTTAGCCAAACTTAAAATTAAATTAAAAAGGTATACTACAACGAATAAGGGCAGAACGTATTTCAATGTAGGGTTTCTTAAAGAACAAGGAATTAAAGATAAATTCGCAGTCACAATATCAAACAAATACCAAGTCCTCCAACAACTAGAAAATACAATAAATATAGAAGATTATTGGAAACAGGTAAAAAATATATGGAAAGAGACATGCGAAGAAACACTGGGGAAAAGAGAACGCCAGAATAAGGCATGGATGACAGCAGAGACCCTGGATAAAATTAAAGAAAGAAAGAACAAGAAAGCAGACATAAATAAAAGCAAAACAAGAAGTAATAAAGCCAAGACACAGGAAGCTTACACAGAGGTGAACAAAGAAGTGAGAAGATGCATTAAAAGGGATAAGAGGAAATATATAGATGAATTAGCTAAAGAGGCAGAAGAAGCAGCAAATAAAGGGAATATGAAAGAACTGTACAACAGCACAAAGAAATTAGGTGGAAAATACAAACAGATCAACGCCTTTATCAAAGATAAGAAAGGAAATCTGCTTAGTAATATAAAGGAACAAATGGAGAGATGGAAGGAGCACTTTGAAGAACTTTTGAACAGACCTGGCTCAAATAATCCTCCAGATATACTACCAGCAGAAGAAGAATTACACGTTAACTGCGGAAAACCAAGCAAAGAAGAAATAATGAAAGCCATCAAACTGTTAAAAGATGGTAAAGCCACAGGACCAGATGAAATTCCTTCGGAAGCCATCAAAGCAGATATTATCACCTCTACCAAGATGTTACATAATCTATTGGATAAAATTTGGGAGAGGGAAGAAATACCTAAAGACTGGAGAGAAGGTTATATGATCAAACTACCAAGAAAAGGAAGTTTACAGGAGTGCACAAATTATAGGGGAATTATGCTACTATCAGTGCCAGGAAAAATATTAGGCAGAATCATTCTGGAGAGAATAAAAGAGGCTATAGAGAAACACTTGAGAGATGAACAAGCAGGTTTTAGGAAGAACAGATCATGTGCTGATCAAATAACTACTCTACGTATAATAGTTGAACAAAGTTTAGAACTAAAATCCCCACTTTATATTGGATTCATAGATTACGAAAAGGCATTTGATAGTTTAGACAGAAGAATGCTTTGGAAGTTGCTGAGTCATTATGGAATCCCCATAAAGTTTATTAACCTGATAAAAACAATGTATGAAGGAACAAAATGTAGTGTGGTGCATGAAGGACAGCTTACAGAAGCATTTGAAATAAGAACAGGAGTAAGGCAAGGATGCCTTCTGTCTCCATTTCTCTTTCTACTGGCCATAGATTGGATTATGAAAATAACTCAAAACAACAGAAATGGGATCCAGTGGTCACTGACCAAACAACTTGATGATTTAGACTTTGCTGATGACATAGCTCTCCTATCACACAGCCACCAACAGATGCAAGATAAAATGAGTATATTAGATGAGAGATCACAACAGCTAGGACTAAAGATTAATAGAGATAAGACCAACATTATGAGAATTAATGCAGTTGGCAATAACCAAATAAAACTAGGAGAAATACCTCTACTAGACGTACAATCTTATATATATCTGGGCAGTAATATAGATAAAGAGGGAGGAACAGAAAACGATACCAAAATAAGGATATCAAAAGCAAGAGGAGCTTTCATTGCACTGGGAAACATATGGAAATCCAAAGAAATTAGGCTAAATACAAAAATACAAATTTTCAACTCCAATGTTAAGTCGGTTCTATTATATGGCTGTGAAACATGGAGAATAACAAAATTGACAATCACGAAGGTACAGACTTTCATTAATGGATGCTTGCGCAGAATAAAGGGATGGAAATGGCAGGACAAAGTCACAAACGTTGAATTATGGAAATGTACCGGTCAAATACCAGTGGATAAAGAAATACAGCGAAGACGATGGCGATGGATAGGACACACACTACGGAAACCAACTGAGAGTATTACACAACAGGCCCTTTTTTGGAATCCCCAGGGGAAAAGACAAAGAGGAAGACCAAGGAATTCTTGGAGAAGACAGATTGAAGCAGAGATGAAGATGATGGGGAAGACATGGAATGATCTTAAAAGAATTGCAAAAAACAGAACGACTTGGAAAGTGTTTGTTGAAGACCTATGCTCCACTGGGAGCTAAAAGGTAGAAGAAGATAAAGAAAGACAGACAGACAGAGAGAGACAGACAGAGACAGACAGATAGAGAGAGACAGACAGAGAGACAGAGAGAGACAGAAAGACAGACAGAGATAGAGATAGACAGAGAGAGACAGAGACAGACAGAGAGACAGACAGAGAGAAACAGACAGAGAGAGGCAGGCAAACAGAGATGAAGAGCATTTGAAAGGTAATTTTTTAGTGCAATAAATATGTTTATTTTTATGTATATACATAAGTATGAATAAGAGATAAAGAAATGACAGAGCGAGGCAGAATTATATTTTTTTTAATAAGAAAGAAACAATATTTCTTAAATGCATAATGTAATACAATTTGTAATACAAATAATAAGAAATACAAATTGTAGTATATTATTTTTATTACTTCAACAAAGTAATATATTATTATTACTTCAACAAAGTAGCATATTATTATTACTTCAACAAAGTAGTATATTATTATTACTTCAACGAAGTAGCATATTATTATTACTTCAACAAAGTAGCATATTATTATAACTTCAACAAAGTAGTATATTATTATTACTTCAACAAAGTAGCATATTATTATTACTTCAACAAAGTAGTATATTATTATTACTTCAACAAAGTAGCATATTATTATTACTTCAACAAAGTAGTATATTATTATTACTTCAACAAAGTAGCATATTATTATTACTTCAACAAAGTAGCATATTATTATTACTTCAACAAAGTAGCATATTATTATTACTTCAACAAAGTAGTATATTATTATTACTTCAACAAAGTAGCATATTATTATTACTTCAACAAAGTAGCATATTATTATTACTTCAACAAAGTAGTATATTATTATTACTTCAACAATGTAGCATATTATTATTACTTCAACAAAGTAGCATATTATTATTACTTCTACAAAGTAGCATATTATTATTACTTCAACAAAGTAGCATATTATTATTACTTCAACAAAGTAGTATATTATTATTACTACTTCAACAAAGTAGCATATTATTATTACTTCAACAAAGTAGTATATTTTTACTTCCACAAAGTGGTACAATAACACCTGTATGCTCTAATAATACACGCTCACCTGAATACAATATGCCCTCGTCAGCTCCTCCTGCTCTGATGCCGTTAATTTATTGAAATTTCGCAGTTTCCCGTCTCGCGCTAGCCTCATCTTCAACGTGACCTGCAGGAATTCTGCGCGGCAAAATATCAACACGAGTGCGTGAATTTTGTGACATTCTTTCAGGTTGGTAATCGTGGACAAAGAAATTAGAAGCATTGTTAAGAAAACTATGAAAAAACTGACCTTACAGGTTATCATTATCAAACGCCAGTCGCTGATAATTAATTGTTGTTTTTTGGGTTTTTTTTTGGTTTGTTTTCGCACTTTAGTTGCAGCAAATGCGTTTTGGTATTAGCAAAAAAGGGTAATAGCCAATAATGTTTATTTTATTAATAAATGTAAGCCCCAATAGTGTTTGTAGTATTAATAAAGGTAAGATCTAAAAGTGTTTGTAGTATTAATAAAGGTAAGAGCTAAAAGTGTTTGTAGTATTAATAAAGGTAAGAGCTAAAAGTGTTTGTAGTATTAATAAATGTAAGCCCCAATAGTGTTTGTAGTATTAATAAAGGTAAGAGCTAAAAGTGTTTGTAGTATTAATAAAGGTAAGAGCTAAAAGTGTTTGTAGTATTAATAAAGGTAAGAGCTAAAAGTGTTTGTAGTATTAATAAAGGTAAGAGCTAAAAGTGTTTGTAGTATTAATAAATGTAAGCCCCAATAGTGTTTGTAGTATTAATAAATGTAAGCCCCAATAGTGTTTGTAGTATTAATAAAGGTAAGCCCCAATAGTGTTTGTAGTATTAATAAATGTAAGCCCCAATAGTGTTTGTAGTATTAATAAAGGTAAGCCCCAATAGTGTTTGTAGTATTAATAAATGTAAGCCCCAATAGTGTTTGTAGTATTAATAAATGTAAGCCCCAATAGTGTTTGTAGTATTAATAAAGGTAAGAGCTAAAAGTGTTTGTAGTATTAATAAAGGTAAGAGCTAAAAGTGTTTGTAGTATTAATAAAGGTAAGAGCTAAAAGTGTTTGTAGTATTAATAAAGGTAAGAGCTAAAAGTGTTTGTAGTATTAATAAAGGTAAGAGCTAAAAGTGTTTGTAGTATTAATAAAGGTAAGAGCTAAAAGTGTTTGTAGTATTAATAAAGGTAAGAGCTAAAAGTGTTTGTAGTATTGAAAATTGCATCTCCCGAAAACTCTCAAATTTGTCAATATTTCAACAACAATATTTTACAAACTTAATAAAATAGTAAGAAAATAGAATAGTAAAAAGACAGAAGTAACGGTCATATTAAAGAAACAACCATCATCATCATCATGCAGCATAAAAATAAACAGGAGAAATCTGAAACAAGTGTAATGTGTCAAATACTTGGACACAATAATAACATCAGATGGAAGATGCACCACAGAAATAAAAAGCAGAATAGCTCAGGCCAAAATAGCATTTCAGAAAATGAACAAGAGCTTATGCAACAAATCTATGTCAAAAGAAATAAGAAAGAGAGTTCATCGGTGCTAAATAGAACCAATTCTGACCCATGGAAGTGAATCATGGACAGTAGACAAACAAAAGAAAAGACTATTAGAGGCCACAGAGATGGGATTTCTCAGAAGAATGTTCAAAGTTCCATGTAGAGTTAAAAGACCAGTGAAGAAATTCTCAAATAGGACAAAACAAAAATGGGGATCCTAAAAACATCAGAAAGAAACAATCAACATTTTTCGGGCACATCATGAGAAGAGGAAAGTTGGAATACTTGGTAACAACTGGCAAAATAAAAGGAACTAGAGATCGCGAACGACAATGAGAGAAAATAGCGAATAGCTTAGTGTCATGGCATGGTAGCTGTCAACAACAAAACTGAAACGATGCACTGTAGATAGAATATTGTGGAGGGACATAATCGCCTACGACAGTCTCTATGGCACATGATGACGATGATGATAATCATCGCATAAACACTTACTTGAGCACAACATTTTACGCAGTCTGTATGGCACATGATGATGATGATAATCATCGCATAAACATTAACTTGAGCACAACATTTTACCTTTTATGTGTGGTGTCAAAAATTTGAACCACTCCCATTAAATATACATTTTAAGAAAGAGGAGAATGTACTAAGCTCATGACATCTACATCCAAAAAAGCTGCAAAATTTCCAAATTCGGAACTAAAATGCGACTTTTAGATGAAAACAATGAACTGTGACAAATACCAACTTACCTATTTGTTTCTCTTGAGAATCTGTAAAAAAAAAAAAAAACAGAAAAACATCATTGACCAGCACATATCAAGGTATGTTCCTAATCGTTATCATCTTCATAATTATGTTTATGTTATTTATTCATTTATGAATTGAAATATTTGGGAACTTTGTTAACATCAGACGGAAGATGTACAAAAGAGGTGAGACGCAGAATGGCTCAGGCAAAAGCAGCTTTCCAAAACATGAGGAAGGTACTATGCAATCCATTTTTGACAATAGAAACAAGAAAAAGAGTTCTTAAATGTTACGTAGAGCCAGTCTTAACATATGTATGCGAATAATGGACAATAGGACAACAGACAAGAAAATCACTGGAGGCTGTAGAAATGTGGTTTTACAGAGGAATTTTGAGAATACCATGGACAGCTAAGAAGAGTAACGAAAATGTTCTGAGAGAGGTCAAAGCAAAAAGAGAGCTGATTTCCAATATTAGGAAGAAACAATCATCATTTTGTGGCCATGTAATGAGAAGAGAACAACTGGAATATATTGTAACAACTGGAAAAATTGAGGGACGAAGAGATAGAGGGAAGCAAAGAGAAAAAATAACAGACAACATAAGAGAATGGCTTGGTAGAAGGTCAACAACAGAAATGATAAATAGCTGCCGAGATCGAAAGTTGTGGAGAGACATGATAACCTACGCCTGCAGGCCCGGTACTTGATGATGATGATGATATTTATTCATTTAGACCGACTGAATGAGAAATATTTATTTTACGATAGCAAGGCCATTTGTTCCATACGTTAAAATAGACGAATTCCAACCACCACCACTCATACTGCTACTAGGACACATTCTTCTGCAACTACTACTATCACTTCTCACACCATTATTATTATGTAGTAGCTGTAGGGTAGTAGTAGTAGTAGTAGTAGTAGTAATAGTAGTAGTAGTAGTAGTAGTAGTAGTAATAGTAGTAGTAGTACTATTAGTACTACTACTACTACTACTACTACCCTACAGCTACTACTACAACTATTACTACTACTACAACTATTACTACTACTACTACTACTACTACTACTACTACTATCATTTCTAATACCATTATTTCTACTACTGCTACAACTACTACAGCTACTACTACTACTACCACTACTACTATTACTAAATCTACTACTGTTACTACCACTACTACTACTACTACAGCTACTGCTAAAACTGCCACCGCCAACATCACTATTACTATTACTACTATTACTACTACAGCTTCTACATCTACTACTTCTACCAGAACTTCTACTAATACATCTACTACTACTACGACTACAACCACTACCACTACTACTACAACCACCCCTATTACTACTACAGCAACTACTACTACTACTACTACTATTACTACCACTACCACTACAACTACTACCAATTCTAATACCAATATTTCTACTACTGCTACAACTACTACTACTACAACAGTTACTACTACCACTATTACTGCTACTACCACTACTACTACAGCTACTACCACTACTACTACAGCTATTACTACTACATCTACTATAACTACAGCTACTTCTACTACTATCACTACTACTACAACTACAGCTACTACTGCTACTACCACTACTACACTTACTACTACTACTACTACTACTATTATTATACAGCTTACTGCTACAACTACTACAATTACTACTACTACTACCACTACAGCTACTAATACTACTACTACTACAGCTACTACTACTACTACTATTACTACCACCACTACTACTACTACTACCACCCCTAGTGCTACTGCAGATACTACTACTACTACTTCTACCACTAATACTACAACTATAGGTACTACTACTACAGCTACTACTACTACTGCAGCTACTACTACTACTACTACTACTTCTACCACTACTACAGCTACTACACTACTACTGCAGCCACTACTACCACTACCAATACAACAAATACTACTACCACCACTACTACTAACACCACTACTACTATTACTACTACTACTACTACTACAACTACTACTACCACTACCAATACAACTACTACCAAATCTAATACCATTATTCCCACTACAACTACGACAGCAACTACTGCTACTACCACTACCACTGCTACTACAACTACTTCTGCTACTACCTCTACTGCTGCTACTACAACTACTTCTGCTACTACCTTTACTACAATTATCACTTTTAAAACCATTATTTCTGCTACGGCTACAACTACTACTACCACTACTATTACAACTACTACTATTACAGCTACTACTTCTACTACTACATATACCACCACAACTACAACAACCATTACTACTACAGCTAATATTACTACAGCTACTACTACCACTACTACTTCTAGTACTACATCTACCACCACTAAAACTACTACTACTACTACTACTACTTCTACTACTTCTACCACTACTACCACCATTAGTACTACTACTACTGCTACAACTACTACTACCACCACCACTACTACTACTACTACTACTACTACTAGTACTACTACTACAGCTACTACTACTATTACTACTACTACTACTACTACTACATCTATTACTACTACAACTACCACCACTACTACTACTACTGCTACTACCACTACTACCACTACTATTACTACAGCTATTACTACTACTACTACCAATGCTACTACTACCACTACTACCACTACTACCACTACTACCACTACTATTACTACAGCTATTACTACTACTACTACCAATGCTACTACTACCACTACTACTACCACCACCACTACTACTACAGCTACTACTACTACTACTACTTCCGCCACTACATACTACTGCTACTACAGATATTACTACTACTACTACTACCACTACTACTACTACTACTACAGCTACTACTACTGCTACTACCACTACTACCACTACTATTACTACATCTATTACTACTAATACTACCACCGCTACTACTACCACCACTACTACTACCACTACTACTACTACAGCTACTACTATTACCACTACTTCTACTACAGCTACTACTACTACTACTACAGCTACTACAGCTGCTACTACTGCTACTGCTTCTACTACTAAAGCTGCTACTACCACTACTACTACTTCTAACATACTATCACTAATATGACTATCTCCGTTTCTACAACTGCTGTGGCTTCTACTGTTATTACTATTGCTACACCTACTAGTACTACTACTACTTTCTCGTCTACTATACTACCACAACTACTTTACACATCTCCTTCTACTACTACTTCTATAACCACTATCACTTCTGATACTACTTCTACAACTACCGCCACTTCTACTATTAAAAACTCCACTTCTACTACTACCCCAACTACCACCACCACTACAACTAATACTACTACCATTACTACTATTACCACCACTATTACTAACATAACCACTATATAACAACTACTATTACTACAACTGCCACTTCTACTATTAAAAACTCTACTTCTACAACTACTCCAACAACCACCACCACTACAGCTAATACTACTACCATTACTACTATTACCACCACTATTACTAACATAACCACTATGAACACCACCACAACTACTTCAACTACCACTACTACTACTACTACAACTACCACTACTACTACTACTACAACTACCACTACTACTACTACTACAACTACCACTACTACTACAACTACCACCACTACTACTACTACTACTACAACTACCACAGCCACTATTACTACTACTACTACAACTACCACAACTACTACTACTACTACAACTACCACAACTACTACTACAACTACCACAACTACAACTACTACTACAACTACCACTACTACTACCACTACTACAACTACAACTACTACTACAACTACCACTACTACTACTACTACTACAACTACCACAACTACTACTAACACTGCTGTTCAATACAACCACACAGAATTAAATCGATACATTTATGGGTTCTAAAGCAGATTTTGAAAACCGCGTCAAGTAAATCAAGCAACCATCAATGACCATCATCATCGAGTGCCTTCTCCGCAACGAAGGTTGGCTACCATGGATCACCATTCCACTCTGTTTCTTGCTTTGATCGTGCAGGCTGTCATAGATTGACTTGTCCATCTTTTGATGTTACTCATCCACGTTAGTCTTGGTCTGCCTCTGCCTCTTGTACCTTGTATTTTCCCCTCCAATATTACTTTTAGTAGGCTGTTGTGTCTTTTAACATGCCCCAAACTGATGATAACACATGTATCTCTTAAATAAAACAATAGATTATAAAACCCATTATAGCTGAACCTAACTTTTCTTGTTTGTTTTTGCCAGCTTTCACCTCCAGTGAAGTCACTACAGATTCATCATCATCATCATCAAGTACCGGGCCTGCTGGCGTAGGTGATCATGTCTCTCCACAACTTCTCGGCAGCTATTTATCATTTCTGTTGTTGACCTTCTGCCAAGCCATTCTCTTAAAAAGTGTAAAGTACCCCCGTCACGCCAAGTGGCGTATAGGGAAATATGGTGTTAGTGACCCTATATTTTACAGACCTTCAGCACATGATTTTTGGGGTAATGTGGTCAGTATTGCGCCCGTGCTGATTTACTTTCCCAGAAAAAAATCAGGTACCCATTTAAGGCTGGGTGAACCCGGAAGCCGTCAGTTGGGATCGAACCCTACCCCTTGTCCGTGGTAGTCCAGTTCACTAACCACTGAGCTATCGCGGCTCCCAAGCCATTCTCTTAAGCTGTCTGTTTTTTTTTCTCGTTGCTTCCCTCTATCTTTTCGTCCCTCAATTTTCCCAGTTGTTACAATATATTCCAGTTGTTCTCTTCTCATTACATGGCCAAAAAATGATGATTGTTTCTTCCTAATATTGGAAATTAGCTCTCTTTTTGCTTTGACCTCTCTCAGAACATCTTCATTACTCTTCTTAGCTGTCCATTGTATTCTCAACATTCTTCTGTAAAACCACATTTCACTACAGATTAGGAACTGAATTTTGCGTGTTAATCTGTTTTTCCCTGGCAGCCGCGTGGACAGGGGTCCCTCGCAGCACAAGCAGATAACTCCATCATCTGAGATACTTATATTTTTTTCCCGTCGATGAGTAATTGACGCTTTAAGCCGGGCCTTGCTGATGGCACCAAGTGTGGTCGCCGTTGAGAGAAATCAAATAAAAATCCGAACTGGTTCAGCCCAGATTTGATCTCACAGCCTCTCTGTTTGGAGACCAGCGTCTTGCCACGAGACCAAGAAGCCCCCATAACTGTAAATGATATTTGTTTAACAAACCCTAACCAAACCTTAAGAGCCCCGTCACGCCTAGTGGCGTCTAGGGAATATGGTGTTAGTGACCATAAATTTTACAGACCTTCAGCACATGATTTTTGCGTTAATGTGGTGGGTATTACGCCCGTGCCGCTTTACATTCTCAAAAAAAAATCCGGTACCCATTTAAGGCTGGGTGAAAAGGACATGATGTCGGATTCGATCCTGATCGACAGCTTCCGGATTCACCCAGCCTTAAATGGGTACCGGATTTTTTTCTGGGAAAGTAAATCGGCACGGGCGTTATACTGACCACATTACCCCAAAAATCATGTGCCGAAGGTCTGTAAAAATTATGGTCACTAACACCATATTCCCTATACGGCACTTGTCGTGACGGGGGCTCTTTACTTTTTTTTAATAATACAAGTAAAGGTTTCCTCCTCAACCTTGCTAGCCGTGTGGGTAAGGTGGTGTTAATGACCATATTTTTCTAGGAAAGTGGCGCATTTTAAGGTGATGTGATCGGTATTACGCCAGGCCGACTTTACTTTCCAGAAACATCTCTGATAACTATTTTTGGAGGCGTGATGAACACCGGAGCCCTGTCGGTCAGTAACAAGACTGCCACTTCTAGGGAACGAACACGGACCCTTCTGATCAGAAAGCGAACACACTAACCACTGAGTCAATCTTCTTCTTCTTCTATCCTTCCTCTATTGCCGTTGGCAAAGAGGGGAGATACAATCTGCGATTCTTTGCTCTTCTGTTGGCCTCTTCTGATGTTATTCCTCCTAGTGACTCTAGTATTCCCTTTATCCATCTCTTTCTCGGTCTTCCTCTTAATCTGGCGTTTTCGCAGCGTTTGTTTATGGCTCTTTGAGTCATTGTTAATTCGTTTTGTCTTGTTATGTGGCGGAACCAATTTATCTGTTGTTTCTTTATGTATTCGATGGCTGGTTCAATTTCGAGTTTCTTCCTCAGGTCGGTGATTCTTACTCTGTCCCTTAAGCTGTTTCCTGTCATTCTTCTGACACATTTCATTTCGGTGGTCGTTATCTTTCTTATTGTTCTAGAGTCCAGCGTCCAATTCTGGCACTGATAGCACAGAGTTGGTAGGAAAATTGATTTGTATATTGCCCTTTTTGCTTCCGTAGTTATTGCTTTGTTTTTCAATAGTGTTGATACTTGGCCTATAACTTGGCATGCTTTGTTACACCTTATATCTATCTCTGTCTCTTGATAGTCTCACTAAGTCAATGAGGTACAATAACAATAACAATGATAATAATAACAATGATAATAATAATAATAATAATAATAATAACAATGATAATAATAACAATGATAATAATAATACATATGATGATGATAACGGTTATAGTAATAATAATGATAATAATAATAGTAGTAGTAGTAGTAGTAGTAGTAGTAGTAGTAGTAGTAGTAGTAGTAGTAGTAGTAGTAGTAGTAGTAGTAGTAGTAGTCTCTGTCAGCCATAGATGACTATGGATTTTACAGCGTCGTTATGAAATGTTTTATTTCTCCGTGTATTCTCTTTTCCAATAAATCTGTTTGCTCCTTGTTTGAGTTGGAGCTTTAAATAGTGTTTCCAAAGATTGCGGTCTGCAGCTGTGTCTTCCCAGGCTGCAGGGTTTATTTTCAAGGTCTTCATGTCGCGTTTACAACGTCTATAAATCGATAGCCACCGTCGTATTTTCTTTCTACATAAAACAAGGAAAAGAGTTCTTAAATGTTATGTAGAACCAGTCTTAACATATGGATGTGAATCATGGACAATATGACAACAGACAAGGAAATCAGTGGAATCTGTAGAAAAGTGGCTTTACAGAAGAATGTTGAGAATACCATGGACAACTAAGAACAGTAATGAAAACGTTCTAAAAGAGGTCAAAGCAAAAAGAGAGGTAATTTCCAATATTAGGAAGAAGCAAGCATCATTTGTTTGCCATGTAATGAGAAGAGAACAACTGGAATATATTGTAACAACTGGGAAAATTGAGGGACGAAGAGATAGAGGGAAGCAAAGAGAAAAGATACCAGACAGCTTAAAAGAATGGCTTGGTAGAAAGTCAAGAACAGAAATGATAAATAACTGTCGAGATCGAAAGTTGTGGAGAGACATGATCACCTATGCCAGCAGACCCGTTACGTGATGATGATGATAATTCGAAATTATGGGCGCCCCCTAGTTCATTTGCCAGCTACTAGTTGTCCATAGAGTATGCCTTTTTGGTATGCGGTCACCTTTCATTTGATGAAAGTGGCCAAGCCAGCGTAACGTACATTAACAATAATAATGATGATAATAATATAATAATGGGCTTTGATAACACGTGATAAATCGGTACGTCGTGGTAAGTCACTTAAGAGTTAACATACCATCATCATCAAGTATCATGCCTGCTGGCGTAGGTGATCATGTTTCTTCGCAATTTTTTTTATATCCACAGATGTTTATCATTTCTGTTGTTGACCTTCTGCCAAGCCATTCTCTGAAGCTGTCTTTTATCTTTCTCTTTGCTTCTCTCTATCTCCTTGTCCCTTAATTTTCCCAGTTGTCACAATATATTCCAGCTGTTCTCTTCTAATTCTATCTGCCTATCTATTGTCCTTTCGAGACGAAGACGGCACATAGGGCAGAATCACAAACAAAACAGAAACCTTGCGTGCCAAAATGGCACATATTGCAGAGATCACTGCATATAAAATGTATGGCTCTGTTTCCATAGCAATACTCTTCTCATCACATGACAAAAAAATGATGATTGCTTCTTCCTAATGTTGGAAATTAGCTGCTCTCTTTTTGCTTTGACCTCTATCAGAACGTTTTCATTACTCTTCTTACCTGTCCAGAGTATTCTCAAAATTCCTCTGTAAAACCGCATTTCTACAGCCTGCAAAGATTTTCTTCTCTGCTTTCCTATTGTCCGTGTTTCACATCCATATGTTAAGATTGGCTCTACATAACATTTGAGAACTCTTTTTTTGTTGTTTATATTTTCAAAAATGGATTGTATAGTTTCTTCCTCATTTTTTTGGAAAACTGCTTTTGTTGAGCCATTCTACATCTCACCTCTGTTGTACATCTACCATCTGAGGTTAACACTGTTCCCAGATATTTAAACTCATTTACCTGTTTTTATATTGTTCCACTTGTCTTTATTGTACGTTGCGGTGCTGTCTTTTTCTTTGTTCCAACCATTATTGCTGTCTTTTTTGCTATTGAGACTGAGTCCTTTATATCACCTTTCCAACACATCACCTTTCCAACACATCACCTTTCCAACACATCACCTTTCCAACACATCACCTTTCCAACACGTCACCTTTGCATAAACCAAACTGGAGTAGGGTGTTTAGAGATTCTGTATTGACCCAGGTCCATCTTTCAGTATCGCTGTTTTTATCTAATTTAAGTTATTGAGTTATTAGCGGGTCATCATCACTGCACTCCGAACCTGTCCACTAGGTGCTCAGATCCCCTCCTCAGCAAGTCCCGCAGTGTCCAGCGACTGACGACTCCAGTTCTGTGTTGGTTGATAAGTCTTCTTACACGGCCACTAAGTTTCTCGTTTCTGGCTGTGCCCATCTTAACTCCCATCTCTTTCATCCGAAGGTGTGACGTAGACTCATGGTTGTGGAAGTCCTGTGTCATCTAAAAGAGCACACAATTACGCCACTTTTGATACAAGGTGGTATTGGATTGTATCTGTCACAGATCACTCATCGCAGTAGGGTCTCCACTCCTGACATTTATTTTGCCTGCAGTTTACTCCCCTAGTATCTCCCTTTATCAAATGTAGGTCAAGGGAGATGCAAATTTATTTATTCGTTAACATGAATTTATAAGAGGCTGAATGAAGAAAGTAATGAGATAAAGTGGCGGAGTGATACACTTAAAGGGGATGAGTAATAGAAATAAAGATGAGAATTCACAGAGAAATGGGGGAGTGGCATAAATGAAAAGGATGAGTAATAGAAATAAATATGAGAATTCACAGAGAAATGGGGGAGTAACATAAATGAAGAGGATGAGTAATAGAAATAAAGATGAGATGTGGGAAAGAAACGTAAGAGTGATATTAATAAAGAGGATGAGTAATAGAAATAAAGATGAGATGTGGGAGAGAAACGAAGAAGTGATATAAATAAAGAGGAATGACACACATAATGGATTAGTATGAACAATAGATGTCATTTTCCCTGATCATAAAAGAAGAGGAGAAAATGACATATTGAAAGACAAATAAAGACATGAGCTTGCCAAGCGATGAAAAGAATAACAATTGACAGATAATCTTGGATCCAAACAGGTGAATCTTCCCAGCACAAAGATGAAGCTTACCTTTAAGAACAATTGCGAAGTAGACAGCCACCGCTAAACTGGCTAAAAGTGTGACGACGATGAGGCATATCACCACCGGGGCTAATATTTTCCTTACTCTAGATGCTGGTGTATCCAAAAGCTCCACTGGAATCTCCAGAGTCGAAAACGGAGACGGATACTCGCCGGTGATCGTTAATGCCGACAAACGCCTGTTGGGCTGCAGTCTGGGAACATCAAGTGCATTTGAGATACTTAAATGTTTATCGATATTTTGTGAAGCGTCGCTTAGAATAACGCTCTTCCGTTGAATCTCGTTAGGAACTAGCAATGTTGTCGATGACGTTTTTCCAACAGAATTTCCGTCAGATTCGCTTCTCGGTCGTGATGCCAATCTGGAAGCACTAGACAAGGACTCATCGCTACCAACACTAATTCTACTCTTGGAACTTTTCGTAGAATAAGCATCACTGACGTCACTAGACGCATCATAATCAGGAGCAAGCTCTATTCCGGCTAAGCTTTTCCGTCTAGCTTGTCTCATTGCTTCGAGTTTATCATTTCCTAAACCGCCAAGACGCTTATTCCCATTGGCTGAAACTTGAGCTCGTTTGTTATATCGGTTTGGTGAGGCTAGTTCTAAAGCATCACCTTCCGAGTGTCTTCGAGATGGGCTATTCTGTTCTGTTCTTCCTTTCTTCAGACGCCGACCAACTGCAGTGCCATCAGGGTAGTTAGAGATCTTGTTGGCCTGCCCGCTTTCGTCAAATATGGAGATGGCCGGCATGTCTTCGTTGATGGTTTCCAGCCCACGGAAGTTAGTAGCTGACCTGGATTGTTGTATCTGGGATTCTGGGGAACTGTGCTGTGGGTACCATCTTAATGGCTGTCATGGGAATGTGAAAATAATGAAAGTTGTGAATCATACATTTGTACCATAAACGCAACTCTAAGTTTAGAAGATTAACTGTAACCTCACAAGTGTAACTCTAAGTTTAGAAGATTAACTCTAACCTCACAAGTGTAACTCTAAGTTTAGAAGATTAACTCTAACCTCACAAGTGTAACTCTAAGTTTAAAAGATTAACTCTAACCTCACAAGTGTAACTCTAAGTTTAGAAGATTAACTCTAACCTCACAAGTGTAACTCTAAGTTTAGAAGATTAACTCTAACCTCACAAGTGTAACTCTAAATTTAGAAGATTAACTCTAACCTCACAAGTGTAACTCTAAATTTAGAAGATTAACTCTAACCTCACAAGTGTAACTCTAAATTTAGAAGATTAACTCTAACCTCACAAGTGTAACTCTAAATTTAGAAGATTAACTCTAACCTCACAAGTGTAACTCTAAATTTAGAAGATTAACTCTAACCTCACAAGTGTAACTCTAAATTTAGAAGATTAACTCTAACCTCACAAGTGTAACTCTAAATTTAGAAGATTAACTCTAACCTCACAAGTGTAACTCTAAATTTAGAAGATTAACTCTAACCTCACAAGTGTAACTCTAAATTTAGAAAATTAACTCTAACCTCACAAACGTAACTCTAAATTTAGAAGATTAACTCTAACCTCACAAGTGTAACTCTAAGTTTAGAAGATTAACTCTAACATCACAAGTGTAACTCTAAGTTTAGAAGATTAACTCTAACCTCACAAGTGTAACTCTAAGTTTAGAAGATTAACTCTAACCTCACAAGTGTAACTCTAAATTTAGAAGATTAACTCTAACCTCACAAGTGTAACTCTAAGTTTAGAAGATTAACTCTAACCTCACAAGTGTAACTCTAAATTTAGAAGATTAACTCTAACCTCACAAGTGTAACTCTAAATTTAGAAGATTAACTCTAACCTCACAAGTGTAACTCTAAATTTAGAAGATTAACTCTAACCTCACAAACGTAACTCTAAATTTAGAAGATTAACTCTAACCTCACAAGTGTAACTCTAAATTTAGAAGATTAACTCTAACCTCACAAGTGTAACTCTAAATTTAGAAGATTAACTCTAACCTCACAAGTGTAACTCTAAATTTAGAAGATTAACTCTAACCTCACAAACGTAACTCTAAATTTAGAAGATTAACTCTAACCTCACAAGTGTAACTCTAAGTTTAGAAGATTAACTCTAACCTCACAAGTGTAACTCTAAGTTTAGAAGATTAACTCTAACCTCACAAGTGTAACTCTAAATTTAGAAGATTAACTCTAACCTCACAAACGTAACTCTAAATTTAGAAGATTAACTCTAACCTCACAAGTGTAACTCTAAGTTTAGAAGATTAACTCTAACCTCACAAGTGTAACTCTAAGTTTAGAAGATTAACTCTAACCTCACTAGTGTAACTCTAAATTTAGAAGATTAACTCTAACCTCACAAGTGTAACTCTAAGTTTAGAAGATTAACTCTAACCTCACTAGTGTCACTCTAAGTTTAGAAGATTAACTCTAACCTCACTAGTGTAACTCTAAGTTTAGAAGATTAACTCTAACCTCACAAACGTAACTCTAAATTTAGAAGATTAACTCTAACCTCACAAGTGTAACTCTAAGTTTAGAAGATTAACTCTAACCTCACTAGTGTAACTCTAAGTTTAGAACATGAACTCTAACATCAAACTATTAACACTCACCTCACACAAACTTATTCAACCCCACAATCTCACCTTCAGTCTGTCACTCTAACCACCACCCCCCCCCCCCCGCACCCCTCCCCCCACCCAAAAAAAGTAATTAAAAAAAAAAAATAAACCGTCATTATCATCAAGTGCCATCTCCGCAATGAAGGTTGGTTACCATGGAGCGCTATTCTGCTCTGTCTCTTGCTTTGATGGCGCAGGTTGTCATAGGCTGATTTGTCCATCTTTTGATGTTACTCGTCCATGTTAGTCTTGGTCTGCCTTTGCCTCTTTTACCTTGTTTTTCCCCTCCAATATTACTTTCAGTAGGTTGTTGTGTCTTTTAACATGGCCCAAAAATCGCATCTGTCTTTTTTTAATTGTGTTTAGTAGATCTCTCTTCATTTTTAGTTGTTTTAAGACTTCATCCCGTTGTTTTCCTTTCTTTCCATCGGAAAATAAATAAACAAAAATACATTTTAACTTATTTTTAACTTCACACACTTACCTGCAATGTCCCGCACCTATTATTAACTTTAACCAAATTAACACTAACTTCAACTGAACAAAATTTCACTCTAACTTCAACTAACAAAAATTAACACTAACTTCAACTAACAAAACTTAACTCTAACTTGAACTAACAAAACTTAACTCTAACTTCAGCTAACAAAACTTAACTCTAACTTGAACTAACAAAACTTC
The DNA here is from genome assembly GCA_032433765.1 of Megaustenia siamemsis. Lineage (NCBI taxonomy): Eukaryota > Metazoa > Mollusca > Gastropoda > Stylommatophora > Ariophantidae > Megaustenia > Megaustenia siamemsis. The sequence continues at coordinate 7,522,249 of JAVIAB010000049.1, read as the reverse complement.
ACTCTAGCTTCAAATAACAAAACTTAACACTAACTTCAACTAACAAAACTTAACTCTAACTTGAACTAACAAAACTTAACACTAACTTCAACTAACAAAACTTAACTCTAACTTCAACTAACAAAACTTAACTCTAACTTGAACTAACAAAACTTCACTCTAACTTGAACTAACAAAACTTAACACTAACTTCAACTAACAAAACTTAACTCTAACTTCAACTTACAAAACTTAACTCTAACTTCAACTTACAAAACTTAACTCTAACTTCAACTAACAAAACTTAACTCTAACTTCAACTAACAAAACTTCACTCTAGCTTCAACTAACAAAACTTAACTCTAACTTCAACTAACAAAACTTCACTCTAGCTTCAACTAACAAAACTTCACTCTATGAATGATGATGTTAGTGGTGGTATTGATGATTCTAGGAAACTCGTTATATAATCTTTACAACTGGAAGCAATCTGTCCAGAAGAAAGGACAGAAAGAAAGAAAGAACGAAAGAAAGAAAAAATAGAAAGACAGAAAGAAAGAAAGAAAGAAAGAAAAAAAGAAAGAGAGAGAGAGAGAGAGAGAAAGAGAGAGAGTGAGAGAGAGAGAAAGAATGAAAGAATGAAAGAAAGAAAACAAAGAAAACAAAGAAAACAAAGAAAGAAAGAAAGAAAGAAAGAAAGAAAGAAAGAAAGAAAGAAAGAAAGAAAGAAAGAAAGAAAGAAAAAGAAATATGGAAAGAGAAAAAATAATGAAACATAAGAAAGAAAGAATAAAAGAAAAAAGAAAAGGCGAAAGAGAGAAATAAATAATGAATGAAGGAAAGGAAATATGGAAAAAGAAAGAGTGAAAGAAATAAGACAGGAAGGAAATAAGGAAAAACAATGAAAAATAAGGAAAGAAAGTAGAAGGGACGGATATCAAGTAAGAAATAAATAATATTAAAAAGGGGAAAATAAAGAAAGCATTAAAGAAGCGAGAAAGAAATAGAGACGGCAAAAAGGAAATAAAGGAAAGAAAGAAACAAAAGAAAGAAAGACAATAAGGAAAGACATAGAGAAATCATGTTACCATCATCAGAAGGAAGCAACCACTAACTGCTTAGTCATGAAATGTGAAGAGAACAACTAAACATGCTGTGATAGCTGGAAAAAAAAAACAAATCCAGAGAAGTAGAGATAGACGAAACAGAGAGGAAAGGTAAAAAAGAAAGTTTAAAGACAGAAGCATGATATTAAGTCAATAACTGAGAAAGAAAGAAAAAAAAACAATACGAATAAAAATGAAAATCTGCGCCGGCGGCATGGCACATAATGATGATAAACAGGTAAGTTGTACATGCAATGCACACATTTATAAACACACGTACCTGGCTTTAAATAAGGACAATCGGAGGTAAATCAACAGGTATGTTCTGGACACGGAATAACAGGTGAAAAAACGTCATTGATTACGCTAATGTAATTGGAAGGAGCTCGCGTGTTTATGTAGTCGAGGTCAGGCGAGGGTGTTTATGGCAGTCTGAGAGCCGAGTGGTTGGTCTTAGGTGAGCCAGTGGTTGGGTTGGTAATGGTGATGGTGCGGGTAGTGGTGATGGTGCGGGTAGTGGTGGTGAAGGTGAGGATAGTGGTGATGAAGGTGAGGATAGTGATGATGAAGGTGAGGATAGTGATGATGAAGGTGAGGATAATGGTGATGAAGGTGAGGATAGTGGTGATGAAGGTGAGGATAGTGATGATGAAGGTGAGGATAGTGGTGATGAAGGTGATGATAGTGATGATGAAGGTGAGGATAGTGGTGATGAAGGTGAGGATAGTGATGATGAAGGTGAGGATAGTGGTGATGAAGGTGAGGATAGTGATGATGAAGGTGAGGATAGTGGTGATGAAGGTGAGGATAGTGATGATGAAGGTGAGGATAATGGTGATGAAGGTGAGGATAGTGGTGATGAAGGTGAGGATAATGGTGATTAAGGTGAGGATAATGGTGATGATAATGGTGATGATAATAGTGATGAAGGTGAGGATGATGGTGATGAAGGTGAGGATAGTGGTGATGAAGGTGAGGATAATGGTAATGAAGGTGAGGATAGTGGTGGTGAAGGTGATGATAATGGTGATTAAGGTAAGGATAGTGGTGATGAAGGTGATGATAATGGTGATGAAGGTGAGGATAATGGTGATGAAGGTGATGATAATGGTGATGAAGGTGAGGATAATGGTGATGAAGGTGGTGATAATGGTGATGAAGGTGAGGATAATGGTGATGAAGGTGATGATAATGGTGATGAAGGTGAGGATAATGGTGATGAAGGTGAGGATAATGGTGATGAAGGTGATAGTGGTGATGAAGGTGAGGGTAATGGTGATGAAGGTGAGGATAGTGGTGATGAAGGTGATGATAATGGTGATGAAGGTGATGATAGTGGTGATTAAGGTGAGGATAATGGTGATGAAGGTGAGGATAATGGTGATGAAGGTAAGGATAATGGTGATGAAGGTGAGGATAATGGTGATGAAGGTGAGGATAGTGGTGATGAAGGTGAGGATAATGGTGATGAAGGTGAGGATAATGGTAATGAAAGTGAGGGTAGTGGTGATGATGGTGATGGTGAGGGTAGTGGTGATGTAGGTGAAGGCGAGGGTAGTGGTGATGATGGTGATGGTAGTGGTAATGATGGTGATGGTAGTGGGGATGATGGTGATGGTAGTGGTGATGATGGTGATGGTAGTGGTGATGATGGTGATGATGGTGATGGTAGTGGGGATGATGGTGATGGTAGTGGGGATGATGGTGATGGTAGTGGTGATGATGGTGATGGTAGTGGTGATGATGGTGATGGTAGTGGTGATGATGGTGATGGTAGTGGTGATGATAGTGATGATAGTGATGGTAGTGGTGATGATGATGATGATGGTGAGGGTAGTGGTGATGAAGGTAAAGGCGAGGGTAGTGGTGATGATGGTGATGGTGAGAGTAGTGGTGATGATGGTGATGGTAGTGGTGATGATGGTGATGGTGAGGATAGTGGTAATGAAGGTGAGGGTAGCGGTGATGAAGGTGAGGGTAGTGGTTATGAAGGTGAGGGTAGTGGTGATGAAGGTGGGGGAAGTGGTGATGATGCTGATGGTGAGGATAGTGGTGATAAAGGTGAAGGTAGTGGTGATGAAGGTAATGGTGAGATTAGTGGTGATGAATGTGAAGGCGAGGGTAGTGGTGAAGATGCTGATGGTAAGGGAAGTGGTGATGAAGGTGAGGGTAGTGGTGATGTCGGTGATGGTAAGAGTAGTTGTGTTGATGGTGAGGGTAGTGGTGATGAAGGTGAGATTAGTTGTGATGATGGTGAGGGTAATGTGAATGGTGGTGCTGGGGAGGGTAATGGTGATGAAGAGGGTAGTGGTGATGAAGGTGAAGGCGAGGGTAGTGGTAATGATGGTGAGTATAGTGGTGGTGATGGTGAGTACAGTGATGGTGATGGTGAGTATAGTGGTGGTGATGGTGAGTATAGTGGTGGTGATGGTGAGTGTAGTGGTGGTGATGGTGAGTTTAGTGGTGGTGATAATCCTGGAGAGGGTGATGATGGTGGTGATGAAGAGTATAGAGGTGATGATGGTGCTGGAGGGGATGAAACTGTTGATTTTGAAGAATAATACAGGTGTAAAATACTTGGCCTTTGTAGCACGAAACAGGTGTAAAATACACAACCATTCGAGAAAAATACCGGTGTAAAATATCTTATTTTGGAGAAAAATACAATGGTAAAATGCCTTACCTGTGAAGAAACATACATGTGTATAATACCTTATCTTTAGAGAAACATACAGGTGTAAAATACCTTATCTTTAGAGAAACGTACAGGTGTAAAATACCTTATCTTTAGAGAAACGTACAGGTATAAAATACCTTATCTTTAGAGAAACGTACAGGTATAAAATACCTTATCTTTAGAGAAACGTACAGGTATAAAATACCTTATCTTTGGAGAAAAATGCAGGTGTAAAATACTTTATCTTTGGAGAAACATACAGGTGTAAAATACCTTATCTTTGGAGAAACATACAGGTGTAAAATACCTTATATTTGGAGAAACATACAGGTGTAAAATAACTTATCTTTGGAGAAACATACAGGTGTAAAATACCTTATCGTTAGCGAAACGTACAGGTGTAAAGTACCTTATCTTTTAAGAAACATACAGGTGTAAAATACCTTATCTTAGGATAAGAATACAGGTTTAAAATACCTTACCTTGTGAGAAAAATACAAGTGTAAGATACCTTTCTTTTGGAGAAAAACACAGGTGTAAAATACCTTACGTTTAGAGAAAAATACAGGTGCGAAATAGCTGACTTTTGGAAATAATACAAGAGTAAAATACCTTACACTTGGAGGAAAATACAGGCGCAAAATACCTTACTTTTTTTTAGAAAAATACAGGTGTTAAATACCTTACCTTTGGAGAGAATTACAGATGTAAAAAACTTACTTTTGGAGAAATATACAGGTGTAAAATACCTTATTTTTTTTAGAAAAATAATGTTGCAAAATACCATTACTTTTAGAGATAAATACAGGTGTAAAATATCTTACCTTAGGAGAAAAATAGAGGTTTAAAATACCTTACATTTGGAGAAAATTACAGGTGCAAAGTACCTTACCATTTGGACAAAATACAGGTAAAATACCGTACCTTTGGACCAAAAGGCAGGTTAATATATCTTACTTTGGAAGCAGCGACTGTCGACTCCCAGGTGTGGTCTTCTCCCAGGTAAGTTGAACTTGACCGGCCACTCCCACTCCTTGACGTCATGTTCACTCTTGTATCAATATCCGCACTCGTCCGACCTTCATGTTCTGTCAAAGACTTCACGAGCCTTCTCGCGATGTACTCCCAGGTCAAAGGTTAATTGTCTTGAACTCCGAGGACTTAATGGTGATATATATCCACAAGACAACGTGTTACACCTTATATTCACTTCTCGCGCTTTGTTAATATTCACTTAGATTGCACCCTTACTACCAGTGAAGTGTGTTCTCAATACAAAACGATTAATACAAATGGGCGTAAATTTATTATTTGATGAAATCCTTATGTTAATAATTAATAACGATTTTGTTGCCAACTAGAAGCGCAACTGAAAGCCTAAACTTAGTAGCCAGTGGTTTAGCGATAGCGAAGTGTGGGACCTGTGTGGTTGTCGATTAGAGCGCCTTTCTGGAGCTTACAAGAGCTAAACTTTAACATCACCACGAATGAGCTTATCCATTACTCCCATGAACAGTCACATTTATTCAGTAATACCAATAACACTGCAGTAAATAGAGTCATGAAACACTCTAGTGTATCTAGTAGAGTTATCAGAACTCTAATTTCTCAAATAGAGTAATGAAACACTCTAATGTATCCAGCAGAGTTATCTGAACTCTCATTTCTCAAATAGAGTAATGAAACACTCTAATGCATCTAGTAGAGTTAACAGAACTCTAATTTCTCAAATAGAGTAATGAAACACTCTAATGTATCCAGCAGAGTTATCTGAAAAGAGTTACTGTAACTCTAGAGTAACTGTAGAGTCACTCTAATTAGTCAAATAGATTAATCAAACACTCGAATGTAATAATTAGAGTTATCATAAATCCAGTTAGTCAAATAAAGTAATCAAACAATCGAATGTTATCCAGTAGAATTAACAAGCTCCAGTTAATCAAACTGGGTTTTCAAACATTGGATCTATTAGAATCATCGACACATAAATAAATCAACAAGAGTCAAACATTTGAATTTATCCAATAGAAAAAATATCACTCTAGCCATCCACCAATCATCAATACTCGAATTTATCCAATCGAATTATTGTGATTGACCACGGTAGTTTATCCAGGAGAATCCACAACCATTCAAGCTAATCCAAGAGTCATGAAACACTCGAAATCATCCATAAGAGTCACTGGCATTGAAATTTGCCCAAGAGTCATGAAACACTTTATAGTGATTCCCCAGTTAAACCTTTGCTTTCTATTATCTATACTATCTTAACGTTGTCACCTATCCAATAAAAAAAAACCCTCGTATAGTCCTCCTTAGAGATGTACTGTTTCTAGGTCTATAATTATTCCCACGAAACGCGATAGCATCACAGGTCATCAGAAAAACAACGAGGCTGCGACGAGTGTGTCCGAACTACCGAGTGGAAAATGAAGGTACAGATTATCTGGCCGAAACTCCACCTCATATGTCGAGAAAGCGAATCTGAAAGTACAACAGCAGGCTGGGTGTGAATTTCTAAAATTAATGATTACAAACAGTGCTAGAGAAATAAGTCTAAAGTTCTCCCCATTGTCTACACCTTCTTCTTCTTCTTCTTCTTCTTCTTCTTCTTTCTTTCGTTCTTTCTTTCCTTATTTGCCTATCAGGGTCAAGGGGAGATATTATTTGCGTTTTAGTTCAGCCGCTTCCCTTCCACTCACCCCGCTCCCCTTCCACTCAGTCGCTCCCCTTTCAATCTGCCCGCTCCCCTCCACTCTGCCCGCTCCCCTTCCACTCACCCCGCTCCTCTTCCACTCAGCCCGCTCCCCTCCACTCACCCCGCTCCCCTTCCACTCACCCCGCTTCTCTTCCATTCACCCCGCTCTCCTTTTTCACTGAGCCCGCTCCTCTTCCACTCAGCCCGCTCTCCTTCCACTCACCCCGCTCTTCTTTTTCACTCAACCCGCTCCTCTTCCACTCAGCCCGCTCCCTTCCACTCAGCCCGCTCTCCTTTTTCACTCAACCCGCTCCTCTTCCACTCAGCCCGCTCTCCTTTTTCACTCAACCCGCTCCTCTTCCACTCAGCCCGCTCTCCTTTTTCACTCAACCCGCTCCTCTTCCACTCAGCCCGCTCCCCTTTTTCACTCAACCCGCTCCTCTTCCACTCAGCCCGCTCTCCTTTTTCACTCAACCCGCTCCTCTTCCACTCAGCCCGCTCCCCCTTTTCACTCAACCCGCTCCTCTTCCACTCAGCCCGCTCCTCTTTTTCACTCAAACCGCTCCTCTTCCACTCAGCCCGCTCCTCTTCCACTCAGCCCGCTCCCCTTCCACTCAGCCCGCTCTCCTTTTTCACTCAACCCGCTCCTCTTCCACTCAGCCCGCTCCTCTTCCACTCAGCCCGCTCCCCTTCCACTCAGCCCGCTCTCCTTTTTCACTCAGCCCGCTCCCCTTCCACTCAGCCCGCTCTCC
>JAVIAB010000049.1:7505037-7512537 GCA_032433765.1 Megaustenia siamemsis | reverse complement strand
CCAAAAAATTAAGATTTCAAATACATCATAATCATGTTGCGTGTCCTTTCTACAACGTTGCACTCACCACAGCTCACCGGAAAGAGTATATGTCTCTAGTTAGATCTCCCATAGAACGTTGCATTCACCACAGCCCGTCTGAAAAAATCTATGTCTCTAGCCAGATCTCCCATAGAACGTTGCATTCACCGCAGCCCGTCTGAAAAAATCTCTGTCTCTAGCCAGATCTCCCATAGAACGTTGCATTCACCACAGCTCATCAGAAAGAATCTCTGTCTCTAGCCAGATCTCCCATAGAACGTTGCATAACCACATCTCATCAGAAAGAATTTCTATCTCTAGCCAGATCTCCCACTTCTTCTGTTGTCATGTTCAATGTCTCCTTGAAATCTTGAAACAACCTTCTTCTTGGTCTGCCCCAGATGCGTCGCAGTGGGACCACGCCTTCCAATACTTTTATTTCCAGCCCGCTATGTCTTTTAACGCGGCCATAGTGTTTTAACTTCCTCTGTAGAATGGTGTTTATTAGTCAGTTCTTTTTAACGTTTAAATATTTTAATGTTTTCATTGGCATTTTTCATTACCGAAAATATCTTAAGTATTTTTGTGTATCATTTTGTTTCGAGTGAACCAGTTTTCTTTGATCATGTTACCGAGATTATTTTAGCTATGCACCTAGACATATTCAGGCATTTCTATGCAAACTTACCCCTCATTCTTGAATTTGGTATATTACAGAAGTGGTTCAAATTTGTTACCGACAGAAATATGTTATTTTGCTTGCGTCGTTATCGTTTGTACTAGTGATTTCTCAGTTAGTAGAGAAATGCTATCGAGGTTAGTTTTATGGTTAGTCGAAGGCCCCGGTATCACTGCAAACGAATTAAAATCCATAAGTGATCAACTGCCTGTGCCAGTGGAACCATCCGAATTAACATCTCATCGAATATCCAAACAAAGAAAGGCAGCTATAGTCCCCATCATATCAGCTACAGCACACGCCAAAAGACATAAGGTCAAGCGGCACCAAAATAGAACGCCGCTGAACTGTCCTTCGTCAAACGATATCATCATATTCATCTTAAGCAATCTGAATATAGAAACACGATCCTGATGAAAGGCACAGCTCACGGTGTGCACAGAGCACTAAACTCAGTACCTCCGGCAGCAAGCTGGACTTGGAATATGGGGAAACTGCAACAAGGAACACTTTTCAGACAGAGCTTCAACGGTTCCCGCCGCCTATCTGAAGTCATGAGATGGGAGCTTTCACGGTTTAATTAATGTAACAACTCCTGGTGTGAACTATTACATTTTCTTTCACAATTTTATTACATTTTAAACTATACTTTGTTCTTCTCATTCATTCACTAGGTTCCCATCTCCACATCGAAGGTTGGTAACCATAGAGCGCCATCTTATTCTGTCTCTTGTTTTGATGATGCACGTTGTCATAGGTTCACATGTCCATCTTTTGATGTTATCAGTCCACTTTGGACCTGTCTTGGTCTGCCTCTGCCTAGTCTACCTTGTACCTTACCCCCTACCCCTTTCAAGATTACCTTCAGTACGGTCTTGTGTTTCTTCACACGCCCCAAAACACGTCAGTTGTCGAGTTCGAATTAACTTCGTTCAAGTATACAGCGATGAAGGTCGTTAATTAAGCTGGGTCGCAACCATGTACAACAATCAAGGCTAGTCCTTAAGATAGCTCGCGACAGCGTCGGATATACCGGATCAAGAGTCGCACATTTAGTTACTCAACTGTAACAACAAGACAGGCCATTAAAATTCCCCCCCCTCCCCATTTTCCTCTTCCTCCAGCCTCATCATCAACACGTGCCATACCTGTTGGCGTAGGCGATCATGTCCTTCCACAATCTTCTATCTACAGTGCATCGTATCAGTTCTTTGTTGACTGTTTTCCATGCCATGACACCAAGTTATCCAGTATCTTCTCTATTTGTCGTCCGCGATCTCTCTTTCCCTGTAATTTGCCAGTTGTAACCAAGTATTCCAACTTTCCTCTACTCATGATGTGCGCCGAAAAATGTTGATTGTTTATTTTTGACGTTTCTTAGGAGCTTCCAGTTTGTGTTGGCCTGTTTGATAAATGTCTCGTTTGTCTCTTTTAGCTGTCTAGGGAACTTTTAACATTCTTCTCAGAAATCCTATCTCTGTGGTCTTTAATCATGTCTTTTCATTTGTTTCTTTACAGTCCACGACTCACTTCCGTAGTTCAGACTTGGCTATATATAGCACCGATGAACTCTCTTTCAAAAAAATTTTTTTTTTTGATGAGGAACATACTATGCAATCCATTTTTGACAATCAAAACAAGAAAAATAGTTCTTAAATGTTACGTAGAGTCAGTCTTAACATATGAGTGTGAATCATGGACAATAGGACAACAAACAAGAAAATCACTGGAGTCTGTAGAAATGTGGTTTTACAGAAGAATGTTGAGAATGCCATAGACAGATAAGAAGAGTAATGAAAATGTTCTGAAAGTATCCAAAGCAAAAAGAGAGCTAATTTCCAATATTAGGAAGAAACAATCATCATTTTTTTGTCCATGTAATGAGAAGAGAACAACTGGAATATATTGTAACAACTGGGAAAATTGATGGACGAAGAGATAGAGGGAAGCAAAGAGAAAAAATACCAGACAGCTTAAGAGAATGGCTTGGCAGAAGGTCAACAACAGAAATGATAAATAACTGTCGAAATAGAAAGTTGTGGAGAGACATGATCGCCTACGCGTGCAGGCCCGGTACTTGATGATGATAATGACTTCTCTTTCTCACTTCTTTTAACATAGATGTTTTTCATTTTCTGAAACGCAATATTGACCTGAGCTATTCTACTTTTTATTTGTTTGGCGCATCTTCCATCTGATGTGTTCTTATTGTGCCCAAGTATTTGAAACGTTGTGTCTGCGATCAAGAAAAAAATGTAGACAATCAAGAAGGAGATTGGGGGGGAAAAAAGTCAAAAAAGAAAACAAAAACACAGCTCCTCAAAAATATTGGTGTCGCTCTCTATCTAAAAAGATAAAGAGAAAAGAGAAATGGCGGATCGAACACGCTCACAATCTCTTGTATATCTGCCCTCGAACACGTCCGTCTGTCCCCGGATGTGATTAAGATAAATCTATATTTAGCGGCATCCAGCCCCAAGCAAAGAAACACCGAACACATTAAAAGGTGTCCGGATAGCGTACAAACCGGTGGTTTTCACGTTTTACATGAAAAGTCTCCACGAGTATCTTGATAGCGTACAACCTGGCGGTTCTCACATTTTACATGAAAGTCTCCACGATTATCTTGATAGCGTACAGCCCAGCGGTTCTCACATTTAAAAAAGAAAAAGTCTCCACAAGTATCCTGATAACGTACAACACGGCGGTTCTCATATTTTAAAGAAATACTCTCCACGTGTATCTTGATAACGTACGACCCTGCAGTTCTAAAATTTTTTAAGAAAAAGTCTCCAAGGGTATTGTGAAAGCGTAGAATCCAGCAGCTCATATATTTTTAAAGAAAAATTCCCCACCTTCCAGATTTTCTCTCGTGATTGTACCGCGACACATTACAGAGGTGGTGCGTGCATGTACCGCGACACATTACAGAGGTGGTGCGTGCATGTACCGCGATACATTACAGAGGTGGCGCGTGCATGTACCGCGACACATTACAGAGGTGGCGCGTGCATGTACCGCGATACATTACAGAGGTGGCGCGTGCATGTACCGCGACACATTACAGAGGTGGCGCGTGCATGTACCGCGACACATTACAGAGGTGGTGCTTGCATGTACCGCGACACATTACAGAGATGGGGTGTCCATGTACCGCGACACATTACAGAGGTGGCGCGTGCATGTACCGCGACACATTACAGAGGTGGTGCGTGCATGTACCGCGACACATTACAGAGGTGGTGCGTGCATGTACCGCGATACATTACAGAGGTGGTGCGTGCATGTACCGCGACACATTACAGAGGTGGTGCGTGCATGTACCGCGATACATTACAGAGGTGGCGCGTGCATGTACCGCGACACATTACAGAGGTGGTGCCTGCATGTACCGCGACACATTACAGAGGTGGTGCTTGCATGTACCGAGACACATTACAGAGGTGGTGCTTGCATGTACCGCGACACATTACAGAGATGGGGTGTCCATGTACCGCGATACATTACAGAGGTGGTGCGTGCATGTACCGCGACACATTACAAAGGTGGTGCGTGCATGTACCGCGATACATTACAGAGGTGGTGCGTGCATGTACCGCGACACATTACAGAGGTGGTGCGTGCATGTACCGCGATACATTACAGAGGTGGCGCGTGCATGTACCGCGACACATTACAGAGGTGGTGCCTGCATATACCGCGACACATTACAGAGGTGGTGCTTGCATGTACCGCGACACCTTACAGAGGTGGGGTGTCCATGTACCGCGACACATTACAGAGATGGTGCTTGCATGTACCGCGACACATTACAGAGGTGGTGCTTGCATGTACCGCGACACATTACAGAGATGGTGCTTGCATGTACCGCGACACATTACAGAGATGGTGCTTGCATGTACCGCGACACATTACAGAGATGGTGCTTGCATGTACCGCGACACATTACAGAGATGGTGCTTGCATGTACCGCGACACATTACAGAGGTGGGGTGTCCATGTACCGCGACACATTACAGAGGTGGCGCGTGCATGTACCGCGACACATTACAGAGGTGGTGCCTGCATGTACCGCGACACATTACAGAGGTGGTGCTTGCATGTACCGCGACACATTACAGAGATGGGGTGTCCATGTACCGCGACACATTACAGAGGTGGTGCGTGCATGTACCGCGATACATTACAGAGGTGGTGCGTGCATGTACCGCGATACATTACAGAGGTGGTGCGTGCATGTACCGCGACACATTACAGAGGTGGTGCGTGCATCTTTCTAGAAATCGTTTCCTGCTTAGATGTTGTACATTTCATTTTAATTTCTCACTCTCATTCCGTTTGTCCACGTCTTTCCTCACCCTCCTTTTGTTTTATACCTTCATATTTCCATGTTGAATGCTCGTGCTGCAGGCTGGTTTGGTTTCAACTTGGCCCTATATTCCATCCATTTAATTATTTAGTTTTTTTTTCTTTTGACCATTCGATGAAGATGTATAAAAGAGGTGAGATGAAGAATGGCTCAGGCAAAAGCAGCTTTCCAAAAAATTAGGAAGATACTATGCAATCCATTTTTGACAATAGAAACAAGAAAAAGAGTTCTTAAATGTTACGTAGAGCCAGTCTTAACATATGGGTGTGAATCATGGACAATAGGACAACAGACAAGAAAATCACTGGAGTCTGTAGAAATGTGGTTTTACAGAAGAATGTTGAGAATACCATGGACAGCTAAGAAGAGTAATGAAAATGTTCTGACAGAGGTCAAAGCAAAAAGAGAGCTAATTTCCAATATTAGGAAGAAATAATCTTCATTTTTTGGCCATGTATAGAGAAGAGAACAACTGGAATATATTGTAACAACTGGTAAAATTGAGGGACGAAGAGATAGAGGGAAGCAAAGAGAAAAAAAACCGACACAGCTTAAGAGAATGGCTTGCCAGAAGGTCAACAACAGAAATGATAAAAAAAAAAAACTGTCGAGATCGAAAGTTGTGGAGAGACATGATCACCTACACCAGTAGGCCCGATACTTGATGATGATGATTCGCTGTTGACTTGAAGCGTCGCATTAGAAACACGGGATGTGTATTAAAATAGGATGTCTGAACATGCATTGTTTATTCAGTTTTGGTCTCATCATTTTAAAATGTTATTTGGCTCTTCAGCGTGTGTCTATATGTTTGGAATTGGAGTCATCAATGATGGCCTAACATCATCAAGTGCTATGACGATCATCATTTTCGGGTCGACGTAAACTCCTATGGTATATGGTGGATAGGCGGCAGGAACCATTGAAGGTTATGTCTGAAAAGTGTTCCATCTTGCAGTTTCCTCATATTCCAAGTCCGGCTTGTTGCAGGAGCTACTGAGTTAAGTGCTCTGTGCACACCGTGAGCTGTGTGTCTCATCCGTTTTGATCCTGCTTCGATATCCCGCTTGTTTACGATGAATGATGATATCGTATGACAGGGAACAGTTGGCTGTGTTCACTTTCTGCGCGGTTTCGCCTTATGTCTTTTGGCGTGTGCTGAGACTGCTACGATGGGGACCTTAGTTACCTTTCTTTGTTTGGGAGATGAGATAGTAATTCGGATGATTCCACTGGCACGGGCGGTTGAGCAATTATGGATTTTAATTCGTTTGCTGTGATACCGATGCCTTTCATAACCAATAACCAATAACCAATAATCTTCAGCGTATTTTGATGCTACTAGAATATACATTTTTTGTTCTTTAATGTGCCTTTTAAAACATCTATACACCTTTCATCTAAATCTCCCTCTTGCCCCTGTCCTGTTGTTTTGAGACAGAAACATTGTAATGTTGTTTGGTCTGGTTTCATTCTCAAGCTTCCAATTCTTGTCTGTTTACATTTTCATGGCACGGGATTTATTTCGTTAATGCTCGATAATATGATTTCTCGAAATGGTCTCTGACGGTTTTTTCTTAGAATTGAATTGTTTAGTCTCTTTATTATTGAATATCTTTATTTCGCTTCTTTTAGATTTGTTTAGCGTATATAATGTGAGAGTATATGTTAAAGTTGAATTAGTTTGAAAGATATTATTCATAATACACGTTACTGTATACGAACCAGAAACAGTGTTTTCTTGTACTACCTTTCAACACCATGTGGAGCATAGGTCTTCAACAAACACTTTCAGCTCCCTGTGGAGCATAGGTCTTCAACAAACACTTTCAGCTCCCTGTAGAGCATAGGTCTTCAACAAACACTTTCAACTGGCTGTGGAGCATAGTTGTTCAACAAACTACCTACCTCTCACAACACAATCCATCATCTCCTCTCACAACACAACACACTACCAATCTCTCACAACACAACCCATCATCTCCGCCCACAACACAACACACTACCTACCTCTCACAACAAAACCCATCATCTCCGCTCACAACACAACACACTACCTACCTGTCACAACACAACCCATCAACTCCTCCCACAACACAACACACTACCTACCTCTCACAACACAATCCTGCATCTCCCCCCACAACACAACACACGACCTACCTCTCACAACACATCCCATCATCTTCTCCCATAATACAACTTACTACCAACCTCTGACAACACAATCCATCATCTCCTCTCACAACACAACACACTACCTACCTCTCACAACACAACCCATCATCTCCTCACACAACACAACACACTACCTACCTCTCACAACACAACCCATCATCTCCTCCCACAACACAACACACTACCTACCTCTCACAACACAGCCCATAATCTCCCACAACACAACCCATCATCTCCTGCCACAACACAACCC
>JAVIAB010000049.1:7462537-7502537 GCA_032433765.1 Megaustenia siamemsis | reverse complement strand
TCATTAAACACAGTTCACGGACATCATTAAACACACGATTTTATACGTTCTAGGGGACGTAATGTGCACAACAAATTAACCTATGTTCTTTAACATTGTTCCTTCCCTTTAAGATAATAATTCTGGTTTGTTCCGTTCCGCTCAAACGTTCTTCAATTTCACTTTTTTTAATGCGGAAGATTATCATCATCAACAACAACACAATAGGAACGTTTCTATCTGCCTGAACAGTAACTGACTAAGGCTTTGATTTCCTTCCTTCTTTCTTCCATCCTTAATTTTTTTTTTCCATACTTAATTCCTTTCATATTTCTTTCCTTTCTTCCGTCCGTTCATTCTTCCTTCCCTCAGTACTTTCTTCCGCTCATCCTTTCTTCCTTTATTCGCTCATTACGCTTAGAATCATTGCAATAACCTAATACGGCTGCAGACGATTCTTGTACATCCTTTCTCTTTGCGGCTAATCTTTGTAACCTGACACAGTCGAGACCTCTCTATCCTCATATATTATTATCAAACATAATTAGTTATGAAAGCGAATCATGGATAGTAGACAAACAAAAGAAAACACGGTTAGACTCCACAGAGATGGGATTTCTTAGAAAAATTTTGGGAGTTTCTTTGTGAATAGCATTTCAGTAAATGATGAACGTCTCATACAACAAGTCTATGTCAATAGATATGAGAAGATGAGTTCATCGGTGCTATATAGAACCAATTCTGATCTATAGAACGCCAATCATGGACAGTAGACAAACAAATGAAAAGACGATTAGAGGCCACAGAGATGGGATTTCTCAGAAGAATGTTGAAAGTCCCCTGGACAGCTAAAAAAAACCAATGTAGAAATTCTCAAAGAGGCCAACACAAAAAGGGAACTCCTAAATAACATCAGAAAGAAACAATCAACATTTTTTCGGCACATCATGAGAAGAATAAAGTTGGAATGCTCGGTCACAACTGGCAAAATACAAGGAAAGATAGATCGCGGACGACAAAGTGAGAAGATACTGGATAGCTTGGCGTCATGACATGGAAAAATGTCAACAACGGAACTGATACGATGCACTGTAGATAGAAGATTGTGGAAGGACATAATCGCCTACGATAACCAGTATGGCACATGATGATGATGATGGTGATGATGATGATGATGATGATGATGATGATGGTGATGATGATGATGTTCACACAGGGTTCCCTAAAAAAATACGATAACAATTTCGGAAAGGTCGTTACTAGAGCGGGGTATACATAGCAACAACACACGCCGTGGTTTTGTTTTATTCTTCTTTCCCTACTTATTTGCCTTTCAAAGTCGAGAGAAGATATCATTTGCGGTCTTTTGTTTTTCTATTGGCCTCTGCTATTATGTTTACTTGTGTTTCTAATATGCCATCAATCCATCTTTTGTTCTTTTGTTGGCCTCTCCTGCTATTATGTTTCCTAGTGTTTCTAATATTCAATCAATCCATCTTTTGTTCTTTTGTTGGCCTCTCCTGCTATTATGTTTCCTTGTGTTTCTAATATTCAATCAATCCATCTTTTGTTCTTTTGTTGGCCTCTCCTGCTATTATGTTTCCTAGTGTTTGTAATATTCAATCAATCCATCTTTTGTTCTTTTGTTGGCCTCTCCTGCTATTATGTTTTCTAGTGTCTCTAATATTCCATCAATCCATCTTTTGTTTTTCTGTTGGCCTCTCTTGCTGCTGTTATGTTTCCTTGTGTTTCTAATATTCCGCCAATTCATCTTTTGCTCTTCTGTTGACTTCTCCTGCTATTATGTTTCCTAGTGTTTCTAATATTCAATCAATCCATCTTTTGTTCTTTTGTTGGCCTCTCCTGCTATTATGTTTCCTAGTGTCTCTAATATTCCATCAATCCATCTTTTGTTTTTCTGTTGGCCTCTCTTGCTGCTGTTATGTTTCCTTGTGTTTCTAATATTCCGCCAATTCATCTTTTGCTCTTCTGTTGACTTCTCCTGCTATTATGTTTCCTAGTGTTTCTAATATTCCATCAATCCATCTTTTGTTTTTCTGTTGGCCTCTGCTGCTGTTATGTTTCCTAGTGTTTCTAATATTCCATCAATCCATCTTTTGTTCTTTTGTTGACCTCAGCTGCTGTTATGTTTCCTAGTGTTTCTAATATTCCATCAATCCATCTTTTGTTCTTTTGTTGACCTCAGCTGCTGTTATGTTTCCTAGTGTTTCTAATATTCTTTCAATCCATCTTTTGTTCATTTGTTGGCCTCTGCTGCTGTTATGTTTCCCAGTGTTTCTAATATTCCATCTATCCATCTTTTGTTTTTCTGTTGGCCTCTGATATTATGTTTCCTAGTGTTTCTAATATTCCATCAATCCATCTTTTGTTCTTTTGTTGGCCTCTGCTATTATGTTTCCTAGTGTTTCTAATATTCCATCAATCCATCTTTTGTTCTTTTGTTGGCCTCTCCTACTATTATATTTCCTAGTGTTTCTAATATTCCATCAATCCATCTTTTGCCCGTCTGTTTACCTCTACTGCTGTTATGTTTCCTAGTGTTTCTAATATTCCATCAATCCATTATTTGTTCTTTTGTTGGCCTCTGCTGCTGTTATGTTTCCTAGTGTTTCTAATATTCCATCAATCCATCTTTTGTTCTTTTGTTGGCCTCTCCTGCTGTTATGTTTCCTAGTGTTTCTAATATTCCATAAATCCATCTTTTGTTTACCTCTCCTGCTGTTATGTTTCCTAGTGTTTCTAATATTCCATCAATCCATCTTTTGTTAACCTCTCCTGCTGTTATGTTTCCTAGTGTTTCTAATATTCCATCAATCCATCTTTTGTTGACCTCTCCTGCTGTTATGTTTCCTAGTGTTTCTAACATTCCATCAATCCATCTTTTGTTAACCTTTCCTGCTGTTATGTTTCCTAGTGTTTCTAATATTCCATCAATCCATCTTTTGTTGACCTCTCCTGCTGTTATGTTTCCTAGTGTTCCTAATATCCCGTCAATCCATATTTCTCGTGGTCGGCCTTTGAATTTTGGTGTTCTCGCAGTATAAAACGTCTCGTTGTGTGTGGACCTTTCTGTATTTTCACAGACCCAAAACATTTTATCTGTTGTTTCTTTATGCAAATAATGGCGGTAATTATTCCTCCCTGTTTCTTCAATGTTGACAAAGTGAGTATCTTGTTTTGGACTTATGTGTTGGCAAATTTAGCTTTAGACTTCTTGACTTGCAAGGTAGAGGCATATGCTATGTTATGTTCTCTAGTATGTTGTTATGTTCTCTAGTATGTTGTTATGTTCTCTAGTATCTTGTTATGTTCTCTAGTATGTTGTTATGTTCTCTAGTATATTGTTATGTTCTCTAGCATGCTGTTATGTTCTCTAGTATGTTGTTATGTTCTCTAGTATATTGTTATGTTCTCTAGCATGCTGTTATGTTCTCTAGCATGTTGTTATGTTCTCTAACATGTTGTTATGTTCTCTAGCATGTTGATATGTTCTCTAGTATGTTGTTATGTTCTCTAGTATGGTGTTATGTTCTCTAGTATGTTGTTATGTTCTCTAACGTGTTGTTATGTTCTCTAACATGTTATGTTCTCTAGCATGTTGTTATGTTCTCTAACATGTTGTTATGTTCTCTAGCATGTTATATTCTCTAGCATACTGTTATGTTCTCTAGCAAATTGTTATGTTCTCTAGAGCTTTACGTTCTCTAGCTTGTTATGTTTTCTTGCATGTTATGTTCTCTAACATGTTGTTATGTTCTCTAACATGTTGTTATGTTCTCTAAAACGTTATTATGTTCTCTAACATGTTGTTATGTTCTCTAACATGTTGTTATGTTCTCTAACATGTTGTTATGTTCTCTAACATGTTGTTATGTTCTCTAACATGTTGTTATGTTCTCTAGCATATTATGTTCTCTACCATGTTGTTATGTTCTCTAGAGCGTTACGTTCTCTAGCTTGTTATGTTCTGTCGCATGTTATGTTCACTAGCATGTTGTTATGTACTCTAGCATTTTGTTATGTTCTCTAACATGTTATGTTCTCTAGCATGTTATGTTCTCTAGCATGTTGTTATGTTCTCTAGCATGTTATGTTCTCTAGCATGTTGTTATGTTCTCTAACATGTTATGTTCTCTAGCATGTTATGTTCTCTAGCATGTTGTTATGTTCTCTAGCATGTTATGTTCTCTAGCATGTTGTTATGTTCTCTAGCATGTTATGTTCTCTAGCATGTTATGTTCTCTAGCATGTTGTTATGTTCTCACTAATTATTCTGTTGTAGAAGGTTCGGTGGTCTAGAGTAGTGATGCCCAAATAGCGGCCCGCGTGTCAAATCCGGCACGTCAGTCTTTTTTTAGTTGGCCCTCGAAGTGTCCACAGAGAACTAATATATATATATATATATAGTTATAAATAGAAACCAAAGTTCAAGTCGATTAAAAAAACCCATTAAAGTCGACAATAATCAAAGGCTTTATTTATAGTCACCGCCACAATGTTGTTGTCCTGTCAGTGTCACGTGATAGCGTGCAAGTATTGTTATTTATTTCTAAATCACTTAAGGTGATTTTTGTCGATGCGCTATGTGTGGCCACCTGGTCCTGGCCTGGGCTATAATCTGGCCCTTGGTCAACCTGAAGTTGGACACCAACTGGTCCAGAGTCGTCTGCCCGTGGATAAGAACGTTCGTGATTAGATTCACACATCAGGTGTTGGGGATTTTTCAAAAATTGAATTCGCTGTTTCTTCATGTCTTTATCCTCGGATTGTTACTGGGTAGTGGGATTCTATCTCTAACCCTCTCTGGGTAGTGAGATTCTATCTCTAACCCTCTCTGGGTAGTGAGATTCTATCTCTAACCCTCTCTGGGTAGTGAGATTCTATCTCTAACCCTCTCTGGGTAGTGAGATTCTATCTCTAACCCTCTCTAGGTAGTGGGATTTGATGTCTAACCCTCTCTAGGTAGTGGGATTTGATGTCTAACCCTCTCTGGGTAGTGAGATCCGATGTATATCCCTCTCTGGGTAGTGAGATGAGATGTCTAGCCCTCTCAAGGTAATAAAATCCAATGTCTAGCCATCTCTGGAAAGTGAGATCCAATGTCTAACCTTCTCAAGGTAGTGAGACCCAATCTCCAGCCCTCTCAAAGTAGTGAGACCGAATCTCCAGCCCTCTCAAAGTAGTGAGACCGAATCTCCAGCCCTCACAAAGTAGTGAGACCCAATCTCCAGCCCTCACAAATTAGTGACACCCAATCTCCAGCCCTCACAAAGTAGTGAGACCAAATCTCCAGCACTCACAAAGTAGTGAAACCCAATCTCCAGCCCTCACAAAGTAGTGAGACCAAATCTCCAGCCCTCACAAAGTAGTGAGACCAAATCTCCAGCCCTCACAAAGTAGTGAGACCCAATCTCCAGCCCTCACAAAGTAGTGAGACCCAATCTCCAGCCCTCACAAAGTAGTGAGACCGAATCTCCAGCCCTCACAAAGTAGTGAGACCGAATCTCCAGCCCTCACAAAGTAGTGAGACCCAATCTCCAGCCCTCACAAAGTAGTGAGACCCAATGTCTAACTCTATCAGATCTCTATACAATGGCTGTATAAAACGTCTTGGTGGTATTGTAAGGTCAACTACTTCACAGTTTTGTTTCCCTACTGGAAGTCTCTATATCAGCCGTTAAAAACGAAAATCTGCTTTTAGTGCAATCATTTGACGCATAAGAATAGGAGAAATAAGGCAACAATCTGAAGATATTTAAATACTTGTGAGAAGTAACGATATGGTGCAGAAACATGGACATTAGACAAGAAAACAGAACCGAGAATTAAAGCCGTTGAAATGTGGATATATAGAAGAATAGGTAGAATTGGATGGAAGGAAAAGAAAATAAACGATGAAGTCTTAAAACAACTAAAAATGAAAAGAGAACTACTAAACACAATTCAAACAAGATAAATGCGATTTTTGGGTCATGTTAAAAGATACAACAGCCTACTAAAAGTAATCCTTGAGGGGAAAATACAAGGTGAAAGAGGCAGACCAAGACTAACATGGACGAGTAACATCAAAAGATGGACAAACCAGCCTATGACAACCTGCACCATCAAAGCAAGAGACAGAGCAGAATGGCGCTCCATGTTAACCAACCTTCTACCCCGAGATGGCACTCGATAATGATGATGATGAAAAGTAACGTCTGAAGTCAATTGAACCAGGACAATCCTATGTAATATGATCACATCGATGAACACAACAACGTATAGATGGATGGTGCTCAGTGACACTTGCATGATACTGGGTCAATGTTAGCTTTAGGAATTTGTGCAGCAACATCAGAGGTTGTTGCAGCAATGTCATCATTAGAAGAAAAAATCATTTGCTAGATGAGAAATCAGCATTTTTGGCAATAGAAACATCAGTTAATACAGCTCCTCCATGTCTCCATTACAGACAAAATTGATTCAACCAGACCCCAAGACCACATTACTCAAGGAAGTGGATGAGTTGTACAACAGGAAGCCCCAGGAGAGTAATGCAGCCTTACAATTACAGTTCGCTAACGATGTGAAGGAAGATGACCTTACAATTACAGTTGGCTAACGAGGTGAAGGAAGATGACCTTACAGTTACAGTTGGCTAACGATGTGAAGGAAGATGACCTTACAATTACAGTTCGCTAACGATGTGAAGGAAGATGACCTTACAATTACAGTTGGCTAACGAGGTGAAGGAAGATGACCTTACAGTTACAGTTCGCTAACGATGTGAAGGAAGATGACCTTACAATTACAGTTCGCTAACGATGTGAAGGAAGATGACCTTACAATTACAGTTGGCTAACGAGGTGAAGGAAGATGACCTTACAGTTACAGTTCGCTAACCATGTGAAGGAAGATGACCTTACAATTACAGTTCGCTAACGATGTGAAGGAAGATGACCTTACAATTACAGTTCGCTAACGATGTGAAGGAAGATGACCTTACAATTACAGTTCGCTAACGATGTGAAGGAAGATGAGCATACATTTCTATGACCATACACTTCTATGACCAAACATTTCTATGACCATACATTTCTATGACCATACACTTCTATGACCATACATTTCTATTACCATACACTTCTATGACCATACACTTCTATGACCATACACTTCTATGACCATGCACTTCTATGACCTTACATTTCTATGACCATACATTTCTATGGCCATACATTTCTATGACCATACATTTTTATGACCTTACATTTCTATGAGCTTACATTTCTATGAGCATACATTTCTATGACCATACAATTCTACGACCATACATTTCTATGACCTTACATTTCTATCACCATACATTTCTATGACCATACATTTCTATGACCTTACATTTCTATGACCATACATTTCTATGACCTTACATTTCTATGACTTTACATTTCTATGACCATACATTTCTATGACCTTACATTTCTAAGACCATACATTTCTATGACCTTACATTTCTATGACCATACATTTCTATGACCAAACATTTCTATGACCTCACATTTCTATGACCTTACATTTATATGACCTTACATTTCTATGACCATATATTTCTATGACCTTACATTTCTATGACTAAACATTTCTATGACCTTACATTTCTATGACCATACATTTCTATGACCTTACATTTCTATGACCTTACATTTCTATGACCATATATTTCCATGACCTTACATTTCTATGATTAAACATTTCTATGACCTTACATTTCTATGACCTTACATTTCTATGACTAAACATTTCTATGACCATACATTTCTATGACCTTACATTTCTATGACCTTACATTTCTATGACCTTACATTTCTAAAGGTAACAGCATCTCCTCTATGTGTCAAGACCTGCAGGCCAAGGTGTTTGATTGCTTTCATCCGTACCCACGGGAGATTGCCAACTGTTTGGCACTAGTCAGTACATTTATCACGTATGTAGGTCGTGAATGCATGCATTGTGTTCAGGTGACCTTTGACATGCAGGCAGATATGTTTTGACTTGAGAGGAACTTTAATAGTTATATTTATATTTAAATTTCTAGTTATTCGATGGCCCCGATATCATTGCAAACTAATTAAAATCCATAATGGCTCAACGAATATCCAAACAAAAAAAGACAGCTGCAGTCCCCATCGTAACAAACACAGGACACGTCAAATGACATTAGGCGTATTATAGCACCGACAGCGAATGCAACTGAAATGTCCTTCGTCATACGATATCATTATTTATCGTAAGCAATCGGAATAGAAGACGATGGCGCTGGATAGGACACACACTACGGAAGCCAACTGAGAGTATTACACAACAGGCTCTTTTTTGGAATCCCCAGGGGAAAAGACAAAGAGGAAGACCAAGGAATTCTTGGAGAAGACAGATGGAAGCAGAGATGAAGATGATGGGGAAGACATGGAATGATCTTAAAAGAATGGCAAAAAAACAGAGCAACTTGGAAAGTGTTTGTTGAAGACCTATGCTCCACTGGGAGCTAAAAAGGTAGAAGAAAGAAGAAGAAGAAGAATCGGAATATCAAAACACGATCCTGAACGGATAAAAAAACACAGCTCACAGTGTGCACAGAGCACAGACCTCAGTAGCTCCGGCAGCAAGCCGGACTTGAATATAAGGAAACTGCAACAAGGAACAATTTTCAGACCGAAGGTTAATAGTTCCTGCCGCCTATCCGCCATATTAACCGGAAGGAAACTCTAATATTTTTGTTTTAAATTTAGTATTTTAGTAATTTTGGACGCACCAAAAAGCGCATCCCACGATAGCATAATTCACTATTGGCCGTTTCAAATCTAAATGTTCACGATTAACATGAAATATCTCCTCTTTCCCTGCACTTACAAACTTGATTTTTTGCATCTGGTCTTGTTTTTCCAAGGTCCCACCGATTTAACAAAATTTAATGATGTAGGAAGTATGCTTCATCATGAAGCAGCACTTTCCTTTGATCTCAGTGAATTTACGGATCTTTTTGCTCCTAGAGAAAATAATTTACCGTACATTAATGGAAATCAGCTTCTCGGCATAGGCGTCTCTACACAACTTGAAAGTTGGAGGCGTTTATCAACTGTTTACTTTCTATTGTTTACTTTCTTTAAAATACTATGAGAATGTCAATGTTATAGCCTTTACAGACGGTCTAAAACAAATCAGCGTATAAACAGTTCCATTAATGAAAACTATTTAAACAATATACAACAAAGAATACATTTTAAAAAATTAATTATCCGTTGCGAGCGATAACGAGCATGACATATCAAGCAAAGCTATTGTTTATGGGTACGCATGTGACTAAAGAGTCCGATGTAAGCACGGGATCCTCTTCACTGTAAAGAGCTACATTGTTCGTTTTATGTCTTTCCATGTGACTTTCATTATTTTACGTAAACAAGACATATGAAAGTGATTTAGTTTCTTTGCATGCCTGCAGTACACATATCAAGAATCTTTACATTTTCAAAACGTTATCAACTTTAGCTAAAGATTGATCATGCGGACATATAAAAACGTCCATTATTATTTCATTTATTCTGAATCAGAGGAGTCTAACATATTGATTACTAATCTGGGCTGAACGAACGATAGTCCATCTTTTTTCCAATAGTCATTTTCTTCTTTTAAGACATGATCTTCCCATTTGCACCAAAAATCTTTGTCAATCTGTGATAGAGCAGCATATGTCAGTCCTTTTATATCGCATAGTTTAAAACTTGTATTCTCAGCTGCCACCTGCCCTTTAATTTTTGCCCAAACGAGTTCAATGGGGTTTAATTGTGGATGATAAGGGGGCAGTCTCAAGCACGTATGACCATGCTGTTGAATGATTTTGTCTATTTGGAATACTTTGGTCTTTTGCGATTTCTTAACAAGTGACAGTAATTCAGGTTTCAAAAATCCCTCGTTAAACGGAATTCCTTCCTTTCTTAGCCAAATCTTTATAACATCTTTTGTACTGGTAGATGTAGGAATTTTGTCTTCTTCTGCCACAGCGTTGTGGTACGACGCGTTCTCCATTACCAGACAGGATGGTCTGTCTAGAATTGGAAGAAGAGTATTTTCAATCCACTCTCTAAATATATGGCCATTCATCTCGGTGTGATAGTCCCTGTTGTCAGTATAATTAGAGGTGAATATAAGTTCTGCATTTTTCACCAACCCTTCTTTTCGGCTGCCTGCATGTGCCATTATAATACACTGTCCTTTTCCAGTGGGTACACATCTTTTAATACTTCCATCTGATAACTGCCATTCCTTGGCACTTGTGTGGTGAGAATTTATCCCAGATTCATCTAGAAATACAATATCATAACCTTGGTTACGCATTTCCCGTACTTCATGTAAATATTTACTCCTCATAGAAACTAAGTGCGGCTTCTCGCAGATGACATTTCTACCACTATCGTACTTTCTAAACGTAAAACCGATGCTTCTAACAGTTCTCCATAATGTTGTTTTCGACACAACAATGTCATTTTCTGCTCTCAGTCGAATTTTCAGTTTTCTTAAAGTCACAGTTTCTTTGGAATCGAACATTTTACAAATTGCTCTTCTAATCACTTCCTTGTCAAAACTATCTACTACTTTCTTTCTTCCTAGCGTCCTAGTCTTGATTGAACTGGACACTCCGTTAGCTTTAAGCACTTGTTTGAAAAAGCGTTTGCTTATACCCAATGCGTGAATAGTTCTCTTTTCTGGCTTTGAGATGCTTCGATACAGTTTTCCACGCTTAGCTTCTATGCAAAAATATTTATACACCTTTATTGCCACTGATTGCAATGTAAGGAACTTTACTTTTATACCCATTGACTAACAGATCACAAATTTAACGAAATTACCCAATAATTAGGATAAGCCGTTTCCCATAAATCACAACAAAACGACAGGAAATGGGATGCACCGGATATAAAATTATAACTATGACGCGTTTTATGTGTTTTTTAGTGCTTAAAACAGGGAAATTGGCGCGCATTACGTTCAAGATGACAAGTCCGTGGGTGCTCACTCATATGAAGCGGTAATTCCTCCAAATATATGGTTTGACCAAAATGCCTTAAATTTGTATACTTCAAATAAAGAATATTTAAAACTATACGTTTGTTGGTGAGGAAATGAATGTACTTCTTGGGACCAAAAAATCACAAGACCATATGCAAAATTTCAGCATTATCAATCAATTGGTTGCAGAGATATGGAATTTTAAACACCTTCAAAATATTTTGAAACGACCAATAAAAGAATATTCTGTCATGTCACTTCGACCTTGTCAGTGATAAGTGCACATCATCAAGTCATAAAGAGTAGGTACACTTATAGTAACAATGAAATGAATAACAAACAAAATATCTTGACAAAATATGCTTTGGTTTGATAAGCAGAAGCTTGAAACTCAACTACTTTGACTATCACACATTGGTTATCAGTGAACCTTACACGATGACAAACAGGCAGTAAATTTGTTGAGTGGGAGAACAGAGAGGGAATACCGGCAATATGGCCGATGAGCGGCAAGAACCATTGAGGCTCACACTGAAAAGTGTTCCTTGTTGCAGTTTCCTCATATTCAAAGTCAAATTTGCTGCCGGATCTACTGAGTTAGTGATAAGTACACATCGAAAGCTGTGTTTTTCATCCGGATCGTGTTTCGATATTCAGATTGCTTACGATGAATGGTGATATCGTATGACGAAGGACAGTTCAGCTGCGTTCACTTTCGGTGCCGCTTGGCCTTATGTCTTCTGACTTGTGCTGTAACTGCTATGATGGGGACTGCAACTGTCTTTCTTTGTTAGGATATTCGATGAGATGATGATTCTGATGATTCCACTGGATCGGGCGGTTTGAGCATTTATGGATTTTAATTTGTTTGTAGTGATAACGCGGCTTTCGACTAACCTTAATTATAACGCATAGGGAAAATACTCGATCATTCACTGACTCACTAATTCATTCACTCATCCGCTCATTCATTCACTCATCCGCTCATTCATTCACTCACTCATTCATTCACTCACTCACTCATTCATTCACTCACTCATTCATTCAATCACTCATTCATTCATTCATTCACTTATTCATTCACTCATTCACTCACCCACTCACTCATTTACTCATTCACTCACTCATTCACTCATCCACTCATTCATTCACTCACACATTCATTCACTCACTCACTTATTCACTCACTCGTTCATTCACTCCCTCACTCACACATTCACTCACTCACTCATTCATTCACTAACTCATTCATTCACTCACTCATTCATTCACTCACTCATTCACTCACTCATTCATTCAATCACTCACTCATTCACTCACTCACTCATTCATTCGATCACTTATTCATTCACTCATTCACTCACTCACTCATTTACTCATTTATTCACACATTCATTCACTCACTCACTTATTCACTCACTCGTTCATTCACTCCCTCACTCACACATTCACTCACTCACTCATTCATTCACTAACTCATTCATTCACTCACTCATTCATTCACTCACTCATTCACTCAGTCGGTCACTCATTCACTCATTCATTCACTCACTCAGTCAGTCACTCTTTCTTTCATCCATTCATTCACTCACTCATTCAGTCACTCATTCACCTATTCAGTCTCTCATTCACCCATTCACTGTCTCATTCAATCACTCATTCATTCATTCTCTCGTATACTCACGATTTCACTCGTTCAGTTACTCACTCATCCACTCATTCACTCACTCATTCGCTCCCTCATTCATTCATTGATTCACTCACTCATTCATTCACTCTTTTATTCACTCGTTCATTCACTCACTCACCCACTCACCTATCCACTCATTCACTCACTCACGCACTCACTAATTCACTCCTTCACTTACTTATCAACTCACTCTTTCACTCACTCATTCACTGACTCATTCACTCTCTCATTCATTCACTCACTCACTCATGAACTCCCCCTGCACGCATTCACTCACTCACTCATTCATTAACTCACTCATTCATTAACTCACTCATTCCCTCACTCACTCATTCACTTACACATGCGCACATTCACTCACTCTTTCACACGCCCAACCACTAATTTACTCACTCATTCACTTCCACATTCACTCATTCATTCACACACTCAATCACACATTCACTCTCTCATTCGCTCATTAATTCACTCACGGATTCACTCATTCACTCAATTACTCATTCACTCATCCATCATTCACTCATCCATCATTCACTTATCCATTATTCACTCACTCACTCTCTTATACACACTAACTCACTCACACACTCACATCACTCAGAAGAACAACAATGGATGACGTCAACCACTCAATCAAATCTATTTAGACACCTTTATTCGAGCACATATCAACAGCAAGATCTTTCTCTCTTCATTATTTGTTGACATGTTCTCTACTTCTCTTAAGTCTAGGCAACTTCTCTTAACCGTTTCCATGGCTAATTAGAGGGTAAAAGACCCCATTAAAAAGTAGGAAATAAAGGTGTCTGAGATATAATGATCCCAGGACAAAGGTGGCTTAAATACAGATGGAGGCAAGGCGCCAGACAGCATAAGAGCTGGAGACTGCCAACGACTCATAGCTGGTAGCAAGATCCGTGAACTAGACCCTACTCCATCTCTTCAGTGTTTGCTGGACAACATACTCAAATCACGAAAAAAAAGACTAAATATCTTCCACATGCGATGTCTCCGCAGAATAATGCACTCAAATGGTAGGACAAAATAACTAATTAGCAGTCCTACAACATGCTAAGACCCCAACGATCATGTAAATGCTCAGAAGCCGAAAGTTAAGATGGCTGGAGCATGTCCAGTGAATGAAAGAAAACAACATCACTAAACAAATAATGTATGGTGAATTCTATCTATCTATTGTCCTTTTGAGCCGAAGACGGCACATAGGGCAGAACTACAATCTCAAAAACAGAAACCTTGCGTGAAAAATGGCACATATTGCAGAGATAACTGCTTCTAAAATATATGGTTCTGTTTCCATAACAATACTTTTTAGAATGATAGCTTGTCAAGCCATCGATCAAGCTCCTTAGTCGCCTCTTACGACATGCCTGGAAGGTCACAGTGTCACTATTATGGTGAATTAGTACACGGAAAAAGACAAATCGGCAGACCTAATCTACGATATAGAGGTATCTGTAAACCATCTCTGAATCACTTCACCATCTGTGAAAATGACTGGGAACATCTGGCAAGTGATGGCACATCATGGAGAACATGTATAAGGAATGGTATAACATCATTTGAAACTGTACTAAAGCAAAACATGGAAGAGAAAAGACTCATGAGAACAAGATGGACAACCCTGTGGATCAGTGGGCCTGACTTGTTCATTCTGTGACCGTGTGTGTTTGTCAAACATTGGTAGAATCAACCACGAGAGAAGCTGTTCGACAAAAACAAAACCGTCAAACAATACACAACAGCCTCCATTAGACCGTCTGACAAGATGAAAAGAGCAATATAGTCTTGTTGTAATAGCGTTACACTGTCCTTCTTTGTTATATTATATCTTTATATCTTTATTATTATAGTTGCTTAATTGTCACAGCACATTATCTTATATATAATTGACTTATACACGAAGTCTCTCTTGTTGCACAATTATCTTCTGTTTATTGCAATGGAACATTATTCATCAACATCATTCATTACTTACAAACTTGTAAGTCTACTTACGACATGTAGAATATATGAAACACAATGGAAACACAATTCTTGGACACTTGTAAACACAACTTCTACTGACAACTTCTCTAGTGTCTTAATAATATATCACTGACTTATGACTGTAACTTGTAGATTTCTAACTGTTCTGACTCTAACTGTTTCTAAACTGCTTACCTGCTTCTTGTCTAAATGTTTCTACTTCTAACCTTCTGACTGTATCTTCTAGTTCGCTCTGTCCTAACTTAACTTTCTTACTGTTGTGCAGGACTTTAAGTACTCAACAAATCTCTTCTACCTGCAAGATAATGACCAATACGATCATCGCAAATTGACCACTCGCAACGTGATCTGGTCACCTGAGCTTTCCCAAATTTGGACAAAAACATCCTGTTTCCCCGAATCTCTACGACCTATTTGGAATAACATTACCTCATGACACTGACCTCTCCTGGTAGCTAATTACCTGGCAGAGTAACACCATGAGTTCAGTGCATGGTATCATGTGATGGTCATTTACAATAACAACTAACTTGCATGGACAATCGTGGAAATTTTACAACAACATCACAAGGTCGATGCGTGTTATGTATGGGATGGTCACCCTCACAACAACTGGGCGAGTGGCGATTCATGGAAAATCCCCTTCAACTATTATATCAAGGCCAAGTCATGACCCTCTCTACTTCGGTGGGTGTCCACTACCCCTACCTGAGCTTACTCTCTCACTCTGACTAACTGTTATTCCTGGAAAATTACCATAGTTAAAATCTGCTGGTCGCCACTATATGATACTGCTATCTGTCTCATGAGAAGCGGTAACAAGCTCTCAATAGCTCAACTCTATAACATTGTATGGCCAAGCGATAAGGGATTCTAGAGGAAAGGAAACCCGGTCCTCAAATACGCCGTGCTGAATGTGGATGTGTTAGGTGAAAGGCGCAAATGTGCAGCAACACAACGCATTTAAATTTACTTAACGTCCTTTTAAGGGTGGATAACGATGAGGTGTATCAGTTCCTTCCAGATGTCACTTGACGAACGTCAGAAGGAAAGAAATGATAGGAAACTACCGCCGAGAATGTAGAACATCCTATGTAACAGATCAACATCTTATGTAACAGATCAACATCTTATGTAACAGATCAACATCATATGTAACGGATCAACATACAATGTAACAGATCAACATACAATGTAACAGATCAACATCATATGTAACAAATCAACATCCCATGTAACAGATCAACATCCTATGTAACAAATCAACATCCTATGTAACAGATCAACATCCTATGTAACAGATCAACATCCCATGTAACAGATCAACATCCCATGTAACAGATCTACATCCCATGTAACAGATCAACATCCTATGTAACAGATCATTGCCCACCAACGTTAGAAAACGTGTCCTAAAGTGTTACATCGAACATGTGCTACTATATGGAAGTGACTCATGGACGATAAGTAAGACAACACAAAGAACATTAGAGGCAGCTGAGATGTGGTTTATCAGAAGAATGCTACGCATTACATGGACAGAAAGAAATTACTGATGAAATAAGTTTAAAACGAGCTGGAGAAACCAGGAATATCATCATAATAATAAGGAAAAGACAATCAACATATATTGAACATGTCATGCGCAAAGAATGCATTGAGAATAGTATAACAACTGGCAGAATAATTGTAAAGAAAAGCAGGGGAAAACCAAGAGAAAAAATATTGAATAAGTGATCAGAATTATGTATTAAAAGATCACATAAATAAGCATAAAATGGTGTGAAAGTAAAGTAAAGTAAAGTAAAGTAAAGTAGAGTAAAGTAAAGTAAAGTAAAGTAAAGTAAAGTAAAGTAAAGTAAAGTAAAGTAGAGTAAAGTAAAGTAAATTAAAGTAAAGTAAAGTAGAGTAAAGTAAAGTAAATTAAAGTAAAGTAAAGTAAAGTAAAGTAAAGTAAAGTAAAGCAAAGAGCCCCCGTCACGCCAAGTGACGTATAGGGAATACGGTGTTAGTGACCATAAATTTACAGACCTTCGGCACATGATTTTTGGGGTAATGTGGTCGGTATTATAAAATGGAATGGAGCAGCTAAACTAATAGAAAGACAAGACAAACTACAATGTTTCGGCAAAAGCCTTCATCAGGTATACTAAACACACCATACAAATTAAACACATAAATGGAATAATTGATATCTGTGCTTAACTCCAAAATAAGAGATAACAGAAATGGCGACACGCATGAAGGACCGAGAGATGTGGAGAGAGATTATCGCCAACTACAACCAGCATGCACCTAATGATGATGACGATAATGACAGTCGATGCATTCATTATGGTCTGATAACTATTAAGAGACAAAAGGTCAACGTCCAGCTATCGATATGTTACGTAAATACGTGTTCCCCTGTTACGGTGATTTCATTTGTTACAAATCATGAATTAGAGAGACAGAACAACGTGTTCCAACTTAAAACAAAGCCCGCTGGACAAATTCACTCCCGCAATCCATAAACACGCTTTGATCACCTGCCGGTAAACGTTTATCGCTTGGACCAAAGTAAATAAATAGTGGAAGGCTTGCATGACAAAAGCTCATTTAATAGATCCACTAATGCTTCAAAGGAATTAACAAGTTGAAAAAAGAAACACATTTAAAACGCAGTCGCTGCAGTGAAAAATTACACAAGAGACGGGACACAGTCTATGATTATTTTCCTGTTATCTACTTATTTTATGTCGCTGCTACTTAATGTTTTTTTAGGCAAAAGCAGCTTTCCAAAATATGAGGAAAATACTATGCAATCCATTTTTGATAATAGAAACAAGAAAAAAAGAGTTCTTAAATGTTACGTAGAGCCAGTCTTAACATATGGATGTGAATCATGGACAATAGGACAACAGACAAGAAAATCACTGGAGACTGTAGAAATGTGGTTTTACAGAAGAATGTTGAGAATACCATGGACAGCTAAGAAAAGTAATGAAGAGGTTCTGAGAGAGGTCAAAGCAAAAAGAGAACTAATTTCCAATATTAGGAAGAGACAATCATCATTTTTTTGGCCATGTAATGAGAAGAGTACAACTTGAATATATTGTAACAACTGGAAAAATTGAGGGACGAAGAGATAGAGGGAAGCAAAGAGAAAAAATAACAGACAGCTTAAGAAAATGGCTTGGCAGAAGGTCAACAACAGAAATGATAAATAGCTGCCGAGATCGAAAGTTGTGGAGAGACATGATCACCTACGCCACTAGGCCCGGTACTTAATGATGAATGAATATGACTTAATGTTTGTCTAATGTCATATATTGCATTATTATATGGGTGTGAAACATGGAGAACAACAAAGATGGCAATCATGACGATAGAGGCTTGATGCAGGTCAAAATCACGAACATAGAATTATGGTACCAGTCAAAATGAGTTAATGAGTTATCGACTTATTGAGTTATTGAGTTATCGAGTTATTGAGTTATCGAGTTTTTGAATTTTTGAGTTATTGAGTTATTGAGTTATTGAGTTATTGAGTTATCGAGTTATGGAGTTATTGAGTTATCGAGTTATCGAGTTATCGAGTTATTGAGTTATTGAGTTATCGAGTTATTGAGTTATCGAGTTATCGAGTTATCGAGTTAATGAGTTATCGAGTTATTGAGTTATCGAGTTATTGAGTTATTGAGTTATTGAGTTATTGAGTTATCGAGTTATCGAGTTATTGAGTTATCGAGTTATTGAGTTATTGAGTTATAGAGTTATTGAGTTATCGAGTTTTTGAGTTATCGAGTTATTGAGTTATCGAGTTATTGAGTTATTGAGTTATCGAGTTATTGAATTATTTAGTTATTGAGTTATCGAGTTATTGAGTTATCGAGTTATCGAGTTATTGAGTTATTGAGTTATCGAGTTATTGAGTTATCGAATTATCGAGTTATTGAGCTATTGAGTTATCGAGTTATTGAGTTATTAGCGGGTCATCATCATAGCACTCCGAACCTGTCCACTAGGTGCCCAGATCCCCTCCTCAGCAATTCCCGCAGTGTCCAGCGACTGACGACTCCAGTTCTATTTTGGTTGATAAGTCTTCTTACACGGCCACTAAGTTTCTCGTTTCTGGCTGTGCCCATCTTAACTCCCAGCTCTTTCATCCGAAGGAGTGACGTGGACTCATGGTTATCGAAGTCCTGTGTCTTACTCACTTCCCGGAGCACATTGACAATGTCCGCCCGATCCATTGGTTGACCGTCTTCAACAATAGCACAGCTAGCCAACCTGTCCGCTCTTTCATTTCCCCGTACTCCCGCATGACCTCGGACATAGACAAAGGTGACCTTACGTAATTTTTATTTCTGCAAAGACTTTACCCATCGCATACGCCTCCACTTTTCTTATCATGCTCATCGAATCACTCAGTACAGGCGTGGGCGTAGTCGTGTGACCATAACCAGATGTATGCCTTGGTCACTGCCATCATCTCCATCACCATGCTACTCGTGGTCATAATGTATGCACCAATCAAATACCAGTGGATAAAGAGATACAGCGAAGACAATGGCGCTTGGTAGGACATACACTGCGGAAGCGAATTTAAAGTATTACACAACAAGTTCTTTTTTGGAACTCCCAAGAAAAAAGACAAAGAGGAAGACCATGATATTCTCGGAGAAGACTGATGGAAGCAGAGATGAAGATGATGGGGAAGACATGGAATGATCTTAAAAGAATGGCAAGAAACAGAACGACTTGGAACGTGTTTGTTGAAGACCTATGCTCTATAGGGAGTTGAAAGTGTTTGTTGAAGACCTATGCTCCACAGGGAGTTGAAAGTGTTTGTTGAAGACCTATGCTCTATAGGGAGCTGAAAAGGTAGAAGAGGTAGAAGAATGACATCTATGTTTCTGTGTTCTAGTTAAATAGATCTTTATTTCGTTGTTCATTTGTGTTGTTCTCGTTTTATGAGGAAAGAAATATGTAGGCCAAAATGTCAGTATTATGTTGTGTTCCTTTTTTATAAAGGTGTCAATTCCACATTAAAACTGGAAATTAGGAAATATTCCACACACATGGAAAAGAGATAATGTACCACATACATGGAAAGGAGAAACTGTACCACACACATGGAAAGGAGAAACTGTACCACACACATGGAAAGGAGAAACTGAACCACACACATGGAAAGGAGGAACTGTACCTCATACATTGAAAGGGAGAACTGTACAACACACATGGAAGAGAGGAACTGTACCACACACGTGGAAAAGAGGAAATGTACCACACACATGGAAGAGAGGAACTGTACCACACACGTGGAAAAGAGGAAATGTACCACACACATGGAAGAGAGGAACTGTACCACACACATGGAAGAGAGGAACTGTACCACACACGTGGAAAAGAGGAAATGTACCACACACATGGAAGAGAGGAACTGTACCACACACGTGGAAAAGAGGAAATGTACCACACACATGGAAGAGAGGAACTGTACCACACACGTGGAAAAGAGGAAATGTACCACACACATGGAAGAGAGGAACTGTACCACACACATGGAAAGGAGGAACTGTACCACACACATGGAAAGGAGGAACTGTACCACACACATGGAAAGGAGGAACTGTACCACACACATGGAAAGGAGAAACTGTACCACACACATGGAAAGGAGGAACTGTAACACACACATGGAAAGGAGAAACTGTAACACACACATGGAAAGGAGAAACTGTAACACACACATGGAAAGGAGAAACTGTAACACACACATGGAAGAGAGGACTTGTAACACACATGGAAAGGAGGAACTGTAACACACACATGGAAAGTAGAAACTGTAACACACACATGGAAGAGAATAACTGTAACACACACATGGAAAGGAGGAACTGTAAAACACACATGGAAAGGAGAAACTGTAACACACACATGGAAAGGAGGAACTATACTACACACACATGGAAAGGAGGAACTGTAACACACACATGGAAAGGAGGAACTGTAACACACACATGGAAGAGAGGAACTGTAACACACACATGGAAAGGAGGAACTGTAACACACACATGGAAGAGAGGAACTGTAACACACATGGAAAGGAGGAACTGTAACACACACATGGAAAGGAGGAACTGTACTACACACACATGGAAGAGAGGAACTGTAACACACACATGGAAAGGAGGAACTGTAACACACACATGGAGGAAGAGAGGAACTGTAACACACATGGAAAGGAGGAACTGTAACACACACATGGAAAGAAGAAACTGTACCACACACATGGAAGAGAGGAACTGTAACACACACATGGAAAGGAGGAACTGTAACACACACATGGAAAGGAGAAACTGTAACACACACATGGAAAGGAGAAACTGTAACACACACATGGAAAAGAGAAACTACACACACATGGAAAGTAGAAACTGTAACACACACATGGAAGAGAGGAACTGTAACACACACATGGAAAGGAGGAACTGTAAAACATACATGGAAAGGAGAAACTGTACCACACACATGGAAGAGAGGAACTGTAACACACACATGGAAAGGAGGAACTGTACCACACACATGGAAGAGAGGAACTGTAACACACACATGGAAAGGAGAAACTGTAACACACACATGGAAGAGAGGAACTGTAACACACACATGGAAAGGAGGAACTGTAACACACACATGGAAAGAAGAAACTGTACCACACACATGGAAGAGAGGAACTGTAACACACACATGGAAAGGAGGAACTGTACTACACACATGGAAGAGAGGAACTGTAACACACACATGGAAAGGAGGAACTGTAACACACACATGGAAAGGAGAAACTGTACTACACACATGTAAGAGAGGAACTGTAACACACACATGGAAAGAAGAAACTGTACTACACACATGGAAAGGAGAAACTGTAACACACACATGGAAAGGAGAAACTACACACACATGGAAAGTAGAAACTGTAACACACACATGGAAGAGAGGAACTGTAACACACACATGGAAAGGAGGAACTGTAAAACATACATGGAAAGGAGAAACTGTACCACACACATGGAAGAGAGGAACTGTAACACACACATGGAAAGGAGAAACTGTAACACACACATGGAAGAGAGGAACTGTAACACACACATGGAAAGGAGGAACTGTAACACACACATGGAAAGAAGAAACTGTACCACACACATGGAAGAGAGGAACTGTAACACACACATGGAAAGGAGGAACTGTACTACACACATGGAAGAGAGGAACTGTAACACACACATGGAAAGGAGGAACTGTAACACACACATTGAAAGGAGAAACTGTACTACACACATGTAAGAGAGGAACTGTAACACACACATGGAAAGAAGAAACTGTACTACACACATGGAAGAGAGGAACTGTAACACACAAATGGAAAGGAGAAACTGTAACACACACATGGAAAGGAGAAACTGTAACACACACATGGAAGAGAGGAACTGTAACACACACATGGAAAGGAGAAACTGTAACACACACATGGAAAGGAGAAACTGTAACACACACATGGAAAGGAGAAACTGTAACACACACATGGAAAGGAGAAACTGTAACACACACATGGAAGAGAGGAACTGTAACACACACATGGAAAGGAGGAACTGCACCACACACATGGAAAGGAGGAACTGTACCACACACATGGAAATGAGAAAGTGTAACACACACATGGAAGAGAGGAACTGTACCACACACATGGAAGAGAGGAACTGTACGACACACATGGAAAGGAGGAACTGTACCACACATCTGGAAGGAAGAAACTGTAACACACACATGGAAAGGAGAAACTGTACCACACACATGGAAAGGAGGGACTACACCACACACATGTAAAAGAGGAAATGTACCACACACATGGAAAGGAGAAACTGTACCACACACATGGAAAGGAGGAACTGTACTACACACATGGAAGAGAGGAACTGTAACACACACATGGAAAGGAGGAACTGTAACACACACATGGAAAGGAGAAACTGTACTACACACATGTAAGAGAGGAACTGTAACACACACATGGAAAGAAGAAACTGTACTACACACATGGAAGAGAGGAACTGTAACACACACATGGAAAAGAGGAACTGTACCACACACATGGAAAAGAGGGACTACACCACACACATGGAAAATAGGAAATGTACCACACACATGGAAAGGAGGGACTACACCACACACATGGAAAGGAGAAACTGTACCACACACATGGAAAGGAGGGACTACACCACACACATGGAAAAGAGGAACTGTACCACACACATGGAAAAGAGGGACTACACCACACACATGGAAAAGAGGAAATGTACCACACACATGGACAGGAGAAACTGTACCACACACATGGAAAGGAGGAACTGTACCACACACATGGAAAGGAGGAACTGTACCACACATATGGAAGGAAGAAACTGTAACACACACATGGAAAGGAGAAACTGTACCACACACATGGAAAGGTGGGACTACACCACACATATGGAAAAGAGGAACTGTACCACACACATGGAAAAGAGGGACTACACCACACACATGGAAAAGAGCAAATGTACCACACACATGGAAAGGAGGGACTACACCACACACATGGAAAAGAGAAACTGTTCCACACACATGGAAAGGAGGAACTGTACCACACACATTGAAAAGAAGGAACTGTACCACACACTTTGAAAGGAGGAACTGTACCACACGCATAGAAAGGAGAACTGTACCACACACTTTGAAAAAAGGAAATGTACAACACACATGGAAAGGAGGAACTATAGCACACACATGGAAGAGAGGAACTGTACCACACACCTTGAAAGGAGGAACTGTACCACACACATTGAAAGGAAGAACTGTACTAGACACATGGAAAGGAGGAAATATACCACACACATTGAAAGGAGAAACTGTACCACATACATTGAAAGGGAGAACTATACCACACACAGTGAAAAGAGAAACTATACCACACACGTGGAAAAGAGGAAATGTAACACACAAATGGAAAGGAGAAACTGTACCACACACATGGAAAGGAGGAACTGTGCTACACATATAGAAAAGAGGAACTGTACCACACATGGAAATGAGGAACTGTACCACACATGGAAATGAGGAACTGTACCACACATGGAAATGAGTAACTGTACCACACACTTTGAAAAGAGGAACTGTACCACACACATGGAAAGGAGAAACTGTACCATACACATGGAAAGGAGGAACTGTACCACACACATGGAAAGGAGGGACTACACCACACACATGGAAAGGAGGGACTGCACCACACACATGGAAAAGAGGAACTGTACCACACACATGGAAATGAAGAACTGTACCACACACATGGAAAGGAGGAAATGTACCACACACATTGAAAGGGAAAACTGTACCACACACATGGAAAAGAAGA
The DNA here is from genome assembly GCA_032433765.1 of Megaustenia siamemsis. Lineage (NCBI taxonomy): Eukaryota > Metazoa > Mollusca > Gastropoda > Stylommatophora > Ariophantidae > Megaustenia > Megaustenia siamemsis. Next base: position 7,478,361 of record JAVIAB010000049.1, on the reverse strand, counting down.
TCTGTACCACACATATTGAAAGGAAGAACTGTACCACACACATGGAAAAGAAGATCTGTACTACACATATTGAAAGGAGGAACTGTACCACACACATGGACAAGAGCAACTGTACCACACACGTGAAAAAGAGCAACTGTACCACACACATGGAAAGGAGAAACTGTACCACACACATTGAAAGAAGAAACTGTACCACACACATGGAAAAGTGCAATTGTACCACACACATGGAAATGAAGAACTGTACCACACACATTGAATGGAAAAACTGTACCACATGCATAGAATCAAGCAATATTAATACTAGTACTAAAAAGGGGCAAAGGCCCATCAGACCCAACTACAGACCTATTTGTCTATTCAGTTTTGTATGAAAACTAATGATCAGCATGGCCGACGTCAGACCTGACACCTGCAAGAAACGCTATTCCTACAAGAAGCTGACTTCTATCAAATCCTTTTAAACCCATTTTTGGAGCATAGGCCACGTACAAGATGTCTTAGCTCATTCATATTCTTGAAGGTTTTCTATACTTCTCTCTAGTCTAGGCCACGGACAAGATGTCTTAGCTCATTCGTATTCTTGAAGGTTTTCTATACTTCTCTCTAGTCTAGGCCACGGACAAGATGTCTTAGCTCATTCATATTCTTGAAGGTTTTCTATACTTCTCTCTAGTCTAGGCCACGGACAAGATGCCTTAGCTCATTCATATTCTTGAAGGTTTTCTATACTTCTCTCTAGTCTAGGCCACGGACAAGATGTCTTAGCTCATTCATATTCTTGAAGGTTTTCTATACTTCTCTCTAGTCTAGGCCACGGACAAGATGTCTTAGGTCATTCATATTCTTGAAGGTTTTCTATACTTCTCTCTAGTCTAGGCCACGGACAAGAAGTCTTAGCTCATTCATATTCTTGAAGGTTTTCTATACTTCTCTCTAGTCTAGGCCACGGACAAGAAGTCTTAGCTCATTCATATTCTTGAAGGTTTTATATACTTCTCTCTAGCCTAGGCCACGGACAAGATGTCTTAGCTCATTCATATTCTTGAAGGTTTTCTATACTTCTCTCTAGTCTAGGCCACGGACAAGATGTCTTAGCTCATTCATATTCTTGAAGGTTTTCTATACTTCTCTCTAGTCTAGGCCACGGACAAGAAGTCTTAGCTCATTCATATTCTTGAAGGTTTTCTATACTTCTCTCTAGTCTAGGCCACGGACAAGATGTCTTAGCTCATTCATATTCTTGAAGGTTTTCTATACTTCTCTCTAGTCTAGGCCACGGACAAGATGTCTTAGCTCATTCATATTCTTGAAGGTTTTCTATACTTCTCTCTAGTCTAGGCCACGGACAAGAAGTCTTAGCTCATTCATATTCTTGAAGGTTTTCTATACTTCTCTCTAGTCTAGGCCACGGACAAGAAGTCTTAGCTCATTCATATTCTTGAAGGTTTTCTCTACTTCTCTCTAGTCTAGGCCACAGACACGGTCTCTCCACCAATCCATATTCTTCAGCATTTTCTCTACTTCTCTCTAGTCTAGACCACAGACATGGTCTCTCCACCAATCCCTATTCTTGGACATTTTCTCTACTTCTCTTCAGTCTAGACCACAGACAAGGTCTCTCCATCCATCCCTATTCTTGATAATTTTTCTCTACTTCTCACCAGTCTAGGCCATAGACACGGTCTCTCCATCCATCCCTATTCGTGGACATTTTCTCTACTTCTCACCAGTCTAGGCCATATACACGGTCTCTCCATCCATCCCTATTCTTGGACATTTTCTCTACTTCTCTCCAGTCTAGGCCATAGACACGGTCTCTCCATCCATCCCTATTCTTGGACATTTTATCTACTTCTCACCAGTCTAGGCCATAGACACGGTCTCTCCATCCATCCCTATTCGTGGACATTTTCTCTACTTCTCACCAGTCTAGGCCATATACACGGTCTCTCCATCCATCCCTATTCTTGGACATTTTCTCTACTTCTCTCCAGTCTAGGCCATAGACACGGTCTCTCCATCCATCCCTATTCTTGGACACTTTCTCTACTTCTCTCCATTCTGGGCCAATGATCTTGAGGGTCTCCATGACTTCTCGTCTCAATGTATTTTATGTGCCTACCCAGCTTTCTCTTTCCCTGTGGGTTCCAAACCAGTGATTGTTTTACACATTCTGACATCAGGTTTTCTTATTTGACATTCTTATTCTTAACTAAACAGAAAGACTGATTCACATTACAAAACATGTTTGATGACACGTGAAGAAAGCTGAATAAATACCTAATATATTATAGCATGAACCCATGACAAGCATCAAATACGCCCTGTTGTGATATTCATTAAGCGACCGGAGTCACAACAGGACAAGTTGTAAAAATAACTTCCTTCCGGCCGTGTCATAAGCCGCCATTGTCCACGTGACAATGCTATTAAAAAATTCTTTCGCATGCAAATGGCTGTCTTAACACTTCCGTGAGCGCAACAATGCGCACAGAAATCAATGTAGAGTTATGGGTCTTTGAAGTGAGCTAGACATGGAGTCAGAATTTTAATAAAAAGGTGAGGAGGACTGTGTTCATAATTTCGACGGACACGAATTCTGAAAATATAAATTTTGGCACGGTCATGTTTTTAATTATTATGTTTTGTATTGTGGTGAACACGTCGTAGCAAGGGCTGAAAGTGATTAGTGACTCCTAGATGGCAGTTTCGCTGAACTACTGAATTTGGAGCTTTATACGATGATTAAGAGAATGGCTTGGCAGAAGGTCAACAATAGAAAGGATAAATAGCTGCCGAGATCGAAAGTTGTGGAGAGACATGATCACCTACGCCAGTAGGCCCCGTACTTGGTGATGATAATGATACGATGATTTGTGTAATTGACTGCCAGTCGAGGCGATCGAGTACGAATCGAAATGGATAGCAACAAAGTGTTCAAAGATGATATGGCGAAGACGGATGTGCCGGTAAAGAGACAGAAAATATATGGTTCAAAGGTAAGAAGTCTGAGTCTGGACAGGATGGTCCTGGGTTTGATTCCCACCACAGTCGGTGGGAATTTTTACATAAAATCGGACTTGTGGTTTCTTCGTGGCTTTACCCTCCGTCGGTCTCTGGGTGGTGAGATCCGATGTCTATCCCTCTCTGGGTAGTGAGATATGATGTCTAGTCCTCTCTGGGTAGTGAGATATGATGTCTGGACATCCCTCTGAGCAGTGAGATCCGATGTTTAGCCCTCTATGAGTAGTGAGATCTGATGACTAGCCCTCTCTTGGTAGTGAGGTCTTAGTGAGATCCGATGTCTAGACCACTCTGGGTAGTGAGATCCGATATCTAGGTCTCTCTGGGTAGTGAAATCCGATGTCTAGCCTTCTCTGGTTAGTGAGATCCTATGTCTAGACCTCTCTAGGTAGTGAGATCTGATGTCTAGCCTTCTCTCGTTAGGGAGATCCGATGTCTAGCCCGCTTTAGGTAATGAGATCCGATGTCTAGTCTTCACTGAGTAGTAAGATCCGATGTCTAGTCCTCTCTGGGTAGTGAGATCCAATGACTAGCCTTCTCTGGTTAGTGAGATCCGACGTCTAGTCCTCTCAGAAAATGGCGGAAAACAGGAGCTCCCGTGTTCACTCGCGCATGTTAAAAAACCCTTGGCAATTTAAAATCGAAAAGAGCAGGCCAAAATGGCCGCTGTCTGATTAAAAATTGTTAAGCAAATCTACCCATCCATGCCGTTGAAGGATGTCTCGGGCCGTGAAGTGCAGATATCGTGGCTATGCCCTCAAACTAGTGACACAACACAATCACCCACGCTTAATTGGTGAGCGCTAAAAAGAGAGTTAGAATACCCCCACATGGGGGAGAAAATTCGATCTTAGAATACCTTTCTCTGACTCTCTGGGTAATGAACTTCTATGTTTAGCCCTTTTGGATAACGACAAGAAATGGGAAGTTCCGTGTCCATTCTACCCACATTAAAGAACAATTGGAACTAGGGAAACGAAACGGGTAGGGCCTAAATGACCGCAGCCGGGGCAAAATTATTAGGAAACAAATCTATACTAAAACGTCAAAACTATCGGTTATAAAATACAGAGAATACCTTCGTTCGGAGAATTCTATACGGGGAGGGACATCTGAGCACACAGCTACCCGCGTGAAAAATAGGAAAAAGGGATGTTTATCCAAAATTCGGTCTCCGAATAAGTAACGGAATGTGACTTCAACAATGACGTCATTGAGGAGATATTGTTTACCGTTTGTGATCGAGCTAAGTGGTGTTCATAACGATAATACCACTACTGCCACTAATACCACTAAATACCGCTAATACCCACAAAATACCGTAATACCTCTAAATACCGCTAATACCACTAAATACCACTAACACCATTAATACCACTAATACCACTAAATACCACTAATAAAACTAAATACCACTAATCCCACTAAATACCACTAATACCACTAAATACCACGAATACCACTAAATTCCGCAAATGCCAGCCAGTAACACCATTAATATCCATAACAAAACTAATACCAGTAATACCACCAATACAGCTAATACCAGTAATACAACTAGTACCATTAATAACAGTAACACCAGTAATACCACTAATATCCCTAACGCTAGTAATATCACTAATACCTCCCAGTAACACATCAACCACTGCTAATACCGATAACACCACTAAAACGTTTAATACCAGTAACACCACTAATACAGTTAATACCACTAATATTGCTATTACCGCTAATATCAGTAGCATCACTAATATTGTTGATACCGCTAATACCAGTAATACCACTATACCGTTAATACCAGTAATGTCACCAATACCAGCAATAACACTAAAAAAACTAATACGATAATACCAATAATACCACTAATATCGATGATACCGCAAATACCAGTAATGCTACTATTACCGCTACAATCAGTGACACCAATAATACCAGTAATACCACTATTACGATAATACCAGTAACACCACTAATGTCGGTAATAACACAAATACAAGTAATACCACTAATACACTAATACGAGTAGCACCATTAATATCGCTGATACCTGTAATACCAGTAATACCGCTGATACCAGTAATACCAATAATACTGCTGATACCAGTAACACCACTAACACCACTCATACCAGTAACACCACAAATCCACTGATACCAGTGATACCACTAACATTAGTGATACCAGTAACACCATTAATAGCACTGATACCAGTAATACCAGTAATACCACTAGTACCGCTGATACCAGAAATATCACTAACACCATTGATACCAGTAACACCTCAAATCCACTTATATAAAAAATACCACTAATACCACTGATACCAGCAATATAACTAACACCACTGATATCAGTAACACCATTAATATCAGTAATACCACTAATATCGCTTATATCATCAATACAACTAATACAGTTGATACCAGTACTACAACTAATACCGCTAATACCAGTAATACCGCTAATACTAGTAATACCACTATCACCACTGATACCAGGTAATACCACTAACACCACTAACACCAGTAACACCACTAATACCGCTGATACTAGTACTACCACTAATACCGATGATACCAGTAACACAACTCATACCACTAATACCAGTACTAACAATAATACCGCTGATACCAGTAACACCACAAATTGCACTGATACCAGTACTACCACTAATACCGCTGATACCAGTACTACCACTAATACCGCTGATACCGGTAACACCACTAATAACGCTGATACCAGTAACACCACTGATACCAGTAATACCACTAATACCATTGATACCAGTAACACCACTAATACAACTGATACCAGTACTACCATTAATACCATTGATACCAGTAACACCACTAATACAACTGATACCAGTACTACCACTAATATAACTGATACCAGTACTACAACTAATACCACAGACACCAGTAACACCACTCATACCTCTGATACCAGCACTACCACTAATACTGCTGATACCAGTACTACCACTAATACCGCTGATACCAGTACTACCACTAATACCGCTGATACCAGTTACACCACTAATACTGCTGATACCAGCACTACCACTAATACTGCTGATACCAGTACTACCACTAATACCGCTGATACCAGTACTACCACTAAAACCGCTAATACCAGTAATACCGCTGATACCAGTAACCCCAATCGTACCACTGATACCAGTACTACCACTAATACCGCTTATACCAGTAATATTACTGATACCAGTAACACCACTAATACCACTGATACCAGTAACACCACTAATACCGCTGATACCAGTAACACTACTAATACCACTGATAGCACTGATACCAGTAATACCACTGATACCACTGATACCAGTAATAACACTGATACCAGTACTACTGCTAACACCACTGATACCAGTACTATCGCTAACACCACTGATACCACTTATACCACTCATACCACTGATACCAGTAAAAACCACTAATACCACTAATACCAGTAATACCACTAATACCGCTGATACCAGTAACACCACTAATACCGCTGATACCAGTAGCACCACTCATGCAACTGATACCAGTATTACCACTTACACCACTGATACCAGTACTACCGCTAGCACCACTGATACCAGTACTACCACTAACACCACTGATACCAGTACTACCACTCATACCACTGATACCAGTACTACCACTAACACCACTGATGCCAGTAATACCACTCATACCACTGATACCAGTACTACCACTAACACCACTGATACCAGTAATACTACGCATACCACTGATACCAGTAATACCACTCATACCACTGATGCCGGAACTACCACTAACACCATTGACACCAGTACTACCACTAATACCGCTGATACCAGTACTACCACTAACACCACTGATACCAGTAATACTACGCATACCACTGATACCAGTAATACTACGCATGCCACTGATACCAGTAATACCACTCATACCACTGATGCCAGTACTACCACTAACACCATTGATACCAGTACTACCACTAATACCGCTGATACCAGTACTACCACTAACACCACTGATACCAGTAATACTACGCATACCACTGATACCAGTAATACCACTCATACCACTGATGCCAGTACTACCACTAACACCGCTGATACCAGTACTACCACTAATACCGCTGATACCAGTAACACCACTCATACCAAAAATACCAGTACTACCACTATTACTGCTAATACCATTAATACCGCTGATACCAGTAACACCACTCATACCGCTGATACTAGTACTACCACTAATACCGATAATACCAGTAGCACCACAAATGGTATAGCACATGACAATGGTGTGTCCTCTTATACTAATTCCCCTATATATTTTGCCTCACCCAACTATTTTCCTATACAATCCACTTATTTTAACTCCTCTTTATATCGTGTCCCCCATATCCCTATCTTTCAAGTCTCACTTAAACTAGCTCTCCTAAAATATCCTACCCTTCCGGTAGTTCCCCTACTGTATCTTCCCATTTCGTTTCCGCCATGAAGTCCCTAGAAACTAGAAACTATAAAATAAGCAACAATAATAACCAAATGTTTTTTTTTCAATGAAATTAATTCCCTGTTGGGTTCTAATCATTATAACTTTACATGCAAATTTTGAAGAACTTACAAAAAGCGTTTAAAAAGATATCGATTTTAAAAGTTGGGCACGGGTTATGAAACGGACTATAGGACCTGAATTTTGTGTGTTAATCCGTTTTTCCCTGGCAGCCGTGTACACAGGAGTCTTTCGCCGCACAGGCAGATAACTCCATCTTCGGGGGTACTCATAATTTTCCGTCCATGAAAATGACGGAAGTAATTGACGAGTAATTGACGTTTCAAGCCGGGCAATGCTACTGAGACCAGGGGTGGTTGCCGCAGAGAGAAAATCATGAATAAAAATCCCAACTGGTGCATTCGGGATTTGAACCCACAACCTCTCTGTCTCGAGGCCGGTGTTTTGCCTCGAGACCAACCAGTCCCCTTTCCCATTTCGTTAACTCACGCTCAACATTTTTTTTTCCATTTTTCTATTTTAAAAAATCAGAGCTATATATAAAAAAGTAAAGTAAAGTACCCCCGTCACGCCAAGCGGCGTATAGGGAATATGGTGTTAGTGACCATAAATTTTACAGACCTTCGGCACATTATTTTTGGGGTAATGTGGTCGGTATTACACCCGTGCCGCTTTACTTTCCTAGAAAAAAATCTGGTACCCTTTAAAGGCTGGGTGAACCGGAAGCTGTAGGTTGGGATCGAACCCTATCTCTTGAGAGATGGAAGAAGATGCCGTGGAAGACCCACAGTAATATGGACTGACAACTTCATAGAAACGCTCCATCATCAAGTGACAATGGCTGAGGCTGTCAGAAGGGCGAGAGCTAGAATTTTGTATTTTTCTCGACACTCGAAGATTTATAAGTGGACATGATGTGTGTGAGAGAGAGAGAGAGAGAGAGAGAGAGATAGAGAGAGAATGAGAGAGAGAATGGGAGAGGGAAAGAGAGAGAGGGAAAGAGTGAGAAAGTGAGAGAAAGAAAAAGAGACAAAGGGAGAGAAAGCCAGAGAGAGAGAAAGAGGGAGAAAGGCAAAGAGAAAGTGAGAGAAAGGGATAGAGAGAAATGTAGAGAAAGAGAGCGAGAAAAGAAGAGAGAGAGAGAGAGAAAGAGAATGAGAATGAAAGGGAGTGAGAAAGAAAGGGTAAGAGTAAGTTAGAGAAAGGGAGAGAGAGAAATGGAGAGAGAGAAATGGTGAGAGAGCGAAAGAGAGAAATGGAGAGAGAGAAAGAAAAAGAGAGAAAGAAAGAGACCGGGGAAGAGTGAGAGTCCTCTCCGTACACGTATTTCCTAATTGACAGTTTTGAAAGGACCAAGTTTCATTAACCGAACACAAATACCACGTCCACCATCTGTGGTCACGTACAGGCTCTGTACCGACTTGACGCTGCCACCGACGGGAACTTGTACAAACTGACTAGGAGCTGTAGGCCAACAGATCACACACACAGAATGTTCGATCTCGACACTCTCTCTGGCAGATACAACTGAAGTCGCGGTTTTCGGTTTGAAGACTCGCCAGGATTCTGGCTACTTCTACGGTGAGAGGAAATCAGATTTAAAGAAACGGTATGGTTAAAGTATTATGTGGACGACACACATTAGAGCAACATTCTGGCTACTTCTACGGTGAGAGGAAATCAGATTTAAAGAAACGGTATGGTTAAAGTATTATGTGGACGACACACATTAGAGCAACATTCTGGCTACTTCTACGGTGAGAGGAAATCAGATTTAAAGAAACGGTATGGTTAAAGTATTATGTGGACGACACACATTAGAGCAACGTTCTGGCTCAACAGGCCTTCAGCAGAAGCAAACATCATCATCATCATCATCAAGTATACGGCCCTCTGGCATAGGTGATCATGTCTCTCCATAACTTTCGATCTCGACAGTTATTTATCATTTCTGGTGTTGACCTTCTGCCCAGCGATTCTCTTAAGCTGTCTGCTATCTTCTCTCTTTGCTTCCCTCTATTTCTTAATCCCTCAATTTTCCCAGTTGTTACAATATATTCCAGCTGTTCTCTTCTCATTACATGGCCAAAAAATGATGATTGTTTCTTCCTAATATTGGAAATTAGCTCTCTTTTGCTTTGACCTCTTTCAGAACATTTTCATTACTCTTCTTAGCTGTCCATGGTATTCTCAACATTCTTCTGTAAAACCACATTTCTACAGACTCAGTGATTTTCTTGTCTGTTTTCCAATTGTCCATGATTCACATCCCTATGTTAAGACTGGCTCTATATAACATTTAAGAATTCTTTTTCTTGTTTCTATTTCATGATTGTATAAAGAAGTTACGACGGTGGTTTTCGGTTTGCTCCAACTAGCCTTTGACTAAAAAGTCTCACCCACAAGACAGTGGGGTTGTTTTCACTTCGAGGTACACTCCCTTAGCCTTTTACTGTCCCGAGCTTACCTGCAAGGCAGCCACAGATTGTACTGTTTACTGCATACAGTCGCAGGTAAAATTACCCGACCGGACCATGAAACAAACATACAATACACAAAGGCCTATTGAGCCGAAACGTTGTTCTAATTTGTGTCGTAAACTTATAACGTAAAGCATTAACAGTGCCGTTTTGTTTCTATATATTTGTTTTATTTGTCCTTATTAGCTTTACTGTAGCTTCGCATTTATATGCATTTCTTTGCTTTGTCCCTACTTTTGCAGCAGTAGGCTACACATACCATTTCGAAGTTATATCAGCAGCCAGACAGGAATGCGCGTTATCTCCCTTAGTTCCATGAACTACATATGTAAGTTAGCAAGCTCATCAAAGATAGAGGAGATTAACGAGCTATTTGCAGACAAGCAGGCACTAATACATGGGAAAATAGAAAACCTACAAGAACATGTAAATAGACTTAACAGCACAAGCGCCCAATCTTCATCTTCTTTTCTCTTTTCACTGAAAGCGAAAAGGCGTCGAGGTTTATATCATTTGTCGTTCTTGAGTAACATCAAAAGATGGACATGTCAGCCTATGACAATCTGCACCATCAAAGCAAGAGACAGAGTGGAATGGCGCTCGATGGTAGCCAACCTTCGATGCGAAGACGGCACTCAATGATGATGATGTCGTTCTTGACCTCCTCGAACTGTCTGAATTATTGATTTTCCTTTGTTGTTACATGTCTCGATCACTGCATCCATCCATCTTCTTCTAGGTCTTTCTTTCAGTCTTTTTCCATGCATTCTCGAGAAGAACGTCCCTGATGGTGATTGGTGAGGATTCATTCTGACCAGGTGGCCAAACCATTTAAGTTGTTGTTGTTCTATATATTCTTGGCAGGGTTTTATTCCTACCATTTTTCTTATGGTTTCATTTGGTATTCTATCTCTTCTTGTGTTGTTTGAGTGCCCAATACAACATGAAAATCAACATCAACAATACAGAGGTCATGAATATCGCCAAAAAAAAACAGAACATTAACACAACTATAAAAGGCAGACAACTAAAACAATTAGATGAATTTAAATACTTAGGAAGTCTAGTGAGAAACGACAATTCACAAACAACATAAATAGACTCAAGATGCATCAAAGCTTGTTAAATCATCGGACAGCTATCACCACGATTGTCCAACAAGGAAATAACTCTACAGGCAAAACGGGCACTCTACAATACAATCTGCAGGGCTGCACCTACTCGGTCTCACGTTAGCCTAACTTTAATATATTGCCCCGGCCACGCGGGAGTTCGTGTCAATGAAATAGCCAACGGGATGGCGGGGTCTGCCATGGAGCAGGAAACCTTAACACTGGACATGTTTGACATTGGGAGGGCTTTAAAAGAACCGCTCTCACAGGATGGCGACAAGGAAGCTGAGGGTGATCCACACATCAAAACAATGGTAGAACACAGAGCCACGAGGGGCGGAAGCTGGAAAAGTAGTCTGAGTAGGCCGTGTGCGCTAGCGTCTGGTTTCTCGTGGCAAGGCGCTGTGCCAAGGAGTACGGGTTCGATCCTGCTTCGGACCATATTTTTTTTTTTCGTTCTCCAGCTTTGACCTCTGACGAAGTCCTTCAAAACTAGGAAATGAGTTAATCCATTTTTACCTGGCAGCCGTATACACTGGGGTCCCTCGCCGCACAGGCAGATAACTCCGACTTCGGAGGTACTCATATTTTTTCCGTCGATGAGTAATTGACGTCTCAAGCCGGGCCTCGCTGAAGTGGTTGCGGCTGAGAGAAATCATAAATAAAAATCCCAGCTGGTGTAGCCGGGATTTGAATCCACAACCTCTCTGTCTCGGCGCCGGCGTCTTACCTCGAAACCAACCAGTCCCCCACATATTGCTATTTATTAGGATCATATATTGTTCTTTGTTTTTTATTCTTTTGTTGATTATTTGTTATTTTTATCCGAGTGCTGTAAACATACCTCTTCCCTGAAATGATTAGCTGATCTATCGCCTCGGAAGTTTCCCTCTAGAATAATATTCATTATCATCATCATCATCATCATCGTGTGCCTTCTCCGCAACGAAGGTTGACTACCATGGAGCGCCATTCCACTCTGTTTCTTGCTTTGATGGTGCAGGCTGTCATAGATTGACTTGACCATCTTTTGATGTTACTCGTCAATGTTAGTCTTGGTCTGCTTTTGCCTCTTTTACCTTGTATTTTTCTTTCCAATATTACTTTTAGTAGGCTGTTGTGTCTTTTAGCATGCCCCAAAAATTTCATTTGTCTTGTCTTAATTGTATTTAGTAGTTCTCTTTTTATTTTCAGTTATTTTAAAACTTTATCGTTTGTTATCTTTTGTTTCCATCCAATTCTACCTATTTTTCTATAAATCCACATTTCAAAGGCTTCAATTTTCTGTTCTGTTTTCTTGTCTAATGTCCATGTTTCTGCACCATACAGGAATATTGAGAAGATGTAACATTAATATATTAGGATAATATTCATCTCCCTCTTCACTGACATTTAACCCATTTGACTGGAATGTGATTGTCTTATGTATTCTGATGAAATGTTAGAGGAGTCGTCGTCTCCGTTGTCTAGTCTGAATACCCGCCATTGTTGGGGGAGCAGAAACGCCTGCGACCTGCGGTCGCAATAGCAGTGTCGGCGCACCATCAGCCGACCAAGACCTAGCAGTTCTACCTCCTCGTGGTCTCCCTTGGTAACAGTCTGCGTCAAAACAGACTGGCTAACAGAAGATAAGAAAAAATTTAAAAATACAAAAAAATGGTATGTTAGAAGCTTTACGTGATAGGTGGACGACACAGACTAAACGACGTTTCGGCCCAATAGGCCTTCAGCAGGAACAAACAAGAAAAACACACACACAAAACTAAAAACGAAACATTCAAAACAAAAATATTCGAAATATGTTAAAGAAAAATGTCTATCCTGTGTGTATTTTTAATTTTTTTCTCAAATTCAGCTTTACTGCAGCTTCGCATTTTTATGCATTCATTTGCATTTCTTTGCCTTAACCCCTAATAGAAGATATGATCGCCGTGTTCCCTGTAGTGGTGGCTGTTACTGATATAGAGGACCCAGTATTGCAGTACCTCTGGGCTGGACTAGTAGTTTCCCAGCATAGCCTGGGATAGACAAACTCCAACTTCTTCCGTAAGAACCGGGAATGTCAAGAAAGCCATTACGACCCGCCACATCTTATGAGTCAAAGGGCAACCTGCCCGCATCAACTCGTGGCAATCCACGACAACAACAACAACCCGCTGATGTTTTCGACCCAAGACATCCTACTATAGAACGGCATTGTTTATTACCCGGTTGCCTTCCCAATCGATCCCTACTCACTTGGGCAGACTAAAATAGCTAATCTGTTTCGAGTCAGAAATACAAAAACAGCAAAATACATTTTTTTAAGTTAGAAAACAAAAAACAGAAAAAAGTAAAGTGAAAGAAATACCAAAAAAAAAAAAAACATAAATAAATAAAAAAATAAATAAAAAAGCATCCATAGGTCCTGAAGGACGCATTTGAATGAAACGGCCATTTCGTAAAAATATCGACGGGAAATGTCGCTACCGCTGGAGTAATTGCATCAAGGAGGAGATCGCGGACAATTTAGAGATCGTAAGTTTGTGTCATCCGGTAGGACGAATTTAGGGGCCCGGTGTTTGTGGCCGAATCGGTGGCTTTGTCGGTGAAATCCTTGGAGGAACATAAATGCTTCATTGGCCTGGGCGTGTAGGCACGAGTGTAGGCATGACGTGGTGCGTTAGCTGGGACAGGATTAAAGGCTGCTGGAAAGTTTGGCGAGGGCAGCTCTCATTTGTGGTCGGGCAGTACTTAATTTTCTTTCTTTCTTTCTTTCTTTCTTTCTTTCTTTCTTTCTTTCTTTCTTTCTTTCTTTCTTTCTTTCTTTCTTTCTTTCTTTCTTTCTTTCTTTCTTTCTTTCTTTCTTTCTTTCACACTGGTCCTCTCTTTTTCTACCTTCATTTCCTTGCTTTCTCTGTTTCTTTTTCCTGTCTTGTTTTATTTATCTCCTTTATCTTTATTCTTTTTTCCCCGCATTTTTCTACCTTTGCCTTCCATACATTTCTATACTAATTGCTTCCTTCCGTTCTTTCCTTCCATGGTTTCTTTAAACTTTTCCTTCCTTCCTTCCTTCCTTCCTTCCTTCCTTCCTTCCTTCCTTCCTTCCTTCCTTCCTTCCTTCCTTCCTTCCTTCCTTCCTTCCTTCCTTCCTTCCTTCCTTCCTTCCTTCCTTCCTTCCTTCATTTCTTCCTACTTCCCATCATTTCTTCCTGTTTTCAATCATCCCATCCCTTCTGTTATCATTCCTTCTTCCTTTCTATCAATCTCTACCGCCTCCGCCTTCCTTAATTTTTTTTTTTTATCTCATTCCATTAACGTTCTTTATATGCCGCTACATTTATCCTGCAGATTGTCTCTTCTCTCGCTCTCCAATTCCTCAATCTTTTATTACTCTTTCTCTGCCCCCCCCCCCCACATATTAATGACTCCTCTACTTCCCATGTCCGTTCTCTGTACCTCAGTTTATTATTTTCTATGTCTATCACCATCTATATTCATTTTATCTTTCACTCTTTCGTCATCTTCCCTCCCTCTCTCTTTCTCTCTCGTTCTTTATTTCTCCCAATTTCCCCCATTGAATCTAATTTCATTTCGTTTGTTGTTTTTCAGGGTCTACTTTTTTTTCTATTTCTTTATGTCACAGCTACATCCCGTTATCAATCGTCATACCTTCTTCTCTCCATCTTCCTTCTCTTTCTATCTCTTCCTATTAATTTACACTTTCTCCATCATTTTTTAAATTTTATTATTTCTATTTATTTTTTTTATTAAAATTCATCTACAGCTAGAATTGAATGGAAAGAAAAAAAAACGATGAAGTTTTAAAACAACTAAAAATTAAAAGAGAACTACTAAACACAATTCAAACAAGACAAAACGGATTTTTGGGCTATGTTAAAAGACACAACAGCCTACTATAAGTAATATTGGAAGAGAAAATACCAGGTAAAAGAGGCAGAGCCAGACCAAAACTAACATGGACGAATAACATCAAAAGATGGACAAGTCAATGTATGACAATCTGTCCCATCAAAGCAAGAGACTGAGTGGAATGGCGCTCCATGGTAGCCAACCTTCGATGCGGACCATGACACTCGATGATGATGATGAAAATACATCTGCTACTGTCATTTTTGGCACAAGTGCAACGCGTCAAATACTTGGGCACAATAGTAACATTGGATTGAAGATGCACCACGGAAATAAAAAGCAGAATAGCTCAGGATAAAATAGAATTTCAGAAAATGAAAAATATCTTATGCAACAAATCTATGTCAATAGAAATGAGAAAGAGAGTTCATCGGTGCTATATAGAACCAATTCTGACCTATGGAAGCCAATCATGGACAGTAGACAAGCAAATGAAAACATGTTTAGAGGCAACAGAGATTTGATTTCTCAGAAGAATGTTGAAAGTTCCCTGGACAGCTGAAAAGACTAATGTAGAAATTATCAGAGAGGCCAACACAAAAAGGGAGCTCCTAAAAAACATCAGAAAGAAACAATTAACATTTTTTTGGCACATTATGAGAAGAATAAAGTTGGAATACTCGGTCACAACTGGCAAAATAAAAGGAAAGAGAGATTGCGGACGACAAAGAAGATAGTGGATAGCTTGGTGTCATGGCATGGAAAACTGTCAACAACAGAACTGATACGATGCACTGTAGATAGAAGATTGTGGAAGGACATGATCG
>JAVIAB010000049.1:7357537-7457537 GCA_032433765.1 Megaustenia siamemsis | reverse complement strand
ATAGATAGATAGATAGATAGATAGATAGATAGATAGATAGATAGATAGATAGATAGATAGATAGATAGATAGATAGATAGATAGATAGATAGATAGATAGATAGATAGATAGATAGATAGATAGATAGATAGATAGATAGATAGATAGATAGATAGATAGATAGATAGATAGATAGATAGATAGATAGATAGATAGATAGATAGATAGATAGATAGATAGATAGATAGATAGATAGATAGATAGATAGATAGATAGATAGATAGATAGATAGATAGATAGATAGATAGATAGATAGATAGATAGGAAAACAGAGAGAAGGAGAAAACAAGGAAGAGATAAAAGATAGAGAAACGTAAGTTGAAGAGAGAAAGATAAGAAAAATAAATAGAGGAGGATTGTGAAAGAGAGAGAAATATAGAGCGATAATAATTTTGAAAGAATAGAAGAGACAATGAAAGAGAAAAACAAAAAGTGTTTAAAAGTAAAGAAAGATAAAGTGAGAAATATAAGAAGCAAAAACACGAGAGAAAGTGAGAGGGAAAGAGAAAGTGAAGAGAAAGATAGAGAGAAAAAAGATGCAAAGAAAAGGAGCCAAATAATAAGATATATAAAGCGATATAGACAGAGAGAGGGAGAGAGAGAGAGAGAGAGAGAGAGAGAGAGCTAGACATATAGACAGAGAGAGAGAGCTAGACATATAGACAGAGAGAGAGAGAGAGCTAGACATATAGACAGAGAGAGGGAGAGAGAGAGCTAGACATATAGTCAGAGTGAAGGAGAGAGAGAGAGCTAGACATATAGACAGAGAGAGGGAGAGAGAGCTAGACATATAGACAGAGAGAGGTAGAGAGAGAGCTAGACATATAGACAGAGAGAGGGAGAGAGAGAGCTAGACATATACACAGAGAGAGGGAGAGAGAGAGCTAGACATATAGACATACAGACATGGAAAGAAGAAAAACATGATTTTAAAAATAGATTAAGAGAAATGATTGCAGAAGAGAAAGAAATTGAAAGAGAGAGAGAGAGAGAGAGAGAGAGAGAGAGAGCGCGCGAGAGAGATAATTAAAGAAAGACAGGAAATAAAATGAGAGAAAGATAAAGAAAAAAGAATAATAGGGAAAGACGGGTGAAAACTTGAGACCTGTAAAGCAGTTTCCGAAAGAAGGGGAGAGAATTCTGCCTTGACTGTCAAGTACATTAACTCTGCACTTGAATCTATTACTGGAATCGCATCTGATCAATTGAAGAACAACTTAAAACGAAGACAGTTCATAACAGGGATCTAAAATAAAAACTCTTAAAAATCATAGACGAAACACGCGAGGCATTCTGGGAGATTTCCCAACGGTCACATCTTGAAAGAGGAACCGAGAACTAGCCGAGGGTAGATACTGCCATTAGAAGTGCGGAACCTGGTGATAGTTCGTTGTTGTTATCGTATATTTCCCAACGGACTTGGCAATAAGTGTTTTGATATTTGGCTTTAAGAGCTGTTCTACGATCACTGATCCCATTAATGTGCTTGTTCGCTAAACTAGATAGTGTCCAAAGAAAAATGGCTGACAGAAAAATATGAGCACGTATATGTCGTGAATGATCATGTCTCTCCACAACTTTCTATCTCGACAGTAATTTATCATTTCTGTTGTTGACCTTCTGGCAAGCTATTCTCTAAAGCTGTCTGATATGTCTTCTCTTTGCTTTCCTCTGTCTCTTCGTCCCTCAATTTTCCCAGTTGTTACAATATATTCCAGCTGCTCACTACTCGATACATGGTCAAAAAATTATGATTGTTTTTTTCCTAATATTGAATATTAGCTCTCTTTTTGCTTTGGCCTCTTTCAGAATGTTTTCGTTAATCTTCTTAGTTGCTCATGGTATTTTCAACAGTCTTCTGTAAAACCACATTTCTACAGCCTCCAGATTTTCTTGTCTTTTTTTTTTTTTTGGTACTATTGTCCATGATTCACATCCATATGTTAAGACCGGCTCTACATAACATTTAAGAAATCTTTTTCTTGTTTCTATTTTCAAAAATGGATTGCATAGTATCTTCCTCATTTGTTGGAAAGCTGTACACTAGACAGTAGGTCACCTGTACACTAGACAGTAGGTCACATGTACACTAGACAGTAGGTCACCTGTACACTAAACAGTAGGCCAACTGTACACTATACAGTAGGTCACCTGTACACTAGACAGTAGGTCAACAGTACACTAGACAGTAGGTCAACTGTACACTAGACAGTAGGTCACCTGTGCACTAGACAGTAGGTCACCTGTACACTAGACAGTAGGTCAACTGTACACTAGACAGTAGATCACCTATACACTAGACATTAGGTCAACTGCACACTATACAGTAGGTCACCTGTACACTAGACAGTAGGTCAACTGTACACTAGACAGTAGGTCAACTGTACACTATACAGTAGGTCACCTGTACACTAGACACTAGGTCAACTGTACACTAGACATTAGGTCAACTGTTAAAATACATACTACTAGACAGTAGGTCAAATATTTCAATTGATGTCGTCAGCTGAATGAAGTAAACGATCTGAATAATCACATCAATGAAGTAAACGATATCTCCCAGTATTCTCTCACCCAACTGTATTTATTTAATTAAATAAACATGACTGTCAGAGCACAAATTTACCTTAGACAAGCATATAGTTTTCTGACATAAAATTAGTAGTAACCATTTTCATTATTTTAACTTACCGTAGTTTATCAAAGTGATCACATCAATTTCACACTTAAAGTTAACAAACTGCCACATCAATTTCATACCTAAAGTTAACATATTCTATCAACAGACCACATCAATTTCACACCTAAAGTTAACAAACTGCCACATCAATTTCACACCTAAAGTTAACATATTCTATCAAAATGACCACATCAATTTCACACTTAAAATTGACATATTCTATCAAAATACCACATCAATTTCACACCTAAAGTTACATATTCTATCAAACTGCCAAAATCAATTTCACACCTAAAGTTAACATATTCTATTAAACTAACCACATCAATTTCACACCTAAAGTTAACATATTCTATCAAACTGCCACAATCAATTTCACACCTAAAATTAACATATACTATTAAACTAACCACATCAATTTCACACCTAAAGTTAACATATTCTATTAAACTAAGCACATCAATTTCACACTTAAAGTTAACATAATCTATTAAACTAACCACATCAATTTCACACCTAAAATTAACATATTCTATTAAACTAACCACATCAATTTCACACTTAAAGTTATAATATTCTATTAAACTAACCACATCAATTTCACACCTAATGTTAACATATTCTATCAAACTAACCACATCAATTTAACACCTAAAGTTAATATATTCTATCAAACTAATCACATCAATTTCACAATTAAAGTTAACATATTCTATCAAACTAACCACATCAATTTCACACTTAAAGTTAACATATTCAATCGAACTAACCACATCAATTTAACACCTAAAGTTAATATATTCTATCAAACTAATCACATCAATTTCACAATTAAAGTTAACATATTCTATCAAACTGACCACATCAATTTCACACTTAAAGTTAACATATTCTATTAAACTAACCACATCAATTTCACACTTAAAGTTAACATATTCTATTAAACTAACCACATCAATTTCACAATTAAAGTTAACATATCCTATCGAACTGACAACATCAATTTCACACTTAAAGTTAACATAATCTATTAAACTAAACACATCAATTTCACACCTAAAGTTAACATATTCTATCGAACTGACCACATCAATTTCACAATTAAAGTTAACATATTCTATCGAACTGACAACATCAATTTCACACTTAAAGTTAACATAATCTATTAAACTAACCACATCAATTTCACACCTAAAGTTAACATATTCTATCGAACTGACCACATCAATTTCACACTTAAAGTTAATAGTTGTGAATCTCTTTCACTGTCAGTTAAAACAAAATAAAATGGAAAAGTCCATGCATAAAACAACGGAAAAAGAGATACCAGAGACGAATGGGGCTGATTAAGGACACGCACTGTAATGGTCAGCTGGGATTAATGCAAACAAGACAGGCCTTTTTTGGAACCCCCAGGGGAGAAGACGAAGAGAGTGTTTAATGAAATACTTGGAGAAGAGAGGTGGAAAACAGGAAGTCTTTGGAAAATGTCTTTTAGAAATCATGAATGAAAGAAAGAATGATGATCAGAATGAGTGGTAGAATGAAAGAAAGAAAAAATGAATTTAAGAAAGTAAGAAAGAAAGAAAGAAAGAAAGAAAAAAAATGAAATTAAGAAAAACAGAAAGAAAAAAAATGATGATGAGAATGAGTGGCAGAATGAAAGAAAGAAAAAAAATGAAATTAAGAAAGAAAGAATGATGATGAGAATGAGTGGTAGAATGAAAGAAAAAAAATGAAATTAAGAATGAAAGAAAATGAAATTAAGAAAGAAAGAAAGAAAAAAATGAAATTAAGAAAGAAAGAAAATGAAATTAAGAAAGAAAGAAAGAAAAAAATGAAATTAAGAAAGAAAGAAAGAAAAAATGAAATTAAGAAAGAAAGAAAGAAAAAAATGAAATTAAGAAAGAAAGAAAATGAAATTAAGAAAGAAAGAAAGAAAAAAATGAAATTAAGAAAGAAAGAAAGAATGATGATGAGAATAAGTGGTAGAATGAAAGAAAAAAAATGAAACAGAAAGAAAGAAAGAAAAAAATGAAATTAAGAAAGAAAGAAAGAAAAAATGAAATTAAGAAAGAAAGAAAGACAAAATGAAATTAAGAAAGAAAGAAAGAAAAAAATAAAAATTAAGAAAGAAAGAAAGAAAGAAAGAAGAAAGAAAGAAAGAAAGAAAGAAAGAAAAGAAAGAAAGAAAGAAAGAAAGAAAGAAAGAAAGAAAGAAAGAAAGAAAGAAAGAAAAAAGTGAAAAAGAAAAAAAAGAAAGAAAAAAGATATAACAATGAGGGAAAAAAGAAAGGAAGGAAGGAATTAAAAAAGGAACGACACAATTGAAGGAAAGACAGAAATGTAGAAGGAAAAATGAAAGAAAGATGATATAAGAGAAAGTATCAATTAAGAAGTACAGTCTGTAAAAGACAAAGAAATGCTATTTCTCTGGAGAGATGTTTTCTCATACGCTCTTTTTTATGGGGTTCAAAGTGAGAGAGGCAAGAGCAGCAGGAATCGGCTCCCTCAATGAGATAGAACTGCTTGCACAGAACAGAGACAGATGGCGAGATTTGATAAAATATCTTTAAAAGAAAACTGCTAGAACAAAAATTCATATAGGAGAAGGTGTATCTTGGTCTACGCCCTATGGGCCGGTTACGGCTCGAAAGGTCAATAGATAGATAGAAAGTGACGTTTAAGATCATGAATGTATGTACGTGTGTGTGAGTGTGTGTGTGTTTGTTTGTGTGTGTGTGTGTGTTTGTTTGTGTGTGTGTGTGAGTGTGTGTGTGTTTGTTTGTGTTTGTGTGTGTGTTTGTTTGTGTGTGTTTGTGTGTGTGATTGTGTGTGTGTTTGTGTGTGTGAGCGTGTTAGTGTGTGTGTGCTTATGTATGTGTGTGTTTGTGTGTGTGTTTTTGTGTGTGTTCGTGTGTGTATGTATGTATGTATGTATGTATGTATGTATGTATGTATGTATGTATGTATGCATGTATGTATGTATATATGTATGCATGTATGCATGTATGTATGTTTGTATGTGTGTATGTGTGTGTGTGTTTCTGTATGTATGTATGTATGTATGTATGTATGTATGTATGTATGTATGTATGTATGTATGTATGTATGTATGTATGTATGTATGTATGTATGTATGTATGTATGTATGTATGTATGTATGTATGCATGTATGTATATATGTATGTATATATGTATGTATGTATGTATGTATGTATGTATGTGTGTATGTATGTGTGTGTATGTATGTATGTATATATGTATGTATGTATGTATGTAAATATGTATGTATGTATGTATGTATGTATATATGTATGTATGTATGTATGTAAATATGTATGTATGTATGTATGTATGTATGTGTGTGTATGTATGTGTGTGTATGTATGTATGTATATATGTATGCATGTATGTATGTATGTATGTATGTATGTATGTATGTATGTATGTATGTATGTATGTATGTATGTATGTATGTATGTATGTATGTATGTATGTATGTATGTATGTATGTATATATGTAAGTATATATGTATATATGTATGTATGTATGTATGTATGTATGTATGTATGTATGTATGTGTGTGTATGTATGTATGTATGTATGTATATAAGAATGTATGTATGTATGTATGTATGTATGTATGTATGTATGTATGTATGTATGCATGTATGTATGTATGTATGTATGTATGCATGTATGTATGTATGTATGTATGTATGTATGTATGTATATATGTATATATGTATGTATGTATGTATGTATGTATGTATGTATGTATGTATGTATGTATGTATGTATATATGTATGTATGTATGTATGTATGTATGTATGTATGTATGTATTTATGTATGTATGTATGTATGTGTGTATGTATGTATGTATGTATGCATGTATGTATGTATGTATGTATGCATGTATGTATGTATGTATGTATGTATGTATGTATATATGTATATATGTATGCATGTATGTATGTATATATGTATGCATGTATGTATGTATGTATGTATGCATGTATGCATGTATGTATGTATGTATGTATGTATGTATGTATGCATGTATGTATGTATGTATGTATGCATGTATGTATGTATGTATGTATGTATGCATGTATGTATGTATATATGTATGCATGTATGTATGTATGTATGTATGCATGTATGTATGTATGTATGTATGCATGTATGTATGTATGCATGTATGTATGTATGTATATATGTATATATGTATGCATGTATGTATGTATGTATGTATGTATATATGTATATATGTATGTATGTATGTATGTATGTACATATACATACATAATTGCCTGTGTCACTCACAGTTTACCATATATTTTGTAGCGCCTCTTGAGAATGTTTCATTTTTCTTGTCTTTCCTCGTGTATTCTCTTTATCTAAGAAACTGTCTGCTGCTTGTTTGAGTTGTAGCTTTAGAGTGTGTTTCCAACGATTGCGGTCTGCAGCTATGTTTGTATACACAGTCCAATCAATGTATGTATGGACGGGTTGTCTATTTATCATTCATGACACTGTCTATGGAACAATTTCTATTTCTTTTTACATAGTGCACATTAGTGTTTCCACTTTTTCTTCTTCTGCTTTCATTTCTCATTTGCCTTTCAGCTTCGAGGGGAGATATAATTTTCGGCCTTTTGCTTTTCTGTACCACTCTACCGCTGTTATGTTTCCTATTGCTTCTAATATTTCGTAAATCCAACTTTTTTTTATGGTCGACCCTTGGGTCTGGTGTTCTCGCAATGTTTATTGAAGGCTCATTCTGTTGTGTTTTGATCTTTATACCTTGTCACGTGGCCAAACCATTTATCTGTTGTTTTTTTTTTTAAATTATTTTCTATGGCGGGGGTTATTCCAAGCTTTTTTCTCAGTTCATTATTTCTGATCTTGTCTTTCAGGCTGTTTCCTGTCATTTATCCGACACATTTCACCTCAGCGGAGATTATTGTTCTTGCATCAAGGGCCAGGACTGGCATTGGTAGCACAACGTTAGAATGAAGATTGTATTGTAGAATGCTCGTTTTGCCTCCAGAGTTATTTCCTTGTTGGACAATAGTGGTGATAACTGTCCAATGATTTGACAAACTTTGTTGCATCTTGAGTCTATCTCTGCTGTTTGTGAATTGTCGTTTGTCACTAGACTTCCTAGGTATTTACATTCCTCTGCTTGTTTTAGTTGTCTGTTCTCTATAGTTATGTTGATGTTCTTTTTTCTCGTTTGCAATATTCATGACGTCTGTTTTGTTGATGTTGATTTTAATGTTGTATTTGTGCCTATGCTGTTGAGTCTACTTAAATGTTCTTGTAGGTCTTCTATTGATTCATGTATTAGTGCCAGACCGTCTGAAAATAGAAGCTCGTTGATTTCCTCTGTCTATGATGGGTTGGCTAGCTTGCATATGTAGTCCATGTATGTAATAAACAGTAGGGGGATAGTACACGCCCCTTGTCTTACACCTGATCTAACTTTGAACTGGTCTGTGTAGCCTGCCGCTGTTCTGACTGTGCAGCTTCTGTTGATGTAGAGACTTTTAATTAGGTTGGTTAGATGTTCGTTTACACTGTAAATTGTTAGTATTACATACATTAATATATCCTTGAACTAAAAGAGTGCACATTAATATATCTTTGTGCTAAGAAAGTGCACATTAACATATAAACTATTAAAAAAAAACTATCTTTACGACACATAGTACCATTGCTGGTGTATGTCGGGGGGCAACGATAGAATCAGAGGGATAAAGGCCGCTTGGTCAGTGCAGTCGCCCACGAAGTGTGATACTCAGGATTTTTATTTCACCCCCGATAGAAAAAATCCTTTCTGTCTACCGCGGGCTTCGAACACCGTACGCCGGCTTTTCAGCCAGCGGGACAGTTGTTTTAGCCACACGGCCACGCGCACCAAGACCAAGAGGAAGAACTAGAAGAAGATGGATAGATGCAGTGACAGAGACATGTAACAACAAAGGAAAATCACTAATTCAGACAGTTCGAGCAGCTCAAGGACAAACAATATAAATCACGACACCTTTTAGGTATCAGTGGAAAGAGAAAAGAAGATGAAGAGGAACACCATATTCCCTATACGCCACTTGGCGAGCTGGGGCTCATTACTTGTGTTTTTTTTTCGACTACACTATTAATTACCAAGTTAAACAACAGAAACCAAAATAAATTAAATGAAAACTGCACACATTTTTATTTCCGTTAAAATGTGACTATTTTTTAATTCGCCTTTTTCTTCTTTGACAAAATCTAATTCTTCATCTTCTTGTAACTCATTCTTCTACCTCACTACTCGGCCGTTCAGTAAGCATCAATCGCGTTCTCAATATTTTCAGGGGAAAAAATGTAACCAATTTACACTCCAACATGAAGTATCCGGGTTCAGTTCCCCGAATTGGCTTTTTTTCTTCTGATCGGCGAGGTTCCCTAGTTGATGAAGCGTCTAGAAGTGGGTACCACAGATATTTCTGGTAAGTAAGGCGGCCTGGTGTTATACCGACCACATCATCCAAAAAACGTGCCGTGGTCATAGAAAACAAAAATGGTCATTAACACCATATTTCCATACGTTTATCAAGGCAAGAGAGAGAACCTTTAGTTGTATACATTCACACTAGCACATCATCGCAATGCACAATAAAGACAAGTGGAACAATATTAAAACAGGTAAATGGATTTAAATATCTGGGAACAATGTTAACCTCAGATGGAAGATGTACAACAGAGGTGAGATGCAGAATGGCTCCGGTAAAAGCAGCTTTCCAAAAAAATATGAGGAAGATACTGTGCAATTCATTTTTGACAATAGAAACAAAAGAGTTCTTAAATGTTATGTAGAGCCAATCTTAACATATACACGTGAATTATGGACAATAGGACAACAGACAAGAAAATCACTGGAGGCTGTAGAAATGTGGTTTTACAGAAGAATGTTGAGAAGACCATGGACAGCTAAGAAGAGTAATGAGAAAGTTCTGAAATAGGCCAAAGCAAAGAGAAAAGCAAGATTCAATATTAGGAAGAAACAATCATCATTTTATGGTCATGTAATGAGAAGGGAACTGCTGGAATATATTGTAACAACTGGGAAAACTGGGGGATGAAGAGATAGATAGAAGCAAAGAAAACAGATACCTGACAGCTTAAGAGAATGGCTGGGCAGAAGGTCAACACCAGAAATGATAAGTAACTGCCGAGATCAAGAGTTGTAGCGATACATGGTCACCTACGCCAGCAGGCTTGGTACTTGATGCTGATGACGATGATGATGATGATGATGATGATACACATTAGCACATAACCAGCGCGGTAACTACACACCAATAACTCTCCCGCCTAACTAAACAAATACGTGTATGGTTCCTGTAGCATGGCTAACACTTGACAACGTGTTCCACGTTATAAAAGTTTGAGAACCCGCGACTTTCAGATGGAAACTAAATATAGTCTGTCCATGCCAGTAGGAAGAAAAGGAAGACATCATCGATGTGTTAACATTGGCCACAAAATTGGTGTTTACCTTACAACTCAACTTCCTCGAGGGATGAGAGACTAGCTCAATACAGAACTCGACCACTAGCTCGGTAACCGACTTAGACGGTCAGCAAACATACTTGATCTTCTGGTGGTGAAACTGCTTAATTGTGTGTCTTCACAAAGAGGGACATTGCCATATTCTCCAGTTCGTAAAACGAAGACACAGTGATAGTGGGTGTATGATCGTATAACGGAAATCTGGTGATAATTGTGTGTATCTCGTAAAACGGAGATATGAATCAATATTACCTATCCTCCAACATGTAACACACCTCTCTCGTATCCCTCTGTTCACTTCTCCTTTATTTACCAATCCTTATACCAGATTTCAGAGAACGAACTGCAAGAAATGATAGACATAATAGTAAAAGAAAGCAACAAGAAAGGTCTCAGTTTGAATAGTAAGAAAACAGAAGTAATGGTTATATCGAAGAAACAATCATCACCATCATGCAGTATAAAAATAAACGAGACAAATCTGAAACAAGTGCAACGTTTCAAAATACTTGGGCACAATAATAAGATCAGATGGGAGATGCACCACAGAAATAAAAAGCAGAATAGCTCAGGCCAAAATAGCATTTCAGAAAATGAAAAATATCTTATGCAACAAATCTATGTCAATAGAAATGAGAAAGAGAGTTCATCGGTGCTATATAGAACCAATTCTGACCAATGGAAGCGAATAATGGACAGTAGACAAACAAATGAAAAGACGATTAGAGGCCACAGATGGGATTTCTCATAAGAATGTTGAAAGTTTCCTGGACAGATAAAAAGACCAATTAGGAAATTCTCAAAGAGGCCAACACAAAAAGGGAGCTCTTAAAAAAAACATCAGAAAGAAGCAATCAACATTTTTCGGGGACATCATGATAAGAGGAAAGTTGGAATACTTGGTTACAACTGGCAAAATAAAAGGAAAGAGAGATCGTGGACGACAAAGAGAGAAAATACTGGATAGCTTGGTGTTATAGCACGGAAAACAGTCAACAACAGAACTGATACGATGCACTGTAGATAGAAGATTGTGGAGGGACATGATCACCTACGCCAACCGGTATGGCACATGATGATGATGAGTAGTATTAGTAGTAGTAGTAGTAGTAGTAGTAGAAGAACATTTTGCTGAAAGTGCGACACAACGGAACTGACCGCCCTTTCAAGGACGACTGACCAATAAAACCTGTCATCACTTTAGTAGTCATCATGTAAACTTCCGAGATAAATAAATACATGAATAAAATGAATCTAAAGTCAACAAAATGAAGGTCTCTCTTTCTCTTCTCCCTTTCTCAGGTCTCGGAGTGGGTAAACGGATGTAAGCGTTTCCATGACAACCAAATCGCATTAGTGATTTGACCTCAAGTATATTGACAAGGGATACGACAATTATATGAATTCTAATCGTTTGAAGGGGCTTCAAATTATGTTGTTGTCTACAGTTAGGCAAGCCTTAGAAATGTCAAGTTGTTTGTTGTCAAGGGAAGGGTTTACATTCAGAGTTGAATGTGTAGGAGAGGGCACTAGATAATGTTGATTTCTTTCTTTCTTTCTTTCTTTCTTTCTTTCTTTCTTTCTTTCTTTCTTTCTTTCTTTCGTTCTTTCTTTCTTTCTTTCTTTCTTTCTTTCGTTCTTTCGTCCTTTAATTCTTTCTTTCATTCTTTCTTTCCATCGTTCTTTATCCTTCGACAACAATTACCATTATCGCTACTATTACTATTACTACAACATCAACAAGTACTATTACTACAACATCAACAAGTACTATTACTACAACATCAACAAGTACTATTACTACAACATCAACAAGTACTATTACTACTACTTATACTTTTGATTATTCTTTTCCTTTTTACACCTTTATTTATTTGTTTGTCTGTTTGTTTGTATCTTCCTTTCTTTCTTTCTATTCTCCTTAACAATTTCTATTTTAACTGCTACTTCCTCTATCACGTTTGCTCCAACTACTACTGCTACTACTACTACTACTTCATCTTCTACCACTACTTATGCTGCTACTACTTCTAAAACAACAAATATTGCTACTTCTTTTATTTGTTTCTACTTCTTCTACAACTCTTGCTACTACAACTGCTTCCAATATTACTACTATTTCTTCTTGTTTTTAATACTTATTAAATTACTACTACTACTTCCTCTTCTATTCTACTTTTGTTCTCAGCTGCTACCTATCAGTTAATATTTTTGACGAAACAAGTTCTATGGGGTTTAAATGTGAATGGTAAAATGGTAGTCTAAAAAATCTATGGCCATGCTCATGTCTTGTCTTTATGGAATATCTTTGTTCGTTGTGTTTACTTTATAATGGTAAGATGGTAATCTCAAACATCTTTGACCATGCTCTTGTCTTGTCTTTATGAAACATCCTTGCCTGTTGTATCTTCTTTACAATGGAAAGCATTTCAGAATTCAGGTACATTTCGTTAACGGTATGTCTTCCTGCGCGAGCTAAACTTTTATTTCATCTTTTGTACTCGATGATGTCGGGACTTTATCTTCTTATTGGGGTATTGGGTTATTTGCGGGTCATCATCATTGCACTCTGAACATGTCCACAGGTGCTCAGACCCCCTCCTCAGCAATTCCCTCAGTGTCCAGCGACTGACGACTACAGTTCTATACTCACGTGCACTTACTCAGTAGCACGAAATCTCTTTATCTTCTTGCGCAACTGTACTGGTGTCACCACATTCAAGATCGTGCTTTCAACTTGGCGGAATGAACAACCAGATCTTTCATAAAATAGCAATTAATTTATTCCATCTATTCTCTGATCTTCACAATCTAATCTACAATATTTGTAATCCATCCACCTAGACCAATCCTGTACTAACTAAGGAGAGACTGACTGCTAACTGCTGACTACTTTCTAAGGGGTTAAGGCATAAAAATGCGAAGCTGCAGTAAAGCTGAATGTGAGGAAAAATTAAAAAAAAAATAGAAAAAAATGGTATGTAAGAAGCTTTACGTGATAAGTGGACGACACAGACTAAACAACGTTTCGGCCCAATAGGCCTTCATCAGGAACAAAAAAAAAAAAAACACACACACACAAAACTAATAACGAAACAACCAAAACAAAAACAATCGAAATATGTTAAAGAAAACAAAATTATCTATCCTGTGTGTAAACAGGGGTCAAAACGAAAAGGAAATAGCAACCAAGTGTCGTTCACGACAGCCGCGGTTGTATTCAATTTTTGACCAATTATCACTGCCTGTGGTGGGAATCAAATCCAGGACCTTTCTATTCTGAAGCCGACGTCTTACCTCTAGACCACGCTCTTTGATACTTCAATGTGTAATATTGAGACAGTTAGTTTGTTGGTTTGTTGGTTCGTTCCTTAGTTATTTAGTTAGTTAGTTAGTAAGTTAGTTAGTTAAGTTAGTTAGTTAGTTAGTTAGTTAGTTAGTTAGATAGTTAGATAGTTAAATTAGTTAGTTAGTCAGTTAGTTAGTTATTTATTTAGTTAGTTAGTTAGTTAGATAGTTAGTTAGTTAGTTAGTTAGTTAAGTTAGTTAGTTACTTAGTTAGTTACTTAGATAGTTAGTTAGTTAGTTAGTTAGTTATTTAATTAGTTAGTTAGTTAGTTAAGTTACTTAGTTAGTTAGTTAGTTAGTTAGTTAGTTAGTTAGATAGTTAGTTAGTTAAATTAGTTAGTTAGTCCGTTAGTTAGTTATTTATTTAGTTAGTTAGTTAGTTAGATAGTTAGTTAGTTAAGTTAGTTAGTTACTTAGTTAGTTAGTTACTTAGATAGTTAGTTAGTTATTTAATTAGTTAGTTAGTTAGTTAGTTAGTTAGTTAGTTAGTTAGTTAGTTAGTTAGTTAGTTAGTTAGTTAGTTAGTTAGTTATTCATTTAGACAGTCAATGAGTTAGTAAAGTAAGTTAAGACAGGTTAACTTAAATTAAGCTACTTAGAGTTAAGTAATTATTTAACCCTACTTTAAAGTTAAGATAAGATAAGTACAGTTAAAGTTCAGATAAACAAGTTAAGTTTAGTATAGTTAAAGTTAAGATTAAGATTAGGATAAGTTCAGTAGAAGTTGGGGGCCTCGGTAGCTAAGTAGGGAAAACGATCCGACTGGGCTATCGACGTTCGGACACCCCGTGTTCGATTCCCGATGGAAGGAGGGTGAGTTGTACTCGTGGTTGCAAACAAATATCCCCGCGATCGACCCAGCCTTTGGCAGACATGGCTACCATGGCTCTGGGAAGGTAAGGAACAATGCATCGCATCGTGAGTTTCGATGCTTGAAGAGACACTATCCTGAAGTCTCCGAACACGCTAAGACACCGATTCAAGTCTCGTACTTTACCTTACATCAGTAAAAGTTAAGTAAAGTTTAGGTTAAGTTAATGTAAATAAAGTTAAAATTAATTAAAGTGAAATGAAGTTAAGTTATGTGAGCTGGGGTAAATTAAGTGAAGTTAAGTTATGTGAGCTGGGGTAAATTAAGTGAAGTTAAGTTATGCGAGCTGAGGTAAATTAGGTTAAGTTAAGTTATGTGAGCTGGGGTAAATTAAGTGAAGTTAAGTTATGTGAGCTGGGGTAAATTAGGCGAAGTTAAATTATGTGAGCTGAGGTAAATTAGGTGAAGTTAAGTTATGTGAGCTGAGGTAAATTAAGTGAAGTTAAATTATGTGAGCTGAGGTAAATTATGTGAAGTTAAGTTATGCGAGATGATGTAAATTAGGTGAAGTTAAATTATGTGAGCTGAGGTAAATTAGGTGAAGTTAAGTTATGTGAGCTGAGGTAAATTAAGTGAAGTTAAGTTAAATTAAGTTGCGCTAGACATTTACAGCACGCTCGGCAGACAGAGTAGTCAAGGAAGACAGTGGTGCATACATTATGACCACGAGTAGTATGACGATGGAGGTGATGGCAGTGACCAGGGCATTCATCTGTTAGAGTCACAAGACTACACCCACGCCTACATGCTGAGTGATTCGATGAGTATGATAAGAAAAGCTGAGGCGGGCTCTGTACGCAGGCAATGGGTAGAGTCGTTGTAGAAGTAAAAAATACTTAGGGTCTCCTTTCTCTACGTCCCTGGACATGCGGTAGTACGAGGAATTGAAAGAGCGGACAGGTTGGCTAGCTGCGCTATTGTTGAGAACGGTCAACCAATGGACGGGTCGGTCATCATAAATGCCCTCCGAGATGTGGGAAGAGCACAGAACTTCGACAATCATGGGTCTACATCACTCCTTCAGAAGGAAGAGATGGGGATTAAGATGGGCACAGCCAGAAACGAGAAACTTAGTGGGCGTGTAAGAAGACTTATCAACCAACACAGAACTGGAGTCGTCAGTCGCTGGACACTGCGGGACTTGCTGAGGAGGGGATCTGAGCACCTATGGACATGTTAGGAGTGTAAATGATGATGATCAGCAAATAACTCAATAACTCAGTAACTCAAAAAGTTAAGCTAGGCTAAGTGAGTTAAGTTAAGTAAGTTCCTTTCAGGCTCTGTAACATAAGATACATTTAGGTTAACTTAATTATTACATGAGGATTATTAAACGTCGGATAAATCTATATGAAATAGCATTATCATCGTGTGCCATACCGATTGGTGTATGCGATCATATCCTCCCATAATCTTCTATCCACAGTACATCGTTGGGAGCCGCGATAGCTCAGTGGTTAGTGAACTGGACTACCACTGATAAGGGGTAGGGTTCGATCCCAACCGACGGCTTCCGGGTTCACCCAGCCTTAAATGGGTACCGGATTTTTTTCTGGGAAAGTAAAGCAGCACGGGCGTAATACTGACCACATTACCCCAAAGATCATGTGCTGAAGGTCTGTAAAATATAGGGTCACTAACACCATATTTCCCTATACGCCACTTGGCGTGACGGGTGTACTTTACTTTTTTTACAGTACATCGTTTCAAATCTGTTGACTGTTTTCCATGCCATGACACCAAGCTATCTAGTATCTTCTCTCTTAACGGGAGACAGTTGAAGCAAAATGATTGCGTGTCTTACCACATCCGGTATTTGCAGATGATATCTAAAAGGCATATAATTTGTGTCAGGTCGGGTAATTTTACCTGCTACTGTATGCAGTAAACAGTACAACCTGTGGCTGCCCTGCTGCCTTGCAGGTAAGCTCGGGAGAGTAAAAGGCTAAAGGAGGGTACCCCGAAGTAAAACAACCCCACTGCCTTGTGGGGGAGACTTTTTAGTCAAAGGCTAGCGGAGCCAACCGTAAACAAACCGACGGAAGGCAACAGAAACCCACCGTCGTAACTTCTTTGTACAATCATGAATCGTCAATATTGTAACAACTGGGAAAAGTGAGGGACGAAGAGAAAGCAAAGAGAAAAGATACCAGACAATTTAAGAGAATGGCTTGTCAGAAGGTCAAAAACAGAAATGATAAATAAATGTCGTGATCGAAAGTTGTGGAGAGACATGATCACCTACGACAGCAGTCCCGGTACTTGATGATGATGATGATGATCTCTAAGAGAGATGGACGCAGCGAAAAGGTAGATCACCTGTTACGTTCTGTGGAAGATTGCTGTCCGACCTCAGAATAAGGTACCTTACAGATAAGGTCCCTTGACAACGAGCATAATTACGGTCAGGGCAGCAGATGGTGAGTGCCCTAAACCAGGTCATGTGTTGCGCAATGCTGGCTTGAGGGATAGGTCATTTGTAAAAGAACCGGATGAGCGAGTGTCAGAAATAATAATATCGTGAGCTAACATCGGAGATTTCCCTTGATGCTTGGTGGGGGAAATACGACACCGGAGATTCCCGTTCAGTTAATGAGAGAATGTACGTTCGGAGGGTTAATAAGGATGGACATGGATAGAATGCTTGGACGAAAGGTGGGAATGAGCTTAATGACGATGAAATCGTTCAAAGGGAGTAGGCTTCACCGGAAATACATGTAGATGGATTCAGGAAATACAAGAATATGAATACTGGAAATACATGTAGGTAAATACCGGAAATACATGTAGATTAATGCAGTAGATACATGTAGATGGAATCAGGAAATACATGTACATGAATACCGGAAATACATTTAGATAAATACCGGAATACGTGTAGATGAATATCCATGCTATGATATCCGTCCATGCTATGACATCAAGCTATCCAGTATTTTATATCTTTGTCGTCCGTAATCTCTCCTTCCTTTTATTTTTCCTGTTGTAACCAAGTATTCCAACTTTCCTCGTCTCATGATGTGCCCGAAAAAGTTTGATTGTTTCTTTCTGATGTTTTTAATAGCTCCCTTTTATTGTTGGCCTTTGAGAATGTCCTCATTGGTCTTTTAGCTGTCCAGGGAACTTTCAAAATTCTTCTGAGTAATCACTATAGCAACGGGCAGATTAAATGGAAAGAAGAGCAGAGGAAAACCAAAATAAGAATAATATTTAACAGCTTATCCAAATGGCATAAAAGATCCTCATCATCACGTGCCATACAGTTTGGCGTAGGCGATCATGTCCTTCCACAATCTTCTATATACTGTGCATCGTATCAGTTCTGTTGACTGTTTTCCATGCCATTAAACCAGGCTATCCAGTATTTTCTCTCTTTGTTGTCCGCGATCTCTCTTTCCTTTTATTTTACCAGTTGTAACCAAGTATTCCAATTTTCCTTTTTTCATGATGTGCCCGAAAAATGTTGATTGTTTCTTTCTTATGTTTTTTTTTTTTTTTTTAATAAAAGATCACCGACTGTAATTATGGCATGCATGAATGACTGAGTTATGTGGACAGACATGATCGCCCACGCCACCCGATATGGCACATGATGATGATGAGTAATATTGATTCTGTTGTTATTGTTGTTGATGATTGTGTGTTAATGTCACGAGTTGACACAAGCAAGAGTCCTCGCAGTCAAGAATGGGACGTTGCGGGTCGTAATGGCTTTATATTCCAGGCTTTCCCTATAGAAATTGGAGTTCATCTTGTACCAGGCTATGCTGGGAAACTACACGTCCAGCCTAGAGGTAATGAAATACTAGGTCTTCTATATCAGTTAGAGCCACCACTAGAGGGAACACGGCTATTATATATTCTGTTAGCCAGCCTGTGTGTTTGTCTAGCCTAAAGGTAATGAAATACTAGGTCTTCTATATCAGTAAGAGCCACCACTAGAGGGAACACGGCTATTATATATTCTGTTAGCCAGCCTGAGTGTTGTCTAGCCTAGAGGTAGTGCTATACTAGGTCTTCTATATCAGTAAGAGCAGCCACCACAGGGATCACGGCGATTGTAGCTTCTGTTAGTCAGTCCGTGACTTGTCCTTTCTAGAGTTTATGCAATACTGGGTCTTCTATATCAGTAAGAGCAGCCACCACAGGGATCACGGCGATTATAGCTTCTGACAGCCAGCTTGTGTGTTTGTCTAGCCTAGAGGTACTGAAATACTAGGTCTTCTATATCAGTAAGAGTTGCCACTAGAGGGAACACAGCGATCCTGTTAGCCAGCCTGTGTGACTTGTCCAGGCTAGAGGTACTGCAATATTAGGTCTTCTATATCAGTAGAAGTCACCACTACATGGAACACGGGGACCCCAGCTTCTGTTAGCCGGCCATATAGTCATATTAGCGTATGTACGATTTTATGTTAAGTAAAAGAACTTGAGTTAATGAGTTATTTGCGGGCCAGCAATTTTCTCCTCAGCAAGTCCCGCAGTGTCCAGCGACTGACGACTCCAGTTCTGTGTTGGTTGGTAAGTCTTCTTATATTCTTACTAAGTTTCACGTTTCTGGCTGTGCCCATCTTAACTCGCATCTCGTTGTAGAAGTCTAACGATGATGACAGTTTCCTGTAGATGTTGGCACCAGCTTACATTGTTATTGCTATGTCCTCTTTCAGGCCATCCCCATTTCTATTTTTAGCTACCTAAAATTCAATGTTGAGAGTACCATGGACAGCTAAGAAGAGTAATGAAGATGTTCTGAGAGAGGTCAAAGCAAAAAGATAACCAATTTCCAATATTAGAAAGAAACAATCATCATTTGTTGGGCATGTAATGAGAAGAGAACAACTGGAATATATTGTAACACCTGGGAAAATTGAGGGACGAAAAGATAGAGGGAAGCAAAGAGAACAAAATAACAGATAGCTTAAGAGAATGGCTTGGCAGAAGGTCAACAACAGAAATGATAAATAATTGCCAAAATCGAAAGTTGTGGAGAGACATGATCACCTGCGCCAGTAGATCCGGTACTAGATGATGATAATTCAACACTCTTCTGTAAAACACCAATTCTGTGGTCTCCAGCGGTTTTCTTTCATTTCGAATGTCCATGATTCGCATTCATTTGTCAAGACTGGCTCCCCATAACACGAAAGAAATTATTCCCCTCTTTTCCATTAACAAAAATAGTCCGCAGAACAATTCTCTAGAAGATCTGATGTGGATTTAATTATGGAACTTTGGTGATACAAGGGGAGACAAACTAATAGGTCGATACCAGGTTTTGGTCACCTCTTTGGTCGCTGGCCCAAGCGCTTCAGATCTCCAGTAATTAAACAATTCAATAGATTCAAGTTCTGGCACTAATTATCAATTGAAATAATAAATGTACATCAGAGGTCAGGTTCAAAATACTTCAGGCAAAAGATGTATTTTACAATTTTCTTATTGTGTTTTCTTATCGTTTTATCTTCATCTTTTTTGTATTATTCGTTTTATTACTTCAGAACATGAAGTAGAGTATATCTTAATTCCGTTGTCTGTTTGTGCTGTCCCTGTTTTCTGATGAAGGCTGCATGTAGCCCGAAACGCCAAATATTTTGTATTGTCCTTTTTTGTGTGCAGCTGTCACTATCTTTGTAGTAGTGTATTTTACAGTACACCACTAGTTTACTGCTACCATCTGTACCACATCACTGCAATACGGTAACGTATATCTTCATCTATCGTGCCAAAGATGGTAGAAATCCACCAACTGTTCATATTTCTGTCTATATCTTCATCTATCGTGCCAAAGATGGTAGAAATCCACCAACTGTTCATATTTCTGTCTATATCTTCATCTATCGTGCCAAAGATGGTAGAAATCCACCAACTGTTCTTATTTCTGTCTATATCTTCATCTATCGTGCCAAAGATGGTAGAAATCCACCAACTGTTCTTATTTCTGTCTATATCTTCATCTATCGTGCCAAAGATGGTAGAAATCGACCAACGGTTCTTATTTCTGTCTATATCTTAATCTATCGTGCCAAAGATGGTAGAAATCCACCAACTGTTCTTATTTCTGTCTATATCTTAATCTATCGTGCCAAAGATGGTAGAAATCCACCAACTGTTCATATTTCTGTCTATATCTTCATCTATCGTGCCAAAGATGGTAGAAATCGACCAACTGTTCTTATTTCTGTCTATATCTTCATCTATCGTGCCAAAGATGGTAGAAATCCACCAACTGTTCTTATTTCTGTCTATATCTTCATCTATCGTGCCAAAGATGGTAGAAATCCACCAACTGTTCTTATTTCTGTCTATATCTTCATCTATCGTGCCAAAGATGGTAGAAATCCACCAACTGTTCTTATTTCTGTCTATATCTTAATCTATCGTGAAAAAGATGGTAAAAATCCACCAACTGTTCTTATTTCTGTCTATATCTTAATCTATCGTGCCAAAGATGGTAGAAATCCACCAACTGTTCTTATTTCTGTCTATATCTTAATCTATCGTGCCAAAGATGGTAGAAATCCACCAACTGTTCATATTTCTGTCTATATCTTAATCTATCGTGCCAAAGATGGTAGAAATCCACCAACTGTTCATATTTCTGTCTATATCTTAATCTATCGTGCCAAAGATGGTAGAAATCCACCAACTGTTCTTATTTCTGTCTATATCTTAATCTATCGTGCCAAAGATGGTAGAAATCCACCAACGGTTCATATTTCTGTCTATATCTTCATCTATCGTGCCAAAGATGGTAGAAATCCACCAACTGTTCATATTTCTGTCTATATCTTAATCTATCGTGCCAAAGATGGTAGAAATCCACCAACTGTTCATATTTCTGTCTATATCTTCATCTATCGTGCCAAAGATGGTAGAAATCCACCAACTGTTCATATTTCTGTCTATATCTTCATCTATCGTGCCAAAGATGGTAGAAATCCACCAACTGTTCTTATTTCTGTCTATATCTTAATCTATCGTGCCAAAGATGGTAGAAATCCACCAACTGTTCTTATTTCTGTCTATATCTTCATCTATCGTGCCAAAGATGGTAGAAATCCACCAACTGTTCTTATTTCTGTCTATATCTTAATCTATCGTGCCAAAGATGGTAGAAATCCACCAACTGTTCTTATTTCTGTCTATATCTTCATCTATCGTGCCAAAGATGGTAGAAATCCACCAACTGTTCTTATTTCTGTCTTCATCTATCGTGCCAAAGATGGTAGAAATCCACCAACTGTTCTTATTTCTGTCTATATCTTAATCTATCGTGCCAAAGATGGTAGAAATCCACCAACTGTTCATATTTCTGTCTATATCTTAATCTATCGTGCCAAAGATGGTAGAAATCGACCAACGGTTCTTATTTATGTCTATATCTTAATCTATCGTGCCAAAGATGGTAGAAATCGACCAACGGTTCTTATTTCTGTCTATATCTTCATCTATCGTGCCAAAGATGGTAGAAATCCACCAACTGTTCTTATTTCTGTCTATATCTTCATCTATCGTGCCAAAGATGGTAGAAATCCACCAACTGTTCATATTTCTGTCTATATCTTCATCTATCGTGCCAAAGATGGTAGAAATCCACCAACTGTTCATATTTCTGTCTATATCTTAATCTATCGTGCCAAAGATGGTAGAAATCCACCAACGGTTCTTATTTATGTCTATATCTTCATCTATCGTGCCAAAGATGGTAGAAATCCACCAACTGTTCATATTTCTGTCTATATCTTCATCTATCGTGCCAAAGATGGTAGAAATCCACCAACTGTTCTTATTTCTGTCTATATCTTAATCTATCGTGCCAAAGATGGTAGAAATCCACCAACGGTTCTTATTTCTGTCTATATCTTCATCTATCGTGCCAAAGATGGTAGAAATCCACCAACTGTTCATATTTCTGTCTATATCTTAATCTATCGTGCCAAAGATGGTAGAAATCGACCAACGGTTCTTATTTCTGTCTATATCTTAATCTATCGTGCCAAAGATGGTAGAAATCCACCAACTGTTCATATTTCTGTCTATATCTTAATCTATCGTGCCAAAGATGGTAGAAATCGACCAACGGTTCTTATTTATGTCTATATCTTAATCTATCGTGCCAAAGATGGTAGAAATCCACCAACTGTTCTTATTTCTGTCTATATCTTAATCTATCGTGCCAAAGATGGTAGAAATCCACCAACTGTTCTTATTTCTGTCTATATCTTAATCTATCGTGCCAAAGATGGTAGAAATCCACCAACTGTTCATATTTCTGTCTATATCTTAATCTATCGTGCCAAAGATGGTAGAAATCCACCAACTGTTCTTATTTCTGTCTATATCTTAATCTATCGTGCCAAAGATGGTAGAAATCCACCAACTGTTCAAATTTCTGTCTATATCTTAATCTATCGTGCCAAAGAAGACATATAAGGTAGAAATCCCTAACTCTCCATTTTTCTATCTCTTGATCTATCTACCCAAAGATGACACAGAGTATAAATACACCAACTCTCCATTTTTCTATCTCTTGATCTATCTACCCAAAGATGACACAAAGAATATAAATCCACCAACTCTCCATTTTTTTCTGTCTATATTTGGATCTATCGAGCCAGAGACGACACACATGGCATATCTCATTGGTGCAAGGACCCTCCGTATCGTTAATCACTCTCACTTTGCCGGACAAGCTATTATACTTCCAAGCCCTCTGCCGTAGTAGGCTCTTGGTTAGCTCTGATTCACTGATTCTAATACTGAAATCTGCTGTAAGAACTCTTATCACTTGTAACCCATGAGTGTGATCATCGCAGACACAAAGCGACCGTTTGAATATCCATGTTCTACACTTTCACAAAAATAGAACGTGTGGTCGAACCGATAACTTGCCAGGCTCCAAACCTAAAGAACGCGGGTTCAGATCCCGGGGAAGTCAAACGTTTTTTTTTCTATCGGGAATGAAATAAAACACAGACCCGAACACCTAGCGGCGACTTCACTGGACAAGTGGCCATTATTCGCCAGTTCTATACTCCCCCACCGGGCAGACCCTAGTAATGGGAAAATCCCGTAAAGATAATTTTTCTTACACAACATGGATGCGTTACATTTTACTGGACCGAACACATTTTGGAAAATGATTAACAACAATCTAAAAATAACTCGTAAAATTTCCAACTGCCATTGAAAAATCTTCTAAATGGGATTTCCCGTCATGTCATATGTTCCCATTTCATCTTATCAGGAAGTGCAGTGACCCTACGCGTCCGCTCATCCGATGTAGCTTATTCTTCTTGAATATACATGACTATTTTTATCTTGTTAATTGAATTCACTGTGGATCATTCTATTCCTTATTCTGATTTTATTTTGCAAGATTAATTGCGCAGCTTCCTTGATTTTAGGAAATCAATTTGGACATTTTTTTTTCCCCTAAGGAGTTCCATGTAAGATTGTTCTCGTTATATGAGACTGTTGGTGTAATGTCAGAATGAATATATTGTCGTAGATAATGTAATGTTTATTGTGGTTTAAGAATGTAATTTTTGTTGTGGTTTAAGAATGTAACTATTGTTGTAGTTTAAGAATGCAATTTTCGTTGCAGTTTATGAATGTAATTTTTGTTGTTGTTTAAGAATGTAACTATTGTTGTAGATTACGAATGTAATTTTCGTTGTAGTTTATGAATGTAATTTTCGTTGCAGTTATGAATGTATTTTCGTTGCAGTTTAGGAATGTAATCTTTTTGTAGTTTATAGTTTATAAAATCAATTTTTCGTTGTAGTTTATGGATGTAATTTTTGTTCTAGTTTATTAATGTAATTTTCGTTGTAGTTTAGGAATGTAATTTTCTTTGTACTTTATTAATGTAATTTTCTTTGTAGTTTAAGAATGTAATTTTCGTTGTAGTTTATGCATGTAATTTTTGTTGTATTTTATGAATGTAATTTTCTTTGTAGTTTATGAATGTAATTTTCTTTGTACTTTATGAATGTAATTTTCGTTGTAGTTTATGAATGTAATTTTCGTTGTAGTTTAGGAATGTAATTTTCGTTGTGGTATATGAATGTAATTTTCTTTGCACTTTATGAATGTAATTTTCTTTGTACTTTATGAATGTAATTTTCGTTGTAGTTTATAAATGTAATTTTCGTTGTAGTTTAAGAATGTAATTTTCGTTGTAGTTTAAGTATGAAACTTTTGTTGTACTGTAAGAATGTAATTTTTTGTAGCTTACGAATGTAATTTTCGTTGTAGTTTATGAATGTAATTTTCGTTGTACTTTAGAAATGTAACTATTGTTGTAGATTAAGAATGGAACTATTGTTCAAGTTTATGGATTTACCTATTGTGGTAGTTTAGCGATGTAACTATTGTTCTAGATTATGAATGTAATTTTTATTGTAGTTTATGAATGTAATTTTTATTGTAGTTTATGAATGTAATTTTTATTGTAGTTTATGAATGTAATTTTTTAGCTACGAATGTAACTATTGTTCTAATTTAACACTATAGCTATTGTTCTAGTTTAGGGATGTATCTATTGTTCTAGATTAAGAATGTAACTATTGTTCTTGTTTATAAATGTAACTATTTTTCTAGTTTAGTAATGTAACTATTGTTCTAGCTAAAGAATGTAACTATTGTTGTAGTTTAAGGATGTAACTATTGTTCTAGGTTAAGGATGTAACTATTGTTGTAGTTTACTAATATAAATATTGTTGTAATTTAAGAATGTTACTATTGTTTTAGTTTAATAATGTAACTATTGTTGTAGTTTAATAATGTAACTATTGTTGTAGTTTAATAATGTAACTA
Organism: Megaustenia siamemsis; assembly: GCA_032433765.1. Classification (NCBI taxonomy): domain Eukaryota; kingdom Metazoa; phylum Mollusca; class Gastropoda; order Stylommatophora; family Ariophantidae; genus Megaustenia; species Megaustenia siamemsis. The sequence continues at coordinate 7,432,211 of JAVIAB010000049.1, read as the reverse complement.
TTTAAGTTTAATAATGTAACTATTGTTCTAGTTTAATAATGTAACTATTGTTGTAGTTTAATAATGTAACTATTGTTGTAGTTTAATAATGTAACTGTTGTTGTAGTTTAACAATGTAACTATTGTTCTAGCTTAAGAATGTAACTATTGTTGTAGTTTAACAATGTAAATATTGTTGTAGTTTAATAATGTAACTATTGTTGTAGTTTAATAATGTAACTATTGTTCTAGCTTAAGAAAGTAACTATTGTTGTAGTTTAACAATGTAACTATTGTTGTAGTTTAATAATGTAAATATTGTTGTAGTTTAATAATGTAACTATTGTTCTAGTTTAATAATGTAAATATTGTTGTAGTTTAATAATGTAACTATTGTTGTAGTTTAATAATGTAAATATTGTTGTAGTTTAATAATGTAACTATTGTTCTAGTTTAATAATGTAACTATTGTTCTAGTTAATAATGTAAATATTGTTGTAGTTTAATAATGTAAATATTGTTGTAGTTTAATAATGTAACTATTGTTGTAGTTTAATAATGTAACTATTGTTGTAGTTTAATAATGTAAATATTGTTGTAGTTTAATAATGTAACTACTGTTCTAGTTTAATAATGTAATTATTGTTCTAGATTAATAATGTAACTATTGTTCTAGTTTAATAATGTAATTATTGTTCTAGTTTAATAATGTAACTGTTGTTCTAGTTTAATAATGTAATTATTGTTGTAGTTTAATAATGTAACTATTGTTGTAGTTTAATAATGTAAATATTGTTGTAGTTTAATAATGTAAATATTGTTCTAGTTTAATAATGTAACGATTGTTGTAGTTTAATAATGTAAATATTGTTGTAGTTTAATAATGTAACTATTGTTCTAGTTTAATAATGTAACTATTGTTGTAGTTTAATAATGTAACTATTGTTCTAGCTTAAGAAAGTAACTATTGTTGTAGTTTAACAATGTAACTGTTGTTGTAGTTTAATAATGTAAATATTGTTGTAGTTTAATAATGTAAATATTGTTGTAGTTTAATAATGTAAATATTGTTGTAGTTTAATAATATAACTATTGTTCTAGTTTAATAATGTAACTATTGTTCTAGTTTAATAATGTAAATATTGTTGTAGTTTAATAATGTAAACATTGTTGTAGTTTAATAATGTAACTATTGTTCTAGTTTAATAATGTTCATATTGTTGTAGTTTAATAATGTAAATATTGTTGTAGTTTAATAATGTAAATATTGTTCTAGTTTAATAATGTAAATATTGTTGTAGTTTAATAATGTAACTATTGTTCTAGTTTAATCATGTAATTATTGTTCTAGTTTAATAATGTAATTATTGTTATAGTTTAATAATGTAACTATTGTTGTAGTTTAATAATGTAACTATTGTTCTAGCTTAAGAAAGTAACTATTGTTGTAGTTTAACAATGTAACTGTTGTTGTAGTTTAATAATGTAAATATTGTTGTAGTTTAATAATGTAAATATTGTTGTAGTTTAATAATATAACTATTGTTCTAGTTTAATAATGTAACTATTGTTCTAGTTTAATAATGTAAATATTGTTGTAGTTTAATAATGTAAACATTGTTGTAGTTTAATAATGTAACTATTGTTCTAGTTTAATAATGTTCATATTGTTGTAGTTTAATAATGTAAATATTGTTGTAGTTTAATAATGTAAATATTGTTCTAGTTTAATAATGTAAATATTGTTGTAGTTTAATAATGTAACTATTGTTCTAGTTTAATCATGTAATTATTGTTCTAGTTTAATAATGTAATTATTGTTATAGTTTAATAATGTAACTATTGTTCTAGTTTAATAATGCAATTATTGTTGTATTTTAATAATGTAACTATTGTTGTAGTTTAATAATGTAACTATTGTTCTAGTTTAATAATGTAACTATTGTTCTAGTTTAATAATGTAATTATTGTTGTAGTTTAACAATGCAACTAATGTTGTAGTTTAAATATGTAACTAATGTTGTAGTTTAACAATGTAACTAATGTTGTAGTTTAACAATGTAACTAATGTTGTAGTTTAACAATGTAACTATTGTTCTAGTTTAAGAATGTAATTTTCGTTGTAGTTTAACAATGTAACTATTATTCTAGCTTAACAATGTAACTATTGTTGTAGTTTAACAATATAACTATTGTTCTAGTTTAAGAAATTAATTATTGTTCTAGTTTAAGAAAGTAACTATTGTAGTTTAATTATGTAATTTTCGTTGTAGTGTAAGAATGTAACTGTTGCTAGAAATTTTGAATGTCAACTTTGTTGTAGTTAGATTTTTGTTATAATGTAGCAATGCAACTATTACTTCATTTTTACAAAGCGAATTTTTTTTTTTAATTGAAGAATGTCGCTTTTGCTGCAATTATTTACGTAGCTTTATATTCTGTTATTTTGGACTACAAGACAGGGCGTTGGACTACCAAGACAGGACATTGGATTACAAGACAGAGCATAGGACTACCAAGACAGGACACTGGATTACAAGACAGGGCATTGGACTACAAGACAGGGCATTGGATTACAAGACAGGGCATTGGACTACAAGAGAGGGCATTGGATTACAAGATAGGGCATTGGACTACAAGACAGGGCATTGGATTACAAGATAGGGCATTGGACTACAAGACAGGGCATTGGATTACAAGATAGGGCATTGGACTACAAGAGAGGGCATTGGATTACAAGATAGGGCATCGGACTACCAAGACAGGACATTGGACTACAAGACAGGGCATTGGATTACAATATAGGGCATTGGACTACAAGACAGGGCATTGGACTACCAAGACAGGGCATTGGACTACAAGACAGGGCTTTGGTCTACCAAGACAGGGCATTGGACTACCAAAACAGAGCATTGGACTACAAGACAGGGCATTGGACTACCAAGACAGGGCATTGGACTACAAGACAGGGCATCGGGCTACCAAGACAGGGCAGGAGAAAAGGTTAAACATGATCAATGCTTTCGTAAGATTATAAGCATCAAATCAGTCAACAACAGAACTGATACGATGCACTGTAGATAGAAGATTGTGGCGGGACATGATCACCTACGCCAACCGGTATGGCACATGATGATGATAGGCATCAAATGGCAAGAGAAAATAACCAACTCTAATGTCTTGCAACGAGCAAACGGCCCATCCATCAGTGCAACACTTAGGAGACAGAGACTAAGGTGGTTGAGTCGTGAAAGAAGCATGGCAAACAATCGTATTCCTTAATAATTGTTGTATGGCGAACTCAGGGACGGAAATGGCCAAAGGGGAGACCAGTGCTGAGATATATAAGGATTTTTGTAGAGCTTCCTTGAGGGAATTCCCTATCAGTGAAAGAAACTGGGAAAATCTGGCATCAGATCGAAGAATATGGAGAACATGAGTATAAATTAAAAAAAATTGCACAGCAACATTCGATATAGCGTTGATATAAAAACAAATTAGAAGACAAAAGAAGCAGGAGAAAGGAGGTGAGCCCAGGCACCAAGAATACATCTTGTTCATTCTGCGGTGGGATCTGTCTGTCCAATAATGGCAGATTCAGCCACGAGAGAAGCTGTTCAGTAAAACAACATCCAGCATAAGGCACTAATGCTTTACCAAACTACTGCCTAACCATGATTACTTGTTACCAACCGTCTGTTAAAACGCCAAAGACCATATATATTGTAATGAAAGAAACGGGGGAGGCAAGGTGCCTGCGAGCAACAAAGCTGGAAGCTGTTAGCGACTCATAACTGATGATTTGCTCCAGACCTGGTGAACCTAAACCATCCAGACCTTTACTCCACCTCTTCGCAGTGTCTTAGAAACAGACTGACTGACTGATTTACTGACCAACTAACTGACCGACTGATTTACTGACCAACTAACTGACCGACTGATTTACTGACCAACTAACTGACCACCTGACTGATCAACTAACTGATCGATTAACTAAATAAATGATTAACTGACCAACTAACTGACCAACTAACTAACCAACTAACCGACAGACTGGCTAACTGACCAACTAACTGACCAACTAACTGACCAACTAACTGACCAACTAACTAACCAACTAACCGACAGACTGACAAACTGACCAACTAACTGACCGACTGATTAACTGACCAACTAACTGACCAACTAACCGACAGATTGACTAACTGACCAACTAACTGACCAACTAACCGACAGACTGACTAACTGACCAACTAACTGACCGACTGATTAACTGACCAACCAACTAACCGACAGACTGACTAACTGACCAACTAACTGACCGACTGATTAACTGACCAACTAACTGACCAACTAACTGACAGACTGACTAACTGACCAACTAACTGATCAACTAACTGACCAACTAACTGACCAACTAACTGACCAACTAATTGACCAACTAACCGACAGACTGACTAACTGACCAACTAACCGACAGACCAACTAACAGACCAACTAACTGAACGACTGACTAACTGACCAAATAACTGACCAAATGACTGACCAACTAAATGATCGACTAACTGAATGACTAACTGAACAACTTGCTGACCGACTGATTAACTGATCAACTAACTGACAAAATGACTGACCAACTAATTGATCGACTAACTAACTGACCAACTAACGTACCAACTAATTAAGCAGCTAACTGACTAACTGACTAACTAAATGGTTAACTGACAAACTAACTCACCACCTGACTGATCAACTTACTGATCGACTAACTAAATAAATGATTAACTGATCAACTAACTGACCAACTAACTGACCAACTAACTGACCAACTAACCGACAGACTAACTAACTGACCAACTAACCGACAGACTAACTAACTGACCAACTAACTGACCAACTGACCAACTAACTGACCAACTAACTGACCAACTAACTAACCAACTAACCGACAGACTAACTAACTGACCAACTAACTGACCAACTGACCAACTAACTGACCAAATGGCTGACCAAATGACTGACCAACTGACTGACCGACTGATTAACTGATCAACTAAGTGACCAAATGACTGACCAACTAATTGATTGACCAACTAACGTACCAACTAACGTACCAACTAATTAAGCAGCTAACTGACTAACTGACCAACTAAATGATTAACTGACCAACTAACTGACCACCTGACTGATCAACTAACTGATCGACTAACTAAATGATTAACTGACCAACTAACTAACCAACTAACCGACAGACTGACTAACTGACCAACTAACTGACTGACTGACTAACTGACCAATTAACTTATCAGCTAACTGACTGACTGAATAACTGACCAACTAATTGACCAACTAACTGACAGACTGACTGACCGACTGACTAACTGACCAACTAATTTACTGACTGACTAACTGACCAACTATTTGATCAGCTAACTGACCAACTAACTGTTCAACTATCTGACCTATTGACTAAATGACGAATTCTCCGGCCAACTTATTGACCAACTAATTGACCGACTGACTATCCAACTAACTAGAACTACACCAATAGGCATACTGACGAATATACCCATAAACACACTAATAAACACACTGACAAACATACCCATAAACAGACCAATAAGCACACTGACAAACATACCCATAAACATACCAATTAACACACTGACAAACATACCCATAAACATATCAATAAAAGCACTGACAAACATACCCATAAACATACCAATAAACACACTGACAAACATACCCATAAACACACCAATAAAAGCACTGACAAACATACCCATAAACACACCAATTAACACACTGACAAACATACCCATAAACATATCAATAAAAGCACTGACAAACATACCCATAAACACACCAATAAACACACTGACAAACATACCAATAAACACACTGCCAAACACAGTCATAAACGCATTAATAAACACACTGACAAATATATCCATAAATGTACCAATAAACACACTGACAAACATAACCATAAATGTACCAATAAACACACTGACAAACATAACCATAAATGTACCAATAAACACACTGACAAACATATCCATAAATGCATCAATAAACACACTGACAAACATATCCATAAATGCATCAATAAACACACTGGCAAACATACCAATAAACGAACCAATAAACACACTGACAAATATACCCATAAACAACCAATAAACACACTGACTAACATACCCATAAACAACCAATAAACACACTGACAAACATAAACCAACCAATAAACACACTGACAAATATACCCATAAACAACCAATAAACACACTGATTAACATACCCATAAACAACCAATAAAAACACTGACTAACATACCCATAAACAACCAATAAACACACTGACAAACATACCCATAAACAACCAATAAACACACTGACAAACATACCCATAAACAACCAATAAACACACTGATTAACATACCCATATACAACCAATAAACACACTGACAAACATACCCATAAACAACCAATAAACACACTGACTAACATACCCATAAACACACCTATCAACGCAACACGTATAAATGCCCGAAGCAGAACCATCGCCAGTATCAACACTTCCTTCATGACCCTAAAGGTTCGGCAAGGCCATGTAATCTGTCATTGATCTGTGGTTCCATTTCTCCCATGTGGCCTTCATTGTCGCTAAGGGATTTAGCACGTACATTTCCCAGAATATCTTCAATATGTTTATTTGTATTCTCTGAATTGGCAATCTGATTTGTGTCTCCGTTTGTCTAATCCAATTGTTGATGATTTGTGTTTGTCTTTTAAAACTCAGTTGCTTTGTGGATGATAAAATCTTCTGGTTGACTTAAGGAGTGGAAAGATGATTCTAGCAGAACATTATGGAGGGTGTTCTTCTTCTTTTGAATCCACTGAACTCGGAACATAGGGCACCAAAAGGAGATCTCCACCCATCATAGGCTCTCACAAGAGATCTCCACTCATCATAGGCTCTCACAAGAGATCTCCATCCATCATAGGCTCTCACAAGAGATCTCCACCCATCATAGGCTCTCACAAGAGATCTCCACCCATCAATAGGCTCTCACAAGAGATCTCCACCCATCATAGGGCACCAAAAGGAGATCTCCACCCATCATAGGCTCTCACAAGAGATCTCCACCCATCATAGGCTCTCACAAGAGATCTCCAACCATCAATAGGCTCTCACAAGAGATCTCCACCCATCATAGGGCACCAAAAGGAGATCTCCACCCATCATATGCTCTCACAAGATATCTCCACGCATCATAGGACACCCACAAAAGATCATCTCCACCCATCATAGGACATCCACATTAGTTCTCCATCCATCATAGGACACCCACAAGAGGTCTGCACCCATCATAGGACACCGACAAGGGATCTCCACCCATCATAGGATACCCACAATAGATCTACACCCATGAAAGGGCACTCACAAGATATCTCCACCCATCATAGGACACTCACAGGATATCTCTGCCCATTATAGGACACTCACAAGAGATCTCCACCCATCATAGGACACTCACAGGTGATCTCTACCCATCATAGGACACTCACAAGAGATTTCCACCCATCATAGGACACTCACAAGAGATCTCCACCCATCATAGGACACTCACAGGTGATCTCCACCCATCATAGGACACTCACAGGTGATCTCTACCCAACATAGGACACTCACAGGTGATCTCCACCCATCATAGGACACTCACAGGTGATCTCTACCCATCATAGGACACTCACAAGAGATCTCCACCCATCATAGGACACTCACAAGAGATCTCCACCCATCATAAGACACTCACAGGTGATCTCCACCCATCATAGGACACTCACAAGAGACCTCCACCCATCATAGGACACTCACAAGAGATGTCCACCCATCATAGGATACTCACAAGAGATCTCCACCCATCATAGGACACTCACAGGTGATCTCCACCCATCATAGGACACTCACAATTGATCTCCACCCATCATAGGACACTCACAGGTGATCTCCACCCATCATAGGACACTCACAGGTGATCTCCACCCATCATAGGACACTCACAGGTGATCTCCACCCATCATAGGACACTCACAGGTGATCTCCACCCATCATAGGACACTCACAAGAGATCTCCACCCATCATAGGACACTCACAGGTGATCTCTACCCATGATCTTCGTTTCATTCGTAGAACGTGGTCTAGCCATTTCCAACGTCTTCAGTTTACTTCATGATTAATGTTAATGTCTGATCTTCTGACCACTTCTTTGTTCTTACTTTTTGATCCCAGCGGATGTTTAGAATCTTCTGAAGACAGAGACCTTCAAATCCTCTAAGTAGAGACAGACCAATATCTTGAGATCATCAAACTAAGATCTTCAGACTTAGAACAGAGAAGTTGCAGTTGAGACATCCTCCATATCCGCTCCTTCGCCAGTTTTCGCATGTCTCAGTTTCCGGCCTTTACAAACCGGTGTGTTTAGCTATTATCTGTCTGGAATGGGTGACTTTATTGTTTAAGCTGGAGATGGTCTTGACTAGGATGGTTATGGTTAGTCGAAGGCCCCGGTATCACCGTGAACGAATTAAAATCCATAATTGTTCAACCGCCCGTGCCAGTGCAATCATCCGAATTAAAACTCATCTCATCGAAAAAAAAATCTAAACAAAGAAAGGCGGCTGCAGTCCCCATTATAGCAGATAAACGCACACGCCAAAAAGCATAAAGTCAAGCAGCCCCAAAAGTGAACGCAACTGAACTGTCCTTCGTCGTACGATATCATCATTCATCGTAAGCAATCGGAACATTGAAACACGATTCGAGTGAAACACACAGCTCACGGTGTGTACATGGCCCTTATCTCCGTAGCTCTGGCAGCGGGCCGGACGTGGAATATGAGGAAACTGCAAAAAGGAACACTTTTCAAACTGAGCCTGAATATTCCTTTGCCGCCTATCCACCATATTGACCGGAAGTCCGTCGACTAGTAAATAAGGTACAGACGAAACAGTTTTGTTGAAATTTGGGTAAATAGACGTTCGCTAAGATTAGTGTCATTACTTAGGAACGTCCACTTATAGATTACAGAAGTCGCCGTATACTTCAACACAAGTACACAAGGCAATACCTATTACTACCACGAAACATCTTATTCAGAGTATATGCATTCCAACATTGTATTATCGACGCCAAACATGGACACTTTCGTCTAAGCATAAAAGAAAGCTTGTCAGCACAGAGATGAGATGTCTGAGAAAAGAGCTTGGAGTAACCAGAAAGGGCAGGGTCAGAAATGATGTTATAAGAGAAAGAGTAGGCATTGAGCCAATCCTAAGCTGCATAAAGAAACAACAAATAAACTGGGTTGCCCAATAATAAAGAAGGCCGTGTGATTACTTACCATACTAAGGACATGTTAAAAGAGAAGGGAGAAGAACAAGTGGCATGCCCAGAGAAAGATGGATAGATAACATCAACGAAACTCAACAACAACAAGAATTGACAATGAGTGAAGTCGCCAAAACGGCGAGAACCAGAACTTTGAATCTTCATCGACACTCGAACTAGTACATGAGACAGTGAAGAAAGAATGAATGAATGAACGAATGAATGAATGAATGAATGAATGTAAAAAAGAAATAAAGAAAAAAAAAGAAAGGAGTGAGAGAAAGAAAGAACAAACTAAGAAAGAAATAACGAAAAGAGAATGAAAGAAACAACAAAAAAGAGAGAGAGGAAAGGAAAGAATGAAAGAATGAGAGCAAGAAAGAAAGAAAGAAAGTAAGAAAGAGGATGAAAGAGAGAAAGAAAGAAAGATAAAAAGGATGAAAGGGAGAACAAAATAAGAGAGAAAGACAGAAAGAAAAAAAGAAAGAAAGACAGAAAGAAAGAAAAAAGAACGAAAAAAAACCGGACCAAATTAAAAACCACAGAAGTCTGAACGTACGTCATTATGTATTCATGATTGTGTCATCTGAAGAGAATAATAAACACAACGAGACAGCAAGATCGGTGACACGTGTCCTAGTTTGTGACCAAGTCTGCGTCCCACATTGTACACTCGTCGTCCTATAGGTCACAGTCCTTGTGGTCTCTCCACTTATTAGTGTTGATGTCAGTCGACTGCAGTATCACAGTTTGATGTATTTTGCTCTTTAAAGTAATCACAGACTTTTACGTATTTGCTCCTATCTTACTGGTCCGATACATCCGACTTCAGCTTGACATTTACGGGTTTGCCTTCTTCTCTCTTCTTATCCAGACTAGTTAGTATGTTTTCAATGTCATCTTGGGGACGTGAAATGGATGCTTGATCATTTGTGTGTTGTGACTGATCGTTATGCAGTTAGTCAGCTATGAGTCGATTCCTGGTGGTGCAAATCTTTCGTGATCCATCTAATCCCCAACGTAGTTGTCCTTTCAAGGGCGGACGATGAAGTGGGGTGGTCTTTGGGTGAAGATTTTTTCAATGGAAATAATATTAGTAACGACGGCTTGTGATTGGCTGGAGACTTGGTAAGGACACTTCCGGGTCGAAGTAATGGCCGTCACGGGCAGCAGTCTGGACGATCGGGATGGGGTCTTTCTTGGTTGCTGGAACGGGGAGCTGAGCGGATATGGGACTGTCCTGCCTGTAGTAAAGCCATTCCGTTCTAAAGTCTAAAGTCGAAATTCTAAAAGTCACAAATATAGTCACGTGTTTACCGCGCGTGCTGAACGGGCCATTGAGAATGATCCAAAAAAGTTAAGTCGAGCTTAGTTCATCGTTGATGCTTGAGAGCATTGCAGAGATCAAAGAATCGCAGGAACACCTTCATGTTTGTCCCGGACCGTGCTGGTGTTGAAGGCAACGACAGAGATGACATAATGGCAGGTTCCGCATTATGAGCTGACGGACAGTCAATGGATCCAGCAGATATCAATAACAATCTACGAGAGATGGGTCGAAAAAAGGACTTTGACAAAAGTACAAATACATGGATATCTAGACAGTTATTGTTATTGTTATGGAAGGCCCCGGTATCACTGCAAACGAATTAAAATCCGTAATTACTCAACCGCTCGTGCCAGTGGAATCATCCGAATCACTAGCTCATCTCCCAAACAAAGAAAACTAGTTGTAAACCCCATCATAGCAGTCTCAGCACACGCCAAAAGACATAAGGCCAAACCGCACAAAAAGTGAACACAGTCATTTGTTCCTTGTCATACGATATCATCGTAAACAATCGGAATATAGAAACAGGATCAACACGGATGAAACACACAGCTCAGGGTGTGCACGGAGCACTTAACTCATTAGCTCTTGCAACAAGCCGGACTTGGAATATGAGGAAGCTGCAACAAGGAACACTTTTGACATAGCCCTTCAATGGTTCCTGCCGCCTATCCACCATATTGACCGGACGGAAGTTCACGTCCTCCTGAAAATGTTGATCGTCATATTATTTTTTAAAATGTATAGCGCTTGATGATGTTAGGACATTGTTTTTGACTCCAAATCCGAACTTATGAAACACAGTTAGTCGTCGGATTATCCCCGTCGCACATCAAACAACAGACCGTAAGATCTTCCTGCAATGTGAATTTGTGAATTTATAAACCACATATTGAAATTATAAAATCACATGTCTACCTGAAGGTGAAGGCGCACCTCACAGCACCAGAGCTGAAAGTTGTCAGCGACCCACAGCTGATGGCTTGCGCCAGTATTGGTGAACCAGAACCATCCAGACCCTGCTCCACCTCTCCGTGGTGCCTCTTTTAACAGACTAACCTGTCTAGTCTGGCCAAGCGAGTAAGAATCGAAGAGGGAAGACAACCCGGTACTCAAAAACGTCATGCTGAACTCGGATCGCCGAGGAAATGAAAACAAACGATGAAGCCTTAAAACAACTAAAAATGAAAAGAAAACTACTAAACACAATCAAACAAGACAAATGCGATTTTTGGGCCATGTTAAAAGACACAACAGCCTACTAAAAGTAATCATGGAGGGGAAAATACAAGATAAAAGAGGCAGAGGCAGATCAAGACTAACATGGACGAGTAACATCAAAAGATGGACAAACCAGCCTTTGACAACCTGCGCCATCAAAGCAAGAGACAGAGAAGAATGGCGCTCTATGGTAGACAACCTTCGTTGCGGAGACGGCACTCAATGTGGATGATGAAGTCGGATGTGTTGGGCCACAGTATCTAGACTGTGTGAAGTGGGAGTGAAGAGAGATGTCAATAATAATCTACGAGAGATGGGTCGAAAAAAAGGTATTTTGACAGAAGTACAAATACATGGCAACATAACGTAATGTAACATAACACAACATAACGTAATGTAACATAACACAACATAACGTAATGTAACATAACACAACATAACGTAATGTAACATAACACAACATAACGTAATGTAATATAACGTAATGTAACATAACACAAAATAACGTAATGTAACATAACGTAATGTAACATAACGTAATGTAACATAACACAACATAACGTAATGTAACACAACACAACATAACGTAATGTAACATAACACAACATAACGTAATGTAACATAACACAACATAACGTAATGTAACATAACACAACATAACGTAATGTAACATAACACAACATAACGTAATGTAACATAACACAACATAACGTAATGTAACATAACACAACATAACGTAATGTAACATAACACAACATAACGTAATGTAACATAACACAACATAACGTAATGTAACATAACACAACATAACTTAATGTAACATAACACAACATAACGTAATGTAACATAACGTAATGTAACATAACACAACATAACGTACCACAACACAATATAACATAACAGAACGCAATGTTAAAAAAAAACATTTTTTAAAATTATTTTTTTTTTTTACTTGTGATCATCCTCATTTCTTGGAAAGAAAAAAAATTAATTAAAAATAAATTCCAAATAAAATCTCATTTTTCTAAGACACAAATAAAAAACACAACGAGAGAAAGAAAGAAACAACACTGCAACCTTGAGACTCAATCCTAGTCAAATCCCCAATTCCAAAAAATAAACACGAAATGTTTTAGTATCTCTCGCAATTTCTAATTAGTCAATGTTCCTTCAAGAAATCAGATAGCCCTTTCTGATTGGATGGATAAGTCTATGACGTTGATTCTGTACTGCTACATTCCTGATTGCTCTCAAGTTTATGCCATTTAAAGAAGAGATTTTTTTGCTGTTTTGAGGTTGCTATTTATTTACTATTTGTTACTACATTTCCCTGGACAGCTAAAAAGACCAATGAGGAAGTTCTCAAAGAAGCCAACACAAAAAGGGAGCTCCTAATAAACATAAGAAAGAGACAATCAACATTTTTCGGGCACATAATGAGAAGAGGAAAGTTGGAATACTTGGTTCTTCTTTCTTCTTTTCTCTTTTCACTGATACCTAAAAGGTGTCGTGGTTTATATCATTTGTTGTTCTTGAGCTGCTAAAACTGTCTGAATTAGTGATTTTCCTTTGTTGTTACATGTCTCTGTCACTGCATCTATCCATCTTCTTCTTTTCTCTTTCTCACTGATACCTAAAAGGTGTCGTGGTTTATATCATTTGTCGTTCTTGAGCTGCTCGAACTGACTGAATTAGTGATTTTCCTTTGTTGTTACATGTCTCTGTCACTGCATCTATCCATCTTCTTCTTTTCTCTTTCTCACTGATACCTAAAAGGTGTCGTGGTTTATATCATTTGTCGTTCTTGAGCTGCTCGAACTGACTGAATTAGTGATTTTCCTTTGTTGTTACATGTCTCTATCACTGCATCTATCCATCTTCTTCTTTTCTGTTTCTCACTGATACCTAAAAGGTGTCGTGGTTTATATCTTTTGTCGTTCTTGAGCTGCTCGAACTGTCTGAATTAGTGATTTTCCTTTGTTGTTACATGTCTCTGTCACTGCATCTATCCATCTTCTTCTGGGTCTTCCTCTTGGTCTTTTTTCCATGCATTCTCGAGAAGAACGCCCTTGATTGTGATTGGTGAGGATTCATTCTGACCTGGTGATCAAACCATTTAAATTGTTGTTCTATATATTCTTGGCAGGGTTTTGTTCCTACCATTTTTCTTATGGTTTCATTTGGTATTCTATCGTTTCTTGTGTTGTTTGTTACTTTTCTCAAGCATCGTATCTCACATGTATTGATTTTTCTTAATTTTGATTTAGAAAGGGTCCATATTTGACTTTCATAGCACAAAGTTGGTATGAAAATTCTATTTATCATTTGTTGTTTAGCTGGCATAGAAATGTTTGGATGTCTTAGCAATGGTGAAAGCTGGTATGTAACATTTGCTTTTTGTATTCTCATGTCAAAGGACATCACCTCAGTGCAAAATAAAGACAAGTGGAACAATATTAAAACATGTAAATGAATTTAAATATTTGGGAACTTTGTTAACCTCAGACGGAAGATGTACAAAAGAGGTGAGATGCAGAATGGCTCAGATAAAAGCAGCTTTACAAAAAATGAGGAAGATACTATGCAATCCATTTTTGACAATAGAAACAAGAAAATGAGTTCTTAAATATTATGTAGAGCCAGTCTTAACATATGGATGCAAATCATGGACAATAGGACAACAGACAAGAAAATCACTGGAGTCTGTAGAAATGTGGTTTTACAGAAGAATGTTGAAAGTACCATGGACAGCGAAGAAGAGTAATGAAGATATTCTGAGAGAGGTCAAAGCAAAAAGAGAGCTAATTTCCAATATTAGGAAGAAACAATCATCATTTTTTGGCCATGTAACGTGAAGAGAAAAACTTGAATATAATGTAACAACTGGAAAAATTGAGGGACGAAGAGATAGAGGGAAGCAAAGAGAAAAAATAACAGTCAGCTTAAGAGAATCGCTTGGCAGAAGGTCAACAACAGAAATGATAAATAGCTGACGAGTTTGAAAGTTGTGAAGAGGCATGATCACAAACGCCAGTAGGCCCTGTACTTGATGATGATGATGATTCTCATGTCTAGTTTTCCATCTTTTGTGAACATTGTGCCCAAATACTTGAATTCTTCTACTTATTGTATTTCTTTATCTTTGATCTTAATGTTTAATGGGTGTCTTAATTTGCTTATTCTCATAGCCTCGGTTTTTGCTGTATTAATTTTCTTACTGTAGTTTGTGCAACTTTTATCTAGAGATGTTATATGCTGTTGCAGCAGGTTTTCATCCTCATATATTAGGCATTGGTCATCTGCGAATAGTAGCTCGTTGATGTTGGAACTTTCTACCTCTATGTTATTTTTTGATTTTTCATTATTGTTGGTTGTTTCCTGATTTATTTTGTCCATATATATGATGAAGAGGAATGGTGAGAGGACACATCCTTGTCTTACTCCTGTTGTAACCTGAAACCATTCTGACAGACCTTCCGATGTTCTGACGGCACTTTGAATGTTTTTATATAATGCCATTATATTATCTAGTAGTTGTCCTGCTACCCCGTAGGTTTCTAAAGTTTGCCAAAGTTTGTTCCTGTCCACACGCTCAAACGCTTTTTCCTGATCTATAAACACTATATTTAGGATTCTGTCATATTCTATTGTTTTTTCACATAGTTGTCTCAATGTAAATATAGCATCAGTACAGCTTTTGCCTTTTCTGAATCCGAATTGATTATTGCTTAATTGAGGTTCTATTATGTATCTTACTCTCCTCTCTAATATTTTAGGGTTTGATCCTAATAGACGGTTTCCGGGTTTACCCAGCCTTAAATAGTTACCGGATTTTTCTGTGGAAGTAAAGCGGCACGGACGTAATACCGACCAAATTATCCCCAAAATCATGTGCCGAAGGTCTATCAAAATTATGGTCACTATAGCTCGTTTCAAATCACGTGCCCAACTTCAAAACGCTATTGCTCAGTAACCGTTTGTTAAAAACTGTTGAAATTTTCCAAATGTTATTAGAATGCAAAAGACCCTTTAAATGTATATTTAACAAATATCTTGCAGCTGCAGTTTTCTTAAAGCGGCGAATTTCTTTGATGTTTGTCAAAATTGTAAATTGTGAACCCCTAAACAATAGAAATTACCGTAGTTGCTGGTCTATGATTAATTTTCACTAGGTAAAGGCGTGGCCGTAATGGGGAAATAACTGAATAACACAAAACACCAGGAGAATTATTGTCTTCTCAGTTCGAGGACGGACGATAATATCAAGGTATACCTGTATGTCCAATTTTCATAGTTGTGTGGTCCTGAAAAGGACCGTTTGTTGAACTAATTTAAGGTAATATAGGGGCCAACATTGTGGGGGCTATATACTTTCATTCTGAATCAGACGAGTCTAAAAGATTAATAACTGTTTGGGGTTGAACATTCCACAAACCATCATTTTTCCAATATTCCTCTTCCTGTTTTAAGACGTGGTCTTCACATTTAGCCCAATAATCTTTGTCTATATTTAATAAAGCGAGATTAGCAAGAGTCTTTACATCGCATATTTTGAATGTTGTATTTTCATCTGCCACTTGTCCTTTTAATTTTGCCCAGATTAGTTCTATTGGATTTAAATGAGCATGGTAAGGTGGCAGCCTCAAACTTATATGACCGTGCTCTTGGATAATCGTATCTATTTGAAAAATCCTTGTCCTTTGTTTTTGCTTTACTAGAGATAGTAATTCATGTTTTAAGTACATGTTATTAAATTGTATGTGCTCCTTTGTGAGCCATATCTTAATAGCATCTTTTGTACTGGATGACGTCGGGACTTTATCTTCAAGTGCAACAATGTTGTGGTACGCTGCATTATCCATTATTAGGCAAGATGGTCGATCTAGTGATGGGAGAACAGAATTTTCAATCCAATGTCTAAATATGTGACCATTCATCTCAGAGTGATAATCCCGATTGTCTATGGATTTTGAAAGCAACATGAGCTCTGCATTCTGTATTAGTCCATGTTGTCGACTACCTGCATGAGCAATTATCAAGCGCTGTCCTTTGCTGCTAGGTATTAATCTCTTAATTAATTAAGAGATGATGGTTACACATGTGCAGTTCGAACAGAGGAAGGACTGAGCGAATGTTTCCCAATAGAAACTGGGGTTAAACAAGGATGTATTTTATCGCCCTTGTTATTTAGAATTGTTATGGACTTCATAATGAAGAAATGCTGCACTGGTAATAAAGGCATCGAATGGATACAAGGAGACCATTTGGAGGACCTCGACTTTGCTGATGACATAGTTCTCATCAGCAGTCAGATAAAAACGATGCAGGAAAACACAAATGAACTATCATCAATAGTCAGCAAAATTGGGCTTGAGGTCAATCATGAAAAGACTAAAGTCATGAAAAGTTTAATTCCAACAAGTGACAAAATATACATGGAAAACAAACCAGTAGAAGAGATCGATCACTTTATCTATCTTGGAAGTCACATTGATCGAGAAGGGGATACGAGCAAAGAAATTAGAATCAGACTGGCTAAAGCAGCAATGTCTTTCAGAAGCCTTGAAAAGTTGTGGAAATCAAAACTCATTAGCACAAACACAAAACTTAGGCTATTCAAATCAAATGTACTATCAACCCTTACGTATGCGTGTGAAAGCTGGAAAACAACAAGAGATATAGAAACAAAGTTGAACGCATTCGAAAATAAATATCTAAGGAAAATACTTGGTATAGAATGGAACGAATTCAAAACAAACGAGGAAATTAGAGAAATCGCCAATCAACAACTAATATCTTCAGTAATAAAGAAAAGACGATGGTCATACGTTGGACATGTGATGAGAAGAGATAATAATCGAATAGCAAAGCAAGCCCTCATATGGGAAACAACAGGTAAAAGAAAAAGAGGAAGATCCATAATGTAGACTTTGATATTTCAATACTGTTGTTCTTTTTCAGCGAAACTTTTAATTTTCTTATTGTAACAGTTTCATTCATACCCAACATTTTGCGAATTTCACTTCTAATAAGTTCACTGTCGAAATTATCCAACATTTTTGCTCTTCCTTGTGATTTTGTATATTTTGAACATTGACGGTCACGTGCTTGAATCCAGCGATTAAATGACCGTTTAGATAAATCCAAAATGTGTCTTGTCCTATTCTCAGGGTTTTCTAAAGAATGAAATAATCTTCCTCGTTTAGCCTCTTTGCAAAAATAGTCATACATTTTTATTGCGATGTTTTGTAAACTGCAGAATTTCATTTTAAGACTCATGATAAATGTTATCGTTCCACGTCTCTAACTATGAATGAACGGAAATGGAACACACAATTTCTCGTGTTTTTTTAAAAGTGTCTAATTGTGTCAAAAAATCACGGCGAAAGCGTGCAAACGCGTAAATTTCACCGTGTATGGATTTTTACTCGCTATTTTTAACTTAAAATACTGTAAACATTAAGTTTTTACTACATCAATGGGTCGTTATAAATTTATATAAATCAAATAAGCAACAATAATAACCAAATGTTTTTTTTTAATGAAATTAATTCCTTGTTGGGTTCTAATCATTATAACTTTACATGCAAATTTTGAATAACTTACAACAAGCGGTTAAAAAGCTATCGATTTTAAAAGTTGGGCACGAGTTATGAAACAAGCTATAACACCATATTCCCTATACGCCACTTGGCGTTACGGGGCCCTTTACTTTTTTGTTTTAATTTAACCTGTGTATATAATGTGCGTGGACCTATCGCTACAAGTGATGAAAGTATCCTGTTAACATGTCCTAGTTTTGTGTAAAATCGGGCTCCTACATTGTGCGAAGAAAAGAACAGAGCCACTGTTCCTTGCCACGCACGTCGCAAGAGATGATTAAGGAATTTGGTTGGAACTGTCGCCTGTGCTGTCGAGTAGGATGTGCACGGAGCTACCTTGTTAATGGAACTTACGGATGCATTTTGGGAAATGTTATGAGAAGTGGTGGAGCGGATATAGGAATTCCTGACTGTAATGAATTTGATTCTATGGAAAGAATAGAATAGAATAGAATAGAATAGAATAGAATAGTGAAGGACTATCGCAACATACGCTGAAAGTGCCCTGTTGATATGTAAAGGAGTAAAAACTTCAAGATGCAAGTGATGGAATTATCCTGTTGATATGTCCTACCTTTGTAATACGATTTGGGGGACAATAACTACATGTGATGGAGTTATCTTATTGACATGTCCTACCTGTGTGTATAAGATGTAGAGGGCAATAAGTACATGTGATGGAGTTGTCTTATTGACATGTCCTACCTGTGTGTATAAGATGTGGAGGACAATAAGTACATGTGATGGAGTTGTCTTATTGACATGTCCTACCTGTGTGTATAAGATGTGGAGGACAATAAGTCCATGTGATAGAGTTGTCTTATTGACAAGCTATCATCATCATCATGTGCCATACCGGTTGGCGTATGTGATCATGTCCCTCCACAATCTTCTATCTACAGTGCATCGTATCAGTTCTGTTGTTGACTTGTTTTCCATGCCATGACACCAAGCTATCCAGTATTTTCTCTCTTTGTCGTCCGCGATCTCTCTTTCCTTTTATTTTGCCAGTAGTAACCAAGTATTCCAACTTTCCTCTTCTCATGATGTGCCCGAAAAATGTTGATTGTTTCTTTCTGATGTTTTTTTTAAGAGCTCCCTTTTTGTGTTGGCCTCTTTGATAACTTCCTCATTGGTCTTTTTAGCTTTCCAGGGAACTTTCAACATTCTTCTGAGAAATCCCATCTCTGTGGCCTCTAACCGTCTTTTCATTTGTTTGTCTATTGTCCATGATTGACATGCCATACCTGTGTGTATAAGATGTGGGGGACAATAAGTCCATGTGATGGAGTTGTCTTGTCACGTTGAACGCTCACTTCGACACGACATTTCACTACAGACGACTGACCGCACGTTCCAGAGCTCATGATAATACTGCCACGTTTAATTATCTCCCCTACACCCGATTTAATGCCGTTATTTTGGTGTATTTCCAATTCTAGACTGCGTTAAAGGGTAGATCAGTCATTTTATATCAAATCATGACATTTTTCAAATGGTGGGAACTGGACAATCGTCTCAGACGAGAATGAAACTCGCAGTGGCTTCATCGTCACGAAAAGTCGCTTCGTAGAGCACTATTGCTCTGCCGACGATACGACCAGCCATATGTTTATTGCTCCATGGCTCACTGTGGCTCAACCAACGTGACGACCAGCCATATGTTTATTGCTCCATGGCTCACTGTGGCTCAACCAACGTGACGACCAGCCATATGTTTATTGCTCCATGGCTCACTGTGGCTCAACCAACGTGACGACCAGCCATATGTTTATTGCTCCATGGCTCACTGTGGCTCAACCAACGTGACGGCCATCCATGTGTTCATTCCTCCATTTCACACTGTGGCTCAACCAACGTGACGACTATCCATGTGTTCATTCCTCCATTTCACACTGTGGCTCTGCCAACGTGACGACTATCCATGTGTTCATTCCTCCATTTCACACTGTGGCTCAACCAACGTGACGACTATCCATGTGTTCATTCCTCCATGGCTCACTGTGGCTCAACCAACGTGACGACTATCCATGTGTTCATTCCTCCATTTCACACTGTGGCTCAACCAACGTGACGACTATCCATGTGTTCATTCCTCCATGGCTCAATGTGGCTCAACCAACGTGACGACTATCCATGTGTTCATTCCTCCATTTCACACTGTGGCTCAACCAACGTGACGACTATCCATGTGTTCATTCCTCTATTTCACACTGTGGCTCTGCCGACGTGACGGCCAACCATGTGTTCATTCCTCGAGGCTGTGGAGTCAGACAGGATTCACATCGACACATCCCCCGCCACCTACTCTTTACTGGCACATGCTCCGCTCTTTCACAGGTATCATATGTGGGCACCTTTTGCAATGACAGGTGTCAACAGGACAACTCCATCACATGCACTTATTGTCCCCTATATCTTATACACACAGATAGGACATGTCAACAGGACAACTCCATCACATGTACTTATTGTCCTGCACATCTTTTACAAACAGGTAGGACATGTCAACAGGACAGCTCCATCACATGTACTTATTGTCCTGCATATCTTATACACACAGGTACGGGGTTGTCAACAGGACAACTCCATCACACGCACTTATTGTCCCCTATATCTTATACACACAGATAGGACATGTCAACAAGACAACTCCATCACATGTACTTATTGTCCTGCATATCTTATACACACAGATAGGACATGTCAACAGGACAACTCCAAGTGTAGATATTGTCCCCCAAATCTTATTACACAGGTAGGACATATCAATAATTTGATCGTCACGTCCTGGGCCAGTTGTGTCTGTGCGACATACCACAGACCTGTTTGGAGATAGGGCATTGTGGTCTTCTCAGGGCATTGTGGTCTTCTCAGGGCATTGTGGTCTTCTCAGGGCATTGTGGTCTTCTCAGGGCATTGTGGTCTTCTCAGGTCAATGGTGGTCTTCTCAGGGCATTGTGGTCTTCTCAGGGCATTGTGGTCTTCTCAGGTCAATGGTGGTCTTCTCAGGGCATTGTGGTCTTCTCAGGGCATTGTGGTCTTCTCAGGTCAATGGTGGTCTTCTCAGGGCATTGTGGTCTTCTCAGGTCAATGGTGGTCTTCTCAGGTCAATGGTGGTCTTCTCAGGGCATTGTGGTCTTCTCAGGTCAATGGTGGTCTTCTCAGGTCATTGGTGGTCTTCTCAGGGCATTGTGGTCTTCTCAGGTCAATGGTGGTCTTCTCAGGGCATTGTGGTCTTCTCAGGGCATTGTGGTCTTCTCAGGTCAATGGTGGTCTTCTCAGGTCAATGGTGGTCTTCTCAGGGCATTGTGGTCTTCTCAGGTCAATGGTGGTCTTCTCAGGTCAATGGTGGTCTTCTCAGGGCATTGTGGTCTTCTCAGGTCAATGGTGGTCTTCTCAGGTCATTGGTGGTCTTCTCAGGGCATTGTGGTCTTCTCAGGTCAATGGTGGTCTTCTCAGGGCATTGTGGTCTTCTCAGGGCATTGTGGTCTTCTCAGGTCAATGGTGGTCTTCTCAGGTCAATGGTGGTCTTCTCAGGGCATTGTGGTCTTCTCAGGTCAATGGTGGTCTTCTCAGGTCAATGGTGGTCTTCTCAGGTCAATGGTGGTCTTCTCATCAACCTGAAGGCGTCGGTCTTCTGTGTATGTCGGTAGGGGGGGGGGGGGGGGGAGGGGTCTCACAGTAATTTAGGGAGTGCGAAATCCACGCCATCCACAGGGAGTTCCTGTTGAGGTAGTATTAAGACAGAACAAATCTACACTCACTCAAGAGAGGGGGTGAGGGTGTGTGAATGACTGCCATGACGTCTACCACACCACGATGGGCTCTGGTCCTGCATCCCCTGGGGCTCATCTCCTGTCTGCCCAGTTATACCGCCGGGAACTCGGTCGCATTCAGAATCAAATTTATGACAACAGGTAGGCCTACTTGTAGGTATGTTTGCTTGCTTGCTGCTTGCTTACTTGCTGCTTGCTTACTTGCTGCTTGCTTACTTGCTGCTTACTTGCTTACTTGCTGCTTGCTTACTTGCTGCTTACTTGCTTACTTGCTGCTTACTTACTTGCTGCTTGCTTACTTGCTGCTTGCTTACTTACTTGCTGCTTACTTACTTGCTGCTTACTTGCTTACTTGCTGCTTACTTGCTTACTTGCTGCTTACTTGCTTACTTGCTGCTTACTTGCTTACTTGCTGCTTACTTACTTGCTGCTTGCTTACTTGCTGCTTGCTTACTTACTGCTTGCTTACTTGCTTGCTGCTTACTTGCTGCTTACTTACTTGCTGCTTGCTTACTTGCTGCTTGCTTACTTGCTGCTTGCTTACTTGCTGCTTGCTTGCTGCTTGCTGCTTACTTACTTGCTGCTTGCTTACTTGCTGCTTGCTTACTTGCTGCTTGCTTACTTGCTGCTTACTTACTTGCTGCTTGCTTACTTGCTGCTTACTTAATTGCTGCTTGCTTACTTGCTGCTTGCTTACTTGCTGCTTGCTTACTTACTTGCTGCTTGCTTACTTGCTGCTTGCTTGCTGCTTGCTGCTTACTTACTTGCTGCTTGCTTACTTGCTTGCTGCTTGCTTACTTGCTGCTTGCTTGCTGCTTACTTACTTGCTGCTTGCTTACTTGCTGCTTACTTACTTGCTGCTTACTTACTTGCTGCTTGCTTGCTTACTTACTGCTTACTTACTTGCTGCTTACTTACTTGCTGCTTACTTACTTGCTGCTTGCTTACTTGCTGCTTGCTTACTTACTTGCTTACTTGCTGCTTACTTACTTGCTGCTTACTTACTTGCTGCTTACTTACTTGCTGCTTGCTTGCTTGCTGCTTGCTTACTTGCTGCTTGCTTACTTGCTGCTTGCCTGCTGCTTGCTGCTTGCTTACTTGCTGCTTGCTTGCTTGCTGCTTGCCTGCTGCTTGCTGCTTGCTTACTTGCTGCTTGCTTACTTGCTGCTTGCTTGCTTGCTGCTTGCTGCTTGCTTGCTGCTTGCTGCTTGCTTACTTGCTGCTTGCTGCTTGCAGCTTGCTTGCTTGCTTGCTGCTTGCTGCTTGCTTGCTTGCTGCTTGTTGCTTGCTTGCTTGCTGCTTGTTTGCTTGCTGCTTGCTTGCTGCTTACTTGCTTGCTTGTTTGCTTGCTGCTTGCTTGCTGCTTGCTTGCTTGTTTGCTTGCTGCTTGCTGCTTGCTTGCTTGTTTGCTTGCTGCTTGCTTGCTTGCTTGCTTGCTGCTTGCTGCTTGCTGCTTGCTTGCTTGCTTGCTTGCTGCTTGCTTGCTTGCTTGCTTGCTTGCTTGCTGCTTGCTGCTTGCTGCTTGCTTGTTTGCTTGCTGCTTGCTGCTTGCTTGTTTGCTTGCTGCTTGCTGCTTGCTTGTTTGCTTGCTGCTTGCTGCTTGCTTGCTGCTTGCTTGCTGCTTGCTGCTTGCTTGTTTGCTTGCTGCTTGCTGCTTGCTTGTTTGCTTGCTGCTTGCTTGCTTGCTGCTTGCTTGCTGCTTGCTGCTTGCTTGCTTGCTTGCTGCTTGCTGCTTGCTTGCTTGCTTGCTTGCTTGTTTGCTGCTTGCTGCTTGCTTGCTTGCTGCTTGCTGCTTGCTTGCTTGCTGCTTGTTTGCTTGCTGCTTGCTTGCTGCTTACTTGCTTGCTTGCTTGCTTGCTGCTTGCTTGCTGCTTGCTTGCTTGCTTGTTTGCTTGCTGCTTGCTTGCTGCTTGCTTGCTTGCTTGCTTGTTTGCTTGCTGCTTGCTGCTTGCTTGCTTGTTTGCTTGCTGCTTGCTTGCTTGCTTGCTTGCTGCTTGCTGCTTGCTGCTTGCTGCTTGCTTGCTGCTTGCTGCTTGCTTGTTTGCTTGCTGCTTGCTGCTTGCTTGCTTGCTGCTTGCTTGTTTGCTTGCTGCTTGCTTGTTTGCTTGCTTCTTGCTGCTTGCTGCTTGCTTGCTGCTTGCTTGCTGCTTGCTGCTTGCTTGTTTGTTTGCTGCTTGCTGCTTGCTTGCTGCTTGCTTGCTGCTTGCTGCTTGCTTGTTTGCTTGCTGCTTGCTGCTTGCTTGTTTGCTTGCTGCTTGCTTGCTTGCTGCTTGCTTGCTGCTTGCTGCTTGCTTGCTTGCTTACTGCTTACTGCTTGCTTGCTTGCTGCTTGCTGCTTGCTTGCTTGCTGCTTGCTTGCTGCTTGCTTACTTGCTGCTTGCTTGCTGCTTGCTTGCTTGCTGCTTGCTTGCTGCTTGCTGCTTGCTTGCTGCTTGCTGTTTGCTTGCTTGCTTGCTGCTTGCTTGCTTGCTTGTTTGCTTGCTGCTTGCTTGCTTGCTTGCTTGCTGCTTGCTGCTTGCTGCTTGCTTGCTGCTTGCTGCTTGCTTGCTGCTTGCTTGCTTGCTGCTTGCTTGCTTGCTGCTTGCTTACTTGCTGCTTGCTTGCTGCTTGCTGCTTGCTTGCTGCTTGCTTGCTTGGTTGCTTGCTGCTTGCTGCTTGCTTGCTTGCTTGCTGCTTGCTTGCTGCTTGCTGCTTGCTTGCTGCTTGCTGCTTGCTGCTTGCTGCTTGCTTGCTGCTTGCTTGCTTGCTGCTTGCTTGCTGCTTGCTGCTTGCTTGCTTGCTTGTTTGTTTGCTTGCTGCTTGCTTGTTTGTTTGCTTGCTGCTTGCTTGTTTGTTTGCTTGCTGCTTGCTTGTTTGTT
The DNA here is from genome assembly GCA_032433765.1 of Megaustenia siamemsis. Lineage (NCBI taxonomy): Eukaryota > Metazoa > Mollusca > Gastropoda > Stylommatophora > Ariophantidae > Megaustenia > Megaustenia siamemsis. The sequence goes on along the minus strand of JAVIAB010000049.1, from coordinate 7,407,045 downwards.
TGTTTGCTGCTTGCTGCTTGCTTGTTTGTTTGCTTGCTGCTTGCTGCTTGCTGCTTGCTGCTTGCTTGCTTGTTTGCTTGCTGCTTGCTGCTTGCTGCTTGCTTGCTTGCTTGCTTGTTTGCTTGCTGCTTGCTGCTTGCTGCTTGCTGCTTGCTTGCTTTCTTGCGTTCGCCCGATGACGAAAGTATTCTAGTAGACGATAGAATTCCCCTTCATCATCCGCCTTTAAAAGGACGTTAAGTGGGCGTGTCTGCGTTGTGTTGTGGTTTACAGTATAACTGTGATATTTGCGCCTTTCGGCCCAACGCATCCGACTTCAGCATGACATTTTTTAGTACCGGGTTGTCTTCCCTCCTCGATCCCTACTCGCTTGACCAGACTAGACAGGTTAGTCTGTTACTAGAGGCACCGCGGAGAGGTGGAGCAGGGACTGGATGGTTCTGGTTCACCGATCCTGGCGCAAGCCATCAGCTGTGGGTCGCTAACAACTTTCAGCTCTACTGCTGTGAGGCACGCCTTCGCCTCCGTGTAGGTATGATCTTGGACGCAGTAGAATCGTATGTCAAGGCAACATGACGTCAGATCTATTCGAATAATCAAATGACGTAAACGCAAAAGTGCAAGCTTCCATTGAATGCCATTACGCAGTTACGATCAGGGTGATCCCTAATACTTCTCATTTGTTTTGAACTTCAAACATTTTGGATCCATTCACTGCATGTCCCGTTCAGTGGCTGGTATAAAATTATTAGAAACTTTTGCATTAAAATAACTCTGTATTCAGTTAGTGGACCGATGTTCGTGAATGATGCTAATCAACGGTTCCCAAAATCGTGTGCCCAGCTGCCTGGAGCACCGCTAATCACTTGGCAAGCGAGCCGTGCCGACGATATTGTCGTAAAGGAAAAGGTAAATTACGAGACTTGAATCTGCGTCCTAGCACGCGAGTTTTTAATCATATGTGCTCGGTCGCCTATCCAGAAGTGTTCGGAGACTTCTGGATAGTGTCGCTTCAAGCTGTCCATGGTATTCTCAACATTCTTCTGTAAAACCACATTTCTACAGACTCCATTGATTTTCTTGTCAGTTGTCCTATTGTCCATGATTTACATCCATATGTTAAGCCTGGCTCTACATAACATTTAAGAACTCATTTTCTTGTTTCTATTGTCACAAATGGATTGCATCGGGATTGCCTGTCTTTAACCAGAGAAACAATTTGATCAACAAATACGACCGTCACACCCATGAGGGGGCAGTTGGTATATGATCAGCTGTGGAGAGCAGCCCCTGAGCATCGAAAGTTTGAGAACTGTTGCGCTAGATCATAAATAACAACAGTGCAAGAACAAGGATGAAGGGCATAAAACGCGGGGCAGGAGAAATTAGAATTAAGGGAGAACTTAAAAGAACTTTAAAGAACTAGAACCACTCTACGGAGAAAATAAACAGGTCACGGGCCATTGAGAACCAGTAACGGTGATTGATGTCCCTGAACGAGTCATAAACTGATTCGGTGAAATCAAAGACAGTGAACAGAGTGCTAAACAGTTATAGCACAACGAGCAGCAATAATAAGGCAATGAATGAGTTCTAAAATAACATATCAATGATTGAGTTCTAAAATAACACTGGAATAACATTTTCCACATTATTTTTCCTATATCTTCAAACGATAGCGAGGAAATGCACTGGCCACCCTCCAGTTAAAATTAATGTAGGCTGGTTAAGTGATTTATTTTCTCACTCCCCACAGATATTATATATGTTATGATTCATTATATGACATGTATCTCTGTCCATCATTTATTTCTGTATCCACTTCTATATTTATCAATCATCTTTTACTTAAAGAAAAATAATCTCCATCAATAATTTTCATTATTCTTCTCAAAGGGATCTCTTAAAAAAAATATCAGAAAGAAACAATCAACATTTTTCGGGCACATCATGAGAAGAGGAAAGTTGGAATACTTGGTTACAACTGGCAAAATAAAACGAAAGAGAGATCGCGGACGACATAGAGAGAAGATACTGGATAGCTTGGTGTCATGGCATGGAAAACAGTCAATAACATAACTACTACGATGCTCTGTAGATAGAAGATTGTGGAAGGATATGATCGCCTACACCAACCTGTATGGCACATGATGATGATGATTCTTATCTGTTTCCATATGTTTCTGTCGGTATTCTTTTATATCTCCATATATAATTTCTCTTTGTATTCTACTCTATCCCCATCTATAATTTCTCTTTGTATTCTACTCTATCCCCATCTATAATTTCTCTTTGTATTCTACTCTATCCCCATCAATCATTTCTCTTTGTATTCTACTCTATCCCCATCTATAATTTCTCATTGTATTCTACTCTATCTCCATCTACAATTTCTCCTTGTATTCTCGTCTGTATCCATCTACAATTTCTCCTTGTATTCTCGTCTGTATCCATCTACAATTTCTCCTTGTATTCTCGTCTGTATACATCTACAATTTCTCCATGTATTCTCCACTATCTCCATCTACAATTTCTCCATGCATTCTTCTCTATCGCAATCTACAATTTCTCTCTGTATTCTCCTTTATTTCTTTTTTACAATTTCCCCGTGCAATATTCTTTATCTTCCCCTTATCGCCATATTCCCATTCTCATCTATTCTTATCTATTCTCATATGTTCAAATCTATTCTCATCTATTCTCATCTATTCTCATATGTTCAAATCTATTCTCATCTATTCTCATCTATTCTCATATGTTCAAATCTATTCTCATCTATATTTTCTCCCGTTAAGACGTAAAAGAAACTCCTCCACTTTGGACAACTTGGTCAGCTGCACGCAAAGCCGTCTAACTTTCAATTAAGATATCTCATGTACCCATTTATAGCTAGTTGTGTCTGCAGGCAATATGGATGGTGATATTTTTTCCTTAACGTTCAACAATTAAATGGGCGTCAGATGTATTGTGTCACTAGCTTGCGACAAAGCAACGGTATTTGCGTCTTTCAGCCCCAGTTACAACCGTCTCCGGCAGGGCTAAGTTTTTTCAGCAATTTTGCCCGGGTAGCGCACATATTAGGGTTAATATTTTATGTTATTAACTGTCAAGTGTTCTTTAACGTGCGAGGAGCATACACGATCTGATGCTCTTAGAGACCGGCTGAACATCGAATCTGGAGACTAGTAATAATAAATGAATATTATTATAGAGGGAAACTTCCGAGGCGATAATCAGCGAATCAATTCAGAGGAAGAGGTATGTTTACAGCACTCGGATAAAAATGACAAATAATCAACAGAAAAAAATATGGATCAAAGCAGGAGTTTGCTGAGTGTCCGTGTTCCCTAGCGTTTGGCTTTTCGTGGCAAGGCGCTGTGCCACTGAGTACGGGTTCGATCCTGCTTTGGTCCATATTTTTTTCTGTTGTTGATTATTTGTCATTTTTTTCCGAGTGCTGTAAACATAGCTCTTCCTCTGAATTGATTCATCGGATCTCACTACCCAGGGACCAGTGGTCAGTAAAGCAACAAAGAAATCAAGGGGTTGAAGTGAAAATAAAATATTAAAAAAATAAAAAAAACCAGCAGCGGGACTCGAACCCAGGACTTTTTCCATCCATAGCCGAAGTCTTACCTCTAGACCATCCGGTTCCCTCGGTAGGCGAGTCTTATAATCCAGAGGTTCAACAAAAAGAGAAAAACTACTTTAACACATATGGTAGAATAAGATCAAGCATATATTATCAGTGATGCTAGAATATAAATATATGGCATTTGGCGTCTTGACAGAAGATTGGTAGCATGCAATCATGATAATCATTGATATGTCGTAAGAAGGAACTAAGGAGGTTGATCGATGGCTTAACAAGCTGTCATTGTAAAAAGTGTTGTTATGGAAACAAGCCATATATTTTAGAGCAGTGATCTCTGCAATATGTGCCATTTTGGCACGCAAGGTTTCTGTTTTTGAAATTGTGGTTCTGCCTTATGTGATGTCTTTGGCTCGAAAGGACAATAGATAGATAGAATCATGATAAGTCAATAGTTTGGTAAAATATTAGTGTCTTATGCTGGATGCTTCTTTGCTGAACAGCTTCTCTCGTGGCTGAATCTGCCAATATTGGACAGACAGATCCATCCACAGAACGAACAAGGTGTGTTTGCGGTGCCTAGCATTGTCTCTTTTCCCTTGCGCCTTTTGTCTTCTGATTTTGAAATCAGCACTGTCTCAAAAATAAAAATGTTCAACTCAAATGTTAAGTCTGTCCTATTATATGGCTGTGAAACATGGAGAACAAGAAAATTGGCAATTACGAAGATACAGACTTTCATTAATGGATGCTTACGCAGAATAAAAGGATAGAAAGGGCAGGACAAAATCACTAACATAGAATTATGGAAATGTACCAGTCAAATACCAGTGGATAAAGAGATACAGCGAAGACGATGGCGCTGGATAGGACAAACACTACGGAAGCCAACTGAGAGTATTACACAACAAGCCCTTTTTTGGAATCCCCAGGGGAAAAGACAAAGAGGAAGACCAAAGAATTTTTGGAGAAGACAGATAGAAACAGAGATGAAGATGATGGGGAAGACATGGAATGATCTTAAAAGGATGGCTAAAAACAGATCGATTTGGAAAGTGTTTGTTGAAGACCTATGCTCCACAGGGAGCTAGAAATGTAGAAGTAGAAGAAGACTGCCTCAAAAGTTGCTGTGTCATTTTTTACATTTTTTTTCTCCATGTGCTACGATCAGAAGTCACATTTTCCCACTTTCTTTCACTGATCGAAAATTCCCTCAAGGAAGCCCTGCAAACATCCTTATACCTCAGCATTGGTCTGCCCTTTGGTCTCTTTCCGTCCTTAAGTTCGCCATACAATATTTGTTTTGGAATACGACAGTTTGCCATTCTTCTTACATGACCCAGCCACCTTAGTCTACGACTCCTAAGTGTTGCCATGATGGACGGCAGTTTGCCTCGTTGTAAGACAGTAGAGTTAGCTACTTTGTCCTGTCATTTCAAGTTCATTATCTTTCGAAGACAACGCACATGAATGCTGTTTACCCTTTTCGTCTGCCCTGCATAAGTAGTCCAAGTTTCTGATCCGTATAGAAATGTACTAAGCACAAAACTAAATAATGCTAGAATAAAAAAAATATTTAAAACTACATTTTTAGAAATGCAATAATTAAATAAAAACGACATTATCATGGATTCTCCGATAAGAGAAAGACTAAATTATCAGAGATGCAATAATGACAATAACAATTACGTTATCGGAGATGCTTAAATAAGAGAAAAACCAAATTATAAGAGATGCTTCATTGATTCATTGAGTGCCGTCTCCGCATCGAAGGTTGGCTACCATGGAGCGCCATTCTGCTTTGTTTCCTAGTTTGATGGTGCAGGTTGTCATAGGCTGACTTGTCCATCTTTTGATGTTACCCGCCCACGTTAGTCTTGGTCTGTCTCTGTCTCTTTTATCTTGTATTCTCCCTTCCAAGATTACTTTTAGTAGGCTGCTGTGTCTTTTAACATTCCCCAAAAATAAGAGATGCTAGAAAATTAAATTTTAATTGATTTCTTTATCAGAAACGCGCGAATAAGAGAACAAATCAGCATTTTAAAGACATGTTAACAAGATGACACTATATTACCATATCTGCTAGATAAGGTTAAAATTACATTGTACTAGATGCTTTTAGAAGAGAAAACCTACGACATCAAAGATGCTAGAATAAGAGAGAGAGAGAAAGAAATACATTAGTAGATGTGTCAGAATAAGAGAAAGAAAGAAATACATTAGTAGATGTGTCAGAATAAGAGAAAGAAAGAAATACATTAGTAGATTGTCAGAATAAGAGAAAGAAAGAAATACATTAGTAGATGTGTCAGAATAAGAGAAAGAAAGAAATACATTAGTAGATGTGTCAGATTAAGAGAAAAAAAGAAATACATTAGTAGATGTGTCAGAATAAGAGAAAGAAATAAATACATTAGTAGATGTATCAGAATAAGAGAAAGAAAGAAATACATTAGTAGATGTGTCAGATTAAGAGAAAGAAAGAAATACATTAGTAGATGTGTCAGAATAAGAGAAAGAAAGAAATACATTAGTAGATGTGTCAGAATAAGAGAAAGCAATAAATACATTATTAGATGTGTCAGAATAAGAGAAAGAAAGAAATACATTAGTAGATGTGTCAGAATAAGAGAAAGAAAGAAATACATTAGTAGATGTGTCAGAATAAGAGAAAGAAAGAAATACATTAGTAGATGTGTCAGAATAAGAGAAAGAAAGAAATACATTAGTAGATGTGTCAGAATAAGAGAAAGAAAGAAATACATTAGTAGATGTGTCAGAATAAGAGAAAGAAAGAAATACATTAGTAGATGTGTCAGAATAAGAGAAAGCAATAAATACATTATTAGATGTGTCAGAATAAGAGAAAGAAAGAAATACATTAGTAGATGTGTCAGAATAAGAGAAAGAAAGAAATACATTAGTAGATGTGTCAGAATAAGAGAAAGAAAGAAATACATTAGTAGATGTGTCAGAATAAGAGAAAGAAAGAAATACATTAGTAGATGTGTCAGAATAAGAGAAAGAAAGAAATTCATTAGTAGATGTGTCAGAATAAGAGAAAGAAAGAAATACATTAGTAGATGTGTCAGAATAAGAGAAAGAAAGAAATACATTAGTAGATGTGTCAGAATAAGAGAAAGAAAGGAATACATTAGTAGATGTATCAGAATAAGAGAAAGAAAGGAATACATTAGTAGATGTATCAGAATAAGAGAAAGAAAGGAATACATTAGTAGATGTATCAGAATAAGAGGAAGAAAGAAATACATAATAGGGAATATTACGTTATCGTGGGTACGTCGCTCACAGATAGAAAGGGGGACAAATATGTCAAGTTCTGATGGCTTCCATGACACGCAGACGATGATGTCATTTATGACATGAACTAACATAGTGACACCCAGAGCGGGTTGCAAGCCGTATTTGATTAACGCCGAGGTATGGCGCAAATGGGGAGCCGCGATAGCTCATTTTTTGTGTGAACTGGACTACAAAAGACAAGAGATCGGCTTCGATCCTCATCGACGGCTCCCAGGTTCACCCAGCCTTAAAATGGGTACCGGATTTTTTTTTCTGGGAAAGTAAAGCGGCACGTGCGTAATACCGACCACATTACCCAAAAAATCATGTGCCCGAAGGTGTGTAAAAATTATGGTCACTAACACCATATTCCCTATACGTCACGTGGCGTGACAGGGCTAATTTACTTTTTATTTTTGGCAAATGGAATGAACTCAAGACAAACTGAAACACGAGATTTGGCCATACAACAATTTACCTTTTCTACTATTAGCCTCGGTGGCTGAGTAGTTAGTGTCCTCGCTTCCTGATCAGAAAGGTTCGGGTTCGATCCCCAGACAGAAGTAACGAATTTTGTTTCGGGACCCTTAAGGCTCCGGTGTTTACCCGGCCTCTAAAAATGGGTACCAGGGAATTTTTCTGAAAAGCATAGACGGCCTGGAATGATACCGACCATATCACCCAAAAATGTGCCGTGGTCATGGCAAAATCTGGTCACTAACGCCATATTGTCCATACACTTAGCAAGGCAAGGGATGGAACCGTTACTTTACTTACTATCAAGAAAAGAAGATGAACGTATGTCTGGTATGTAGATAGAAGAAATGGTCAGAGAATAACTAAGCAGCTCTCAACTGGGAAACATCAGGTCAGAGGAAAAGAGGAAACCTCGAGAAACACTGAAAACGAACGATAACAAAAGAGGCAAATTTGGCAGGCATAGACTCATTCTGTTTAGTCGAACATATGGCCCAGAATAGAAACAATTGACTGGAAACGAGCCCTAATTGCAGTCTAACGCTACTGGTAGGATCAAGAATAGAAACAATTGACTGGAGACGAGCCCTAAGTGCTGCCTAACGCTACTGGAAGGATCAAGAATAGAAACAATTGACTGGAGACGAGCCCTAAGTGCTGCCTAACGCTACTGGAAGGATCAAGAATAGAAACAATTGACTGGAGACGAGCCCTAAGTGCTGCCTAACGCTACTGGAAGGATCAAGAATAGAAACAATTGACTGGAGACGAGCCCTAAGTGCTGCCTAACGCTACTGGAAGGATCAAGAAAAGAAACAATTGACTGGAGACGAGCCCTAAGTGCTGCCTAACGCTACTGAAAGGATCAAGAATAGAAACAATTGACTGGAGACGAGCCCTAAGTGCCGCCTAACGCTACTGGTAGGATCAAGAATAGAAACAATTGACTGGAGACGAGCCCTAAGTGCTGCCTAACGCTACTGGTAGGATCAAGAATAGAAACAATTGGCTGGAGACGAGCCCTAAGTGCTGCCTAACGCTACTGGTAGGATCAAGTATAGAAACATTTGGCTGGAGACGAGCCCTACGTGCTGCCTAACGCTACTGGAAGGATCAAGAATAGAAACAATTGACTGGAGACGAGCCGTAAGTGCTGCCTAACGCTACTGGTAGGATTAAGAATAGAAACAATTGACTGGAGACGAGCCCTAAGTGCAGTCTAACGCTACTGGTAGGATCAAGAATATAAACAATTGGCTGGATACGAGCCCTAAGTGCAGTCTAACGCTACTGGTAGGATCACGAATAGAAACATTTGGCTGGAGACGAGCCCTAAGTGCTGCATAACGCTACTGGTAGGATTAAGAATAGAAACAATTGGCTGGAGACGAGCACTAAGTGCTGCCTAACGCTACTGGTAGGATCAAGAATAGAAACAATTGACTGGAGACGAGCCCTAAGTGCAGTCTAATGCTACTGGTAGGATCAAGAATAGAAACAATTGGCTGGAGACGAGCCCTAAGTGCTGCCTAACGCTACTGGTAGGATCAAGAATAGAAACAATTGGCTGGAGACGAGCCCTAAGTGCTGCCTAACGCTACTGGTAGGATCAAGAATAGAAACAATTGACTGGAGACGAGCCGTAAGTGCTGCCTAACGCTACTGGTAGGATTAAGAATAGAAACAATTGGCTGGAGACGAGCCCTAAGTGCAGTCTAACGCTACTGGTAGGATCAAGAATAGAAACAATTGGCTGGAGACGAGCCCTAAGTGCAGTCTAACGCTACTGGTAGGATCACGAATAGAAACATTTGGCTGGAGACGAGCCCTTAGTGCTGCCTAACGCTACTGGTAGGATCACGAATAGAAACATTTGGCTGGAGACGAGCACTAAGTGCTGCCTAACGCTACTGGTAGGATCAAGAATAGAAACAATTGGCTGGAGACGAGCCCTAAGTGCTGCCTAACGCTACTGGTAGGATCAAGAATAGAAACAATTGACTGGAGACGAGCCGTAAGTGCTGCCTAACGCTACTGGTAGGATTAAGAATAGAAACAATTGGCTGGAGACGAGCCCTAAGTGCAGTCTAACGCTACTCGTAGGATCACGAATAGAAACATTTGGCTGGAGACGAGCCCTAAGTGCTGCCTAACGCTACTGGTAGGATTAAGAATAGAAACATTTGGCTGGAGACGAGCCCAAAGTGCTGCCTAACGCTACTGGTAGGATCAAGAATAAAAACAATTGGCTGGAGACGAGCCCTAAGTGCTGCCTAACGCTACTGGTAGGATCAAGAATATAAACAACTGGCTGGAGACGAGCCCTAAGTGCTGCCTAACGTTACTGGTAGGATCAAGAATAGAAACAATTGGCTGGAGACGAGCCCTAAGTGCTGCCTAACGCTACTGGTAGGATCAAGAATAGAAACATTTGGCTGGAAACGAGCCCTAAGTGCCGTCTAACGCTACTGAAAGGATCAAGAATTGAAACATTTGGCTGGAGACGAGCTCTAAGTACAGTCTAACGCTACTGGAAGGATCAAGAATAGAAACAATTGACTGGAGACGAGCTCTAAGTGCTGCCTAACGCTACTGAAACGATCAAGAATAGAAACATTTGGCTGGAGACGAGTCCTAAGTGCTGCCTAACGCTACTGGTAGGATCAAGAATAAAAACATTTGGCTGGAGACGAGTCCTAAGTGCTGCCTAACGCTACTGGTAGGATCAAGAATAGAAACAATTGACTGGAGACGAGCTCTAAGTGCTGCCTAACGCTACTGGAAGGATCAAGAATAGAATCGTTTGGCTGGAGACGAGCTCTAAGTGCTGCCTAACGCCACTGGAAGGATCAAGAATAGAAACAATTGGCTGGAGACGAGCCCTAAGTGCTGCCTAACGCTACTGGAAGGATCAAGAATAGAAACGTTTGGCTGGAGACGAGCTCTAAGTGCTGCCTAACGCTACTGGAAGGATCAAGAATAGAAACGTTTGGCTGGAGACGAGCTCTAAGTGCTGCCTAACGCTACTGGAAGGATCAAGAATAGAAACGTTTGGCTGGAGACGAGCTCTAAGTGCTGCCTAACGCTACTGGAAGGATCAAGAATAGAAACGTTTGGCTGGAGACGAGCTCTAAGTGCTGCCTAACGCTACTGGAAGGATCAAGAATTGAAACGTTTGGCTGGAGACGAGCTCTAAGTGCTGCCTAACGCTACTGGAAGGATCAAGAATTGAAACAATTGGCTGGAGACGAGCCCTAAGTGCAGTCTAACGCTACTGGAAGAATCTTGAATCAAGAAAGAGGCATGGACCAGGTGTTTTGAGTACTATTGTTTCTCTATGGTGGTTTTTCTAGATTAGTTGTTTGTTTTGTTAATTTGCTATTCTATTTAGTTTATTATCTCCACAATGCAGAATAAAGACAAGTGGAACAATATTAAAACAAGTAAATGAATTTAAATATATGGGAAAATTGTTAACTTCAGATGGTAGATGTACAACAGAGGTGAGATGCTGAATAGCTCAGGCAAAAGCAGATTTCCAAAAAATGAGGAAGATACTATGCAATCCATTTTTGATAATATAAAACCAAAAAAAAAAGAGTTCTTAAATGTTATGTAGAGCCAATCTTAACATATGGATGTGAAATATGGACAATAGGACAGTAGCCAAGAAAATCATTGGAGGCTGTAGAAATGTGGTTTTACAGAGGAATTTTGAGAATACCATGGACAGCTAAGAAGAGTAATGAAAACGTTCTGAAAGAAATCAAAGCAAAAAGAGAGCTAATTTCCAATATTAGGAAGAAACAATCATCATTTTTTGGCCATGTAATGAAACGGGAACAGCTGGAATATATTGAAACAACTGGGAAAATTGAGGGTCGAAGAGATAGAGGAAAGCAAAGAGAAAGGATTCATCATCAAGTACAGGGCCTACTGGCGTATGTGATCATGTCTCCGCACAACTTTCGATCTCGACAGCTATTTATCATTTCTGTTGTTGACCTTCTGCCAAGCCATTCTCTTAAGCTGTCTGGAATTTTTTCCTCTTTGCTTTCCTCTATCTCTTCGTCTCACAATTTTCCCAGTTGTTACAATATATTCCAGTTGTTCTCTTCTCATTACATGGCCAAACGATGATGACTACTTCTTCCTAATATTGGAAATTAGCTCCCTTTTTCCTTTGGCCTCTTTCAGAACGTTTTAATTACTCTTCTTAGCTGTCCATGGTATTCTCAACATTCTTCTGTAAAACAACATTTCTATAGACTCCTGTGATTTTCTTGTCTGTTGTCCTATTGTCCATGATTCACAGCCATATGTTAAGACTGACTCTACATAACATTTAAGAACTCTTTTTCTTGTGCCGATTGTCAAAAATGGATTGCAAAGAGAAAAGATACCAGACAGATTAAGAGAATGGCTTGGCAGAAGGTCAACAACAGAAATGATAAATAACTGTCGACATCGAAAGTTGTGTAGAAACGTGATCACCCACGCCAGCAGACCCTTCCTTTCATCCCACCCTATGTGACCCCTCCTCTCATCCTACCCTATGTGACCCCTCCTTTCATCCTACCCTATACGACCCCTACATTCATCCCACCCTATGTGACCCCCTCCTTTCTTTCCACCCTCTGGGACCCCTCCTCTCATCCCACCCTCTAGGACCCCTCCTAATGAGACGTCCTTTTATATTGTTCTCTATAAGGCTCCTTCTGGTACAATAAAATCCTACACTATTAATCATGTGACCAACAAGTACTGAAATCCAGGCCACCGTTTCTTTCCGCCATTTTTCAAATCAGTGTTATTATGTTCAGCTTTCGTGTTTAGATTTACGTGTTTATTATTTTAAACTTTAACCATTGCTAAGACATCCAAACTTTTCTATGCCAGCTAAACAACAAATGATAAATAGCATCTTAATACCAACTTTGTGCTATGAAAGTCAAACATTGACCCTTGCTAAATCACATTTAAGAAAGATCAATACATGTGAGATGCGTTGCTTGAGAAAAGTAACAAACAATACAAGAAGAGATAGAATACCAAATTAAACCATAAGAAAAATAGTAGGAACAAAACCCTGCCAAGAATATATAGAACAACAACAACTTAAATGGTTTAGCCACCTGGTCAGAATGAATCCTCACCAATCACCATCAAGGGCGTTCTTCTCGAGAATGCATGGGAAAAGACCAAGAGGAAGACCCAGAAGAAGATGGATAGATGCAGTGACAGAGACATATAACAACAAAGTAAAATCACTAATTCAGACAATTCGAGCAGCACAAGAACGACAAATGATATAAACCACGACACCTTTTAGGTATCAGTGAAAGTGAAAAGAGGAAGAAGAAGATTATTTTAAAATAGCTTGTGTGTTGGACCTGATGAAGGCTTTTGTCGAAACGTTTTAGTTCGTCTCTATATCACATTAGCTGCTTTATACCACTGGACGCTTTTTTTGCAATTGTTTTCTGCACTCTAATCGCGGCCTCGTATAGCATAATTTTGTTTAAAAATCCGTGCTTCTCTCCACCACATGAACCTAAAAATGTATGCGTGCCTGGCCGGTAACACACCAGGTCGACCTCTTTTGCCTGATACAGTTTCTAATATTCATTTTTCAAAACCTGAGTTTGCCTCAACGCCGTTCGGGTAAAAATAAATATTAACAAGGTAAAGGTAAGGTAAAGGTAGGGTAAAGGTAAGGTAAAGGTAAGGTAAATGTGAAGGTAAGGTAAGGTAAGGTAAGGTAAAGGTAAGGTAAGGTAAAGGTAAAGGTAAAGGTAAAGGTAAAGGTAAGTTAAGGTAAGGTAAGGTAAAGGTAAGGTAAGGTAAGGTAAGGTAAAGGTAAGGTAAGGTAAGGTAAAGGTAAGGTAAGGTAAGGTAAGGTAAGGTAAGGTAAGGTAAGGTAAGGTAAAGGTAAGGTAAGGTAAGGTAAGTTAAGGTAAGGTAAGGTAAAGGTAAGGTAAGGTAAGGTAAGGTAAAGGTAAAGGTAAAGGTAAAGGTAAGTTAAGGTAAGGTAAGGTAAAGGTATGGTAAGGTAAGGTAAAGGTATGGTAAAGGTAAGGTAAAGGTAAGGTAAAGGTAAGGTAAAGGTAAAGGTAAAGGCAAGGTACGGTACGGTAAAGGTAAAGGTAAAGGTTAGGTAAAGGTAAAGGTTAGGAAAATGTAAAGGTAAGGTAAAGGTAGAGGTTAGGTAAAGGTTAGGAAAAGGTAAAGTAAAGGTAAAGTAAAGGTAAAGTAAAGGTAAAGTAAAGGTAAAGTAAAGGTAAAGTAAAGGTAAGGGTGAGGTAATGGTAAGGTAAAGCTAAAGCTAAGGTAAAGGTAAAGGTAAGGTAAAGGTAAGGTAAAGATAAATGTAAGGTTAAGGTAAAGGTAAGGTAAAGGTAATGTTAAGGTAAAGGTAAAGGTAAAGTACGAGACTTGAATCTGCGTCTTAACACGCGAGTTTTCACCCATATGTGCTCTGCAGCCTATCCAGAAGTGCTTGGAGACTTCTGGACAGTGTTGCTTCAAGCATCGAAACTCACGATGCGAGGCGGCATTCCTCACCTTATAGAGTACTACCCTGTTACCCTTTTCTGCCAGCGGCTGGTTCGACCGCAGGAGCATTTTTTTTTCATCCATGAGTGCAATGTCGATAATCAAACTGAATCCATCTGATCAACCTCCACCTTCTCTACACTTTCACGCACTCTAATAAAGCAGGCCATACAAGGTATAATAAAGAAAAACATACATAAAATTTGCATATCATTGTCCCTTCTCCCGTTCATTTCCTTCATTATTCCGATCGCTAAATTATCTCTCAACATAAGAACATATAGATTGTTCAGCGTTTCTGACAATCAATTATGATTCTTAGCCATTTCTAAGCTTTGGGACCAGCTAAAATGCTAACGTAGATAATTAACATAATTTTCCCTTGTAATTATGTTTCCTTCCTTAATTTTGTTTTTCCTCTGCCCATAAGCACTCGTTTGTACAGCGTGTTCGTTATTATGCTGCTTGTCCGAGTGTATGTCGAGGGCATATGGGTCTCAACACTTGAATAATCTCGTTTTAAACTGGCATGTGGGTAAGCGTGTTAGATGGGCATGCGCTAAAACATGTTGTGATTAGAGTTTTCGTGGATAAGAGGTGATACATTTTAGAGGATTCTAATCTATCCTATCTGAGGATAATTAAATTAAAAATCAGGGCTAAAAATTTGGCAAAAAAAAAATTTAAAAAAAACTGATGGGGAAATCCCATTATGACTTCCTACCAAGTACCGTTTTCGATATCTCGCCATTTATCTCTGTTCTGTGCAAGCAGCTCTATTTCATTGAGGAGCCGATTCCTGCTGCTCTTGCCTCTCTCATCAATGTTCTAATCAGTGTCTCTCTGGGTCTTTCTCTTTTCCTCTTACCTGTTGTGTCCCACATGAGGGCTTGCTTTGCTATTCGGTTATTATCTCTTCTCATCACATGTCCAACATATGACCATTGTCTTTTCTTTATTACTGAAGATATTAGTGGTTGATTGGCGATTTCTCTCATTTTTGTTCGTTTGTTTAAGGAAAGTTGGAATACCTGGTGCTTGATCTTAATCCTTACCGCGTGACGTCATATAGGGCTTAAAATGTTGTCTCGCCATCCATCTCTGTTCTTGGTGAGATCTTCCATCTTATTTAATTAGTCCATGCCTGCCAATTTTGCTTCTCTTATAAGTGTTATTTTTTTTACAGTTTCTCTAGGTCCTCCTCTTTTTCTGAATCCTGATATTTCCCACAGAAGAGCCCGTTTTGAAATTTTCTTTTTGTCTCTTCTCAACACAAGAGAATAGCAAAACGGGGTCTTCTTGGTTACAGCTTTTATCTCCTTGGTTACAGCTTTGTTGTTCTTGGTTACAGCTTTGTTCTCCTTGGTTACAGCTTTGTTCTCCTTGGTTACAGCTTTGTTCTCCTTGGTTACAGCTTTGTTCTCCTTGGTTACAACTTTGTTCTCCTTGGTTACAACTTTGTTCTCCTTGGTTACAGCTTTGTTCTCCTTGGTTACAGCTTTGTTCTCCTTGATTATATGGGCTTTTTAGTCTGGTCAGACAGTCTAGTGGAGGCTATTGTGTATATGGGCTTTTTAATCTGGTCAGACGGTCTAGTGGAGGCTATTGTGTATATGGGCTTTTTAATCTGGTCAGACAGTCTAGTGGAGGCTATTGTGTATATGGGCTTTTTAATCTGGTCAGACAGTCTAGTGGAGGCTATTGTGTATATGGCACTTTTCGTCTTGTCAGACAGTCTAGTGGAGGCTATTGTGTATATGGCCCTTTTCGTCTTGTCAGACGGTCTAGTGGAGGCTATTGTGTATATGGCCCTTTTAGTCTTGTTAGACAGTCTAGTGGAGGCTATTGTGTATATGGCCCTTTTCGTCTTGTCAGACGGTCTAGTGGAGGCTATTGTGTATATGGCCCTTTTAGTCTTGTTAGACAGTCTAGTGGAGGCTATTGTGTATATGGCCCTTTTAGTCTTGTTAGACAGTCTAGTGGAGGCTATTGTGTATATGGCCCTTTTCGTCTTGTCAGACAGTCTAGTGGAGGCTATTGTGTATATGGCCCTTTTCGTCTTGTCAGACAGTCTAGTGGAGGCTATTGTGTATTTTTTGAGGATTTTGTTTTTGTCGAAATCGAACAGCTTCTCACGTGGCTAATTCTACCAAAGTTTGACAAACACACACGGCCACAGGATGAACAAGTCAGGTCCACTGGTCCACAGGGTTTTCCATTCCTTTTTCATGAGTCTTTTCTCTTCAAAGTTTTGCCTTAGCACTGTCTCAAATGATGTTATACCGTTCCTTGTACATGCTCTCCATGGTGTTCTTGAATACAACTTGCAAAATACAAGGAGAGAGAGATCATGGATGACAAAGAGAGAAGAAACTAGATAGCTTGGTGAAGTAGTATGGTAAACAATCAACAACAGAGTTGATGTGGTGTACTGAACTAAGAGAATTGTGGAAGGACATAATCGCTTAACAAACCAGTATGGCACATGATTATGATTAATCTGATGTAGATTGGACATACATGAAGAAAACTTGATGATGGCACAGCAAGACAGGACTTTGTCGCGGAAACCACATACGAGGAACTTCCGATCAATATGGCGGATAGGCGGCAGTAACCGTTAAAGGCTGTGTCTGAAAAATGTTCTTTGTTGCAGTTTCCTCATACTGCAAGTCCGGCTTGTTGCAGGAACTACTGAGTTAAGTGGTCTTTGCACACCGTGAGCTGTGCGTTTCATCCGTTTTGATCGTTTTTCGATATTCCGATTGCTTATGATGAATGATGATATCATATGACGGGGAACAGATGGTTGTGTTCAGTTTCTGTGCGGTTTCGCCTTATATCTTTTGGCGTGTGCTGAGACTGGTATGATGGGGACTGTAGTTACCTTTCTTTGTTTGGGAGATGAGATAGTAATTCGGATGATTCCACTGTCACGGGCGGTTGAGCAATTTTGGATTTGAATTCGTTTGCCCGGGGCCTACCTGGGGCCCTCCATTGCCATTACCATAACCACATACGAGTAATACTTGGAAAAAAAATCATGATAGCCCTGAAGATAAATGACCTTGACATAAAGAAATAGAGTACAAAGTCCAGAAAAAAAGAAGTGATTGTGAGCACCACAACCACTTTCACAGATAGGCCTGCTCGCAGCACTAATAGCCTGACGTCACCAGTCAAGGTTCACTTTTGTGAACTATAAATGGCTGACAGAATTCTAACAACAACCGTCCTTGTCCCAAATCCGAGACCTTGACCCGTGACCTCACTCTAGTAGGGTTGCGAGTAGTCCTATTGCTAAAGATGGCTGTAGGAGAGACCCTATCTGCTGCTCCAAAAAAGGACTAGATTGATCTATATGATTTATATATAGGCTAAAGGTGACAGTGTAAAAGGCTAAGGGAGGGTACTCCGAAGTAAAACAACCCCACTGCCTTGTGGGAGAGACTTTTTAGTCAAAGGCTAGCGGAGTCAACCGTAAACAAACCGACGGAAGGCAACAGAAAACCACCGTCGTAACTTCTTTGTACAATCATGAATCGGTACAATAGAACAAGAAAAAAAGTTCTTAAATGTTATGTAGAGTCAGTCTTAACATATGGATGTGAATCATGGACAATAGAACAACAGACAAGTAAATCACTGGAGTCTGTAGAAATGTGGTTTTACAGAAAAATGTTGAGAATACTATGGACAGCTAAGAAGAGTAATGAAAACGTTATGAAAGAGGCCAAAGCAAAAAGAGAGCTGATTTCCAATATTAGGAAGAAACAATCATCATTTTTTAGCCATGTAATGAGAAGAGAACAGCTGGAATATATTGTAACAACTGGGAAAATTGAGAGACGAAGAGATAGAAGGAAGTAAAGAGAAAAAATAACAGACAGCTTAAGAGAATGGCTTGGCAGAAGGTCAACAACAGAAATGCTAAATAACTGTCGACATCGAAAATTGTGGAGAGACATGACCACCTACGACAGCAGGCCCGGTACTTGCTAATGATAGGCTGAAGGTGACAGAGTAATCAGTGAAGTGATTTATTATCTTTGCTCACAGCTGTTGTTTGTTGCTGATACTTTATTTGATGCGCACTCTTCGTATTTCCATAAAGATACAATGCATGTGAATCTTCTATTATTCTTCTTCTTCATTCCTTTATCATCTGCCTTTCAGCGTCGAGGGGAGATATAATTTGCGGTCTTTTGCTCTTTTGTTCGTCTCTGCTGCTGTTATGTTTCCTAGTGCTTCTAATATTCCATCGATCCATCTTTTTTGTGGTCGACCCTTGGGTCTGGTGTTCTCACAACGTTTGTTGAAGGTTCGTTGTGTTGTATTTTGATCTTCCGGCCTTGTCACGTGGCCAAACCATTTTATCTGTCGTTTCCTTATATATTCTATGGCGGGGGCTATTCCTAGCTTTTTTCTCAGTTCTTCATTTCTGATCTTATCTCTCAGACTGTTTCCTATCATTCGTCTAACACATTTCATCTCCGTAGAGGTTATTTTTCTTATTGTTCTTACATCTAGGGTCCAGGACAGGCACTGGTAGCACTACGATCAATCTTCTATTGTACATTGAAGGACTGGCACTAGTAGCACTACGGTCAATCTTCTATTGTACACTAAAGGACTGGCACTAGTAGCACTACGATCAATCTTCTATTGTACACTAAAGGACAGGCACTGGTAGCACTACGATCAATCTTCTATTGTACATTGAAGGACTGGCACTAGTAGCACTACGATCAATCTTCTATTGTACACTAAAGGACTGGCACTAGTAGCACTACGATCAATCTTCTATTGTACACTAAAGGACTGGCACTAGTAGCACTACGATCAATCTTCTATTGTACATTCCAGGACTGGCACTGGTAGCACTACGATCAATCTTCTATTGTACATTCCAGGACTGGCACTAGTAGCACTACGATCAATCTTCTATTGTACATTCCAGGACTGGCACTAGTAGCACTACGATCAATCTTCTATTGTACACTAAGGACTGGCACTAGTAGCACTACGATCAATCTTCTATTGTACATTCCAGGACAGGCACTGGTAGCACTACGGTCAATCTTCTATTGTACACTAAAGGACTGGCACTGGTAGCACTACGATCAATCTTCTATTGTACATTAAAGGACTGGCACTGGTAGCACTACGATCAATCTTCTATTGTACATTAAAGGACTGGCACTGGTAGCACTACGATCAATCTTCTATTGTACATTAAAGGACTGGCACTAGTAGCACTACGATCAATCTTCTATTGTACATTAAAGGACTGGCACTAGTAGCACTACGATCAATCTTCTATTGTACATTAAAGGACTGGCACTGGTAGCACTACGATCAATCTTCTATTGTACATTAAAGGACTGGCACTAGTAGCACTACGATCAATCTTCTATTGTACATTGAAGGACTGGCACTAGTAGCACTACGATCAATCTTCTATTGTACATTAAGGACTGGCACTAGTAGCACTACGATCAATCTTCTATTGTACATTAAAGGACTGGCACTAGTAGCACTACGATCAATCTTCTATTGTACATTAAAGGACTGGCACTGGTAGCACTACGATCAATCTTCTATTGTACATTAAAGGACTGGCACTGGTAGCACTACGATCAATCTTCTATTGTACACTAAAGGACTGGCACTAGTAGCACTACGGTCAATCTTCTATTGTACATTGAAGGACTGGCACTAGTAGCACTACGATCAATCTTCTATTGTACATTGAAGGACTGGCACTAGTAGCACTACGATCAATCTTCTATTGTACATTAAAGGACTGGCACTGGTAGCACTACGATCAATCTTCTATTGTACATTAAAGGACTGGCACTGGTAGCACTACGATCAATCTTCTATTGTACATTGAAGGACTGGCACTAGTAGCACTACGATCAATCTTCTATTGTACATTAAAGGACTGGCACTGGTAGCACTACGATCAATCTTCTATTGTACACTAAAGGACTGGCACTAGTAGCACTACGGTCAATCTTCTATTGTACATTGAAGGACTGGCACTGGTAGCACTACGATCAATCTTCTATTGTACATTAAAGGACTGGCACTAGTAGCACTACGATCAATCTTCTATTGTACATTAAAGGACTGGCACTAGTAGCACTACGGTCAATCTTCTATTGTACACTAAAGGACTGGCACTAGTAGCACTACGATCAATCTTCTATTGTACATTAAAGGACTGGCACTAGTAGCACTACGATCAATCTTCTATTGTACACTAAAGGACTGGCACTAGTAGCACTACGATCAATCTTCTATTGTACATTCCAGGACTGGCACTAGTAGCACTACGATCAATCTTCTATTGTACACTAAAGGACTGGCACTAGTAGCACTACGATCAATCTTCTATTGTACACTAAAGGACTGGCACTAGTAGCACTACGATCAATCTTCTATTGTACATTAAAGGACTGGCACTAGTAGCACTACGATCAATCTTCTATTGTACACTAAAGGACTGGCACTAGTAGCACTACGATCAATCTTCTATTGTACACTAAAGGACTGGCACTAGTAGCACTACGGTCAATCTCTATTGTACATTAAAGGACTGGCACTGGTAGCACTACGATCAATCTTCTATTGTACACTAAAGGACTGGCACTAGTAGCACTACGATCAATCTTCTATTGTACACTAAAGGACTGGCACTAGTAGCACTACGGTCAATCTTCTATTGTACATTAAAGGACTGGCACTAGTAGCACTACGATCAATCTTCTATTGTACATTAAAGGACTGGCACTAGTAGCACTACGGTCAATCTTCTATTGTACATTAAAGGACTGGCACTAGTAGCACTACGATCAATCTTCTATTGTACACTAAAGGACTGGCACTAGTAGCACTACGATCAATCTTCTATTGTACATTAAAGGACTGGCACTGGTAGCACTACGATCAATCTTCTATTGTACACTAAAGGACTGGCACTAGTAGCACTACGATCAATCTTCTATTGTACACTAAAGGACAGGCACTGGTAGCACTACGGTCAATCTTCTATTGTACACTAAAGGACAGGCACTGGTAGCACTACGGTCAATCTTCTATTGTACACTAAAGGACAGGCACTGGTAGCACTACGATCAATCTTCTATTGTACACTAAAGGACAGGCACTGGTAGCACTACGGTCAATCTTCTATTGTACACTAAAGGACAGGCACTGGTAGCACTACGATCAATCTTCTATTGTACATTAAAGGACTGGCACTAGTAGCACTACGATCAATCTTCTATTGTACACTAAAGGACAGGCACTGGTAGCACTACGATCAATCTTCTATTGTACACTAAAGGACAGGCACTGGTAGCACTACGGTCAATCTTCTATTGTACACTAAAGGACAGGCACTGGTAGCACTACGATCAATCTTCTATTGTACATTAAAGGACAGGCACTGGTAGCACTACGATCAATCTTCTATTGTACATTAAAGGACTGGCACTAGTAGCACTACGATCAATCTTCTATTGTACATTCCAGGACTGGCACTGGTAGCACTACGATCAATCTTCTATTGTACATTAAAGGACTGGCACTAGTAGCACTACGATCAATCTTCTATTGTACATTCCAGGACTGGCACTGGTAGCACTACGATCAATCTTCTATTGTACATTCCAGGACTGGCACTGGTAGCACTACGATCAATCTTCTATTGTACATTCCAGGACTGGCACTGGTAGCACTACGGTCAATCTTCTATTGTACACTAAAGGACAGGCACTGGTAGCACTACGATCAATCTTCTATTGTACATTCCAGGACTGGCACTAGTAGCACTACGGTCAATCTTCTATTGTACATTCCAGGACTGGCACTAGTAGCACTACGGTCAATCTTCTATTGTACATTCCAGGACTGGCACTAGTAGCACTACGATCAATCTTCTATTGTACATTAAAGGACTGGCACTAGTAGCACTACGATCAATCTTCTATTGTACATTAAAGGACTGGCACTAGTAGCACTACGATCAATCTTCTATTGTACACTAAAGGACTGGCACTAGTAGCACTACGGTCAATCTTCTATTGTACACTAAAGGACAGGCACTGGTAGCACTACGATCAATCTTCTATTGTACACTAAAGGACAGGCACTGGTAGCACTACGGTCAATCTTCTATTGTACACTAAAGGACTGGCACTGGTAGCACTACGATCAATCTTCTATTGTACACTAAAGGACAGGCACTGGTAGCACTACGATCAATCTTCTATTGTACACTAAAGGACAGGCACTGGTAGCACTACGGTCAATCTTCTATTGTACACTAAAGAACTGGCACTGGTAGCACTACGGTCAATCTTCTATTGTACACTAAAGGACAGGCACTGGTAGCACTACGATCAATCTTCTATTGTACACTAAAGGACAGGCACTGGTAGCACTACGGTCAATCTTCTATTGTACACTAAAGGACAGGCACTGGTAGCACTACGGTCAATCTTCTATTGTACACTAAAGGACTGGCACTGGTAGCACTACGGTCAATCTTCTATTGTACACTAAAGGACAGGCACTGGTAGCACTACGGTCAATCTTCTATTGTACACTAAAGGACAGGCACTAGTAGCACTACGGTCAATCTTCTATTGTACACTAAAGGACAGGCACTGGTAGCACTACGGTCAATCTTCTATTGTACACTAAAGGACAGGCACTAGTAGCACTACGATCAATCTTCTATTGTACACTAAAGGACTGGCACTAGTAGCACTACGATCAATCTTCTATTGTACACTAAAGGACAGGCACTAGTAGCACTACGGTCAATCTTCTATTGTACACTAAAGGACTGGCACTAGTAGCACTACGATCAATCTTCTATTGTACATTAAAGGACTGGCACTAGTAGCACTACGGTCAATCTTCTATTGTACATTAAAGGACTGGCACTAGTAGCACTACGGTCAATCTTCTATTGTACATTAAAGGACTGGCACTGGTAGCACTACGATCAATCTTCTATTGTACATTAAAGGACTGGCACTAGTAGCACTACGGTCAATCTTCTATTGTACATTAAAGGACTGGCACTAGTAGCACTACGATCAATCTTCTATTGTACATTAAAGGACTGGCACTAGTAGCACTACGATCAATCTTCTATTGTACACTAAAGGACTGGCACTAGTAGCACTACGATCAATCTTCTATTGTACACTAAAGGACTGGCACTAGTAGCACTACGGTCAATCTTCTATTGTACACTAAAGGACTGGCACTGGTAGCACTACGATCAATCTTCTATTGTACATTAAAGGACAGGCACTGGTAGCACTACGATCAATCTTCTATTGTACACTAAAGGACAGGCACTAGTAGCACTACGATCAATCTTCTATTGTACATTAAAGGACTGGCACTAGTAGCACTACGATCAATCTTCTATTGTACACTAAAGGACTGGCACTAGTAGCACTACGATCAATCTTCTATTGTACATTCAAATTGATCAGAAGAAACTGTGCCTTGAATTAAAAAAACTTGTGTTGTTAAATTAAAAACGTGGAGGTGAGGGTCAAGTACGAGACTTGAATCGATGTCTTCATTGCTCTCTTTTTAAAATTATTGTCGATGTTTCATTTCTCTCTTTTTTTTTAAATTATTGTCGATGTCTTCATTTCTCTCTTTTAAAAAAAATTATTGTCGATGTCTTCATTTCTCTTTTTTTCAAATTATTGTCGATGTCTTCATTTCTCTCTTTTAAAAAAAATTATTGTCGATGTCTTCATTTCTCTTTTTTTAAAATTATTGTCGATGTCTTCATTTCTCTTTTTTTCAAATTATTGTCGATGTCTTCATTTCTCTTTTTTAAAATTATTGTCGATGTCTTCATTTCTCTTTTTTAAATTATTGTTGATGTCTTCATTTCTCTTTTTTAAAATTATTGTCGATGTCTTCATTTCTCTTTTTTAAAATTATTGTCGATGTCTTCATTTCTCTTTTTTAAAATTATTGTTGATGTCTTCATTTCTCTTTTTTTCAAATTATTGTCGATGTCTTCATTTCTCTTTTTTCAAATTATTGTCGATGTCTTCATTTCTCTCTTTTTTAAAATTATTATCGATGTCTTCATTTCTATTTTTTTTTTAAATTATTGTCGATGTCTTCATTTCTCTCTTTTTTTAA
The DNA here is from genome assembly GCA_032433765.1 of Megaustenia siamemsis. Classification (NCBI taxonomy): domain Eukaryota; kingdom Metazoa; phylum Mollusca; class Gastropoda; order Stylommatophora; family Ariophantidae; genus Megaustenia; species Megaustenia siamemsis. The sequence continues at coordinate 7,382,921 of JAVIAB010000049.1, read as the reverse complement.
AATTATTGTCGATGTCTTCATTTCCCTTTTTAAAATTATTGTCGATGTCTTCATTTCTCTCTTTTTTAAAAAATTATTGTCGATGTTTCATTGCTCTCTTTTTTTAAATTATTGTCGATGTTTCATTGCTCTCTTTTTTTTTAAATTATTGTCGATGTCTTCATTTCTCTTTTTTTTTAAAAATTATTGTCGATGTCTTCATTTCTCTCTTTTTAAAAAATTATTGTCGATGTCTTCATTTCTCTTTTTTTAAAAAATTATTGTCGATGTCTTCATTTCTCTTTTTTTTAAATATTGTCGATGTCTTCATTTCTCTTTTTTTTTGAAATTATTGTCGATGTCTTCATTTCTCTTTTTTTTTTAAATTATTGTCGATGTCTTCATTTCTCTCTTTTTAAAAAATTATTGTCGATGTCTTCATTTCTCTCTTTTTAAAAATTATTGTCGATGTCTTCATTTCTCTCTTTTTTAAAAATTATTGTCGATGTCTTCATTTCTCTTTTTTTTAAATTATTGTCGATGTCTTCATTTCTCTTTTTTTTAAATTATTGTCGATGTCTTCATTTCTCTTTTTTTAAATTATTGTCGATGTCTTCATTTCTCTTTTTTTGAAATTATTGTCGATGTCTTCATTCTCTTTTTTTTTTAAATTATTGTCGATGTCTTCATTTCTTCTTTTTAAATTATTGTCGATGTCTTCATTTCTCTCTTTTTTTTTAAATTATTGTCGATGTCTTCATTTCTCTTTTTTTTTGAAATTATTGTCGATGTCTTCATTTTTCTCTGTTTTAAAATTATTGTCGATGTCTTCATTTCTCTCATTTTTAAAAATTATTGTCGATATCTTCATTGCCATCTTTTAAAATTATTGTCGATGTCTTCATTTCTCTCTTTTTTTTTTAAATCATTCAATGTATCTTAACGATTTTCTTTTCATTCCAATGAACGTTGTTTTCATTGTCGCTCGTGAGATTGTCCATGATTTGCAAACATGCGCTTTCGACATGCATTCAGTAGTGTTAATTGTACTGAATTGTTGATGTTCTGCCATACGTTCTTAATGGCTCAAAGAAATTATACTGGAAAGTAAATATTAAAAAAAACAAATGAAACAAAAATATACTGTGGTCAGGTAAAACGACATCAACGCGTACAGAAAATGATTATTAGAGTATTGTTTGAGGTAAATGAGGGAGAGGAAATAGATGAAAGTAGAACACATACACCATCCAACGTGAATAATTCTGTACCCAAGCCGTGACTTCAAATTGACCACTGAACGAAGAGACATCCAAGACATGACGTGCGACCATTATACCAATCCCCGGTCCATTCTAATTACCTCACCGCTTACCCTCAAGCATCGATTCTCCTTTTCGGCTAAATTGCACAACTTCCGTACTCCAGCCTCCCTCGTCCTCCTCCAGAACACGCCTTCATCTCGTCCCGACCACACCTTTTCCCCTCGGCAGAGAATTTTATGAATGAATCTCACGAGTGTACAAACATCATCGCCGGTTCGAGCGTACAGTCCCCCCCATCTCTCTCTCTCCCTCTCTCTCTCTCCATCTCTCTCTCTCTCTCTCTGCCTTTTGCGTGCATCGATTCAAACAAACAGCGCTACTTGGATTGAGCTTTCCTCTAAACCCTTTCCAGTTAGTTAAACCTTCTAGCGATATATCGACAATAGCTATACCAAATCTGCATTAATACACAGTCGACAGGTTGAATTAAGCGCTATTTACTAACTATAGAATTATAAAACAGTAAACTTTGCAACGTAAAATAATTAACAAAATAAAAACGAAGACATTGGAATTGCATAATGTTAACAGTTTTAAAAAGATTACTCAAATGTAAATTTATGTAATTTGTGTTTAACATTTCCTGCAAATCATATAATAATTAAATTAAAATTATCAAAACTGTTTTACAATAGAATTATGTAATGTGTTGATGTTAAATTATTGTTGAAGAAATCAGGTCGTTTAAATTGTTTGTTAAATTAACGTTCGGTGTAAGAGACGTTATCGTCATATGGAATACGTTAACAAGAGGCTGTCGACAGGGAACATAATGAAAAGGTAAGTTCACACCTGTTTTAATAAATTAACTCCTTTATTTTCATTATCGTTGACATTCTAGCGTCGAGGTGAGAAGCAGTTTCCGAGATTTGACTCTTAAATTGACCATACTGTATGTTTTTAAAACTCCTTTAATTCATCTTTTAAGTTGATTCTAGTTTGGTCTTTGCTGTTTTCGTTCATTGATAACTTTCTGCGTCGTTCTTTCTGTTCTGTTGGTGGCCGTATATTTTAAATTATTCTATCTCTCTATCTATCTACTCTATCTATCTATCTATCTATCTATCTCTATCTATCTATCTATCTATCTATCTATCTATCTATCTATCTATCTATCTATCTATCTATCTATCTATCTATCTATCTGTCTATCTGTCTATCTATCTATCTAATCTATCTATCTATCTATCTATCTATCTATCTATCTATCTATCTATCTATCTATCTATCTATCTATCTATCTATCTATCTATCCATCTGTCTATCTGTCTGTCTGTCTATCTGTCTGTCTGTCGTCTGTCTGTCTTCTGTCTGTCTGTCTATCTATCTATCTATCTATCTATCTTCTATCTATCTATCTACTATCTATCTATCTATCTATCTATCTATCTATCTAATTAATCTGCCTATTCCATCTATCCCTCTATCTGTCAATTTGTCTGCCTATCTATCCGTCTATCTGTCAATTTTGTCTGTCTATCTATCTGTCTATCCGTCAATTTTGTCTGTCTATCTATCCGTCTATCTGTCATTTTGTCTGTCTATCTATCCGTCTATCCGTCAATTTTGTCTGTCTATCTATCCGTCTATCCGTCATTTTGTCTATCTATCTATCTATCTATCTATCTATCTATCTATCTATCTATCTATCTATCTATCTATCTATCTATCTATCTATCTACTATCTATCTATCTATCTATCTATCTATCTATCTATCTATCTATCTATCCGTCTATCTGTCAATTTTGTCTGTCTATCTATCCGTCTATCCGTCAATTTTGTCTGTCTATCTATCCGTCTATCTGTCAATTTTGTCTATCTATCTATCCGTCTATCTGCCAATTTTGTCTGTCTCTCTATCCTTTCGAGCAGAACATGACACATACTGCAGAAATTATCCATGTTCGACAACATTTATTATGAAGTGCCAGACTTTGCACACGACCCGCAGTGTATCTCCCTAATACCCTGCTCCCGGCAAGCCCCTCAACTTCGGCGAGTACATATGTTTTCCCCTCTGTATATGTTGCTGCGATGTTGAAACTTATCAACTCACTGTTTTCCCCTCTGTATATGTTGCTGCGATGTTGAAACTTATCACTCCTGTTTCCCCTCTGTATATTTGCTGCGATGTTGAAACTTATCAACTCACTGTTTCCCCTCTGTATATGTTGCTGCGATGTTGAAACTTATCAACTCACTGTTTCCCCCTGTAATTTGCTGCGATGTTGAACTTATCAACTCACTGTTTGCCCTCTAATTTGTGCCCCACTAGCTGCCTCTCATCATGCGGCTGACACACATCGTATCGTATGTATTTATCTTATTGTCATTATGGAATAATTGACTTAATAAATGATTTATTCCCTGCACATTATCTTTATATATCATTATCATCATCAACAAGCACCATGCCTGCTGGCGTAGGTGATCATATCTCTCCACAACTTCCGATTTCGACAGTTATTTATCATTTCTATTGTTGACCTTCTGCCAAGCCATTCTCTTAAGATGTCTGGTATCATTTCTCTATGCTTATCTTATCTCTTCGTCCCTCAATTTTTTCCAGTTGTTAAATTATATTCCGACTGTTTTCTTCTCGCTACATTCCAAAAATGATAATTGTTTCTTTCTGATATTGGAAATTAGCTCTCTTTTTGCTTTTGCTACTTTCAGAACGTTTTCACTACTCTTCTTAGCTGTCCATGGTATTCTCACATTCTTCTGTAAACCATATTTCTACAAACTCCAGTGATTATCTTGTCTTTTATCCTACTGTCCGACTCACATCCATATGTTGAAACTGGCTCTACATACATTTAAGATCAACTTGTTTTTTTTTTTATTATGAAATTAATTGCACAGTACTAATTTTTTTTTTTTTTGGGTAAACTGCCTTTGCCTGAGCCATTCTTCATCTCACCTCTGTTGTACATCTACCATCTGAGGTTATAACAAGTTCCCAAATATTTAAACTCACTACCTATTTTAATATTCTTCCACCTGTCTTTATTGTGGATTTCGGCGCTACCTTGTATCTTTATATATAGAAAATTGAGTCAGCAGAGATTGATGCCTTGGAGTCATGACTCCTTAGCGGATCTTCCCCACCCACCCCGCCTCGGCTACTGCGTCGAGAAGCTAAAGGGCAGCCACACCTGCTCAACATGGACCACTTCTGATGACAGATTACCTCCTGATGAGATTCTCTGTATAATATTTTCTTATTTACTACCTTTTGTCTTTCTGAATCTATATTGTTAATTACCTAAATGGGAGACTGGTTGGTCTCAGCATGACGCCGGCCTCAAGACAGAGAGGTTGTGAGTTCAAATCTCAAGTTTCAGCAGCGAGGCCAGCTTGAGACGTCAATTACTCATGGACGGAAAAAACAAAACATGAGTACCTCCGATGACAGAGTTATCTGCCTGTGCGACTAGGGACCCCTGTGCACACGGCTGCCAGGAAAAAAAAGGGATTAACACGCAAATTCATTCCTAGTCTCTAGGGACTTCACCAGTGGCGAAAGCTGGCGAAAACAAAACAAACAAATAAAAAAAATTACCAAATTATTCTACCGTGATCATTTATCATTTTTATTTTTCACCGTTAGTGATTGTCTAATTATTACAACATTCTGTACAGCTGTCCTATTTCATGATACAATTGTCAATCGTCTATTTCATGATAACAGTTGTAAATCGTCTATTTCATAACAATTGTAAAACGTCTATTTCATGATAACAATTGTCAATCGTTTATTTTTCATGATAAAAAATTGTCAATCGTATATTTCATGATAACAATTGTCAATCGTCTATTTCATGATAACAGTTGTAAATCGTCTATATTCATAACAATTGTAAAACGTCTATTTCATGATAACAATTGTCAATCGTCTATTTCATGAAAACAGTTGTAAATCGTCTATTTCATAACAATTGTAAAACGCCTATTTCATGATAATAATTGTCAATCATCTATTTCATGATAACAGTTGTAAATCGTCTATTTCATAACAATTGTAAAACGTCTATTTCATGATAACAATTGCAATCGTCTATTTCATGATAACAGTTGTAAATCGTCTATTTCATAACAATTGTAAAACGTCTATTTCATGATAACAATTGTCAATCGTCTATTTCATGATACGTTGTAAATCGTCTATTTCATAACAATTGTAAAACGTCTATTTCATGATAACAATTGTCAATCGGCTATTTCATGATAACAATTGTAAATCGTCTATTTCATAACAATTGTAAAACGTCTATTTCATTATAACAATTGTCAATCGTATATTTCATGATAACAATTGTCAATCGTATATTTCATGATAACAATTGTCAATCGTATATTTCATGATAACAATTGTCAATCGTATATTTCATGATAACAATTCTCAATCGTCTGTTTCATGACAACAATTGTCAATCATCTATTTCATGATAACAATTGTCAATCATCTAATTCATTAAAAAACACCAGGCATTTGTTTATTTGATTCTGAAGTCTGCTTACATTAATATTTTCAACAACTCTGACTATAAACATGGCCAATCATCATTGATATAGCTTTTGTCGCTCTTTATTGGAAATAGCTATTCATTCTGTATATTGTAAATAGCTATTCATTCTGTATATTGTAAATAGCTATTAATTTCTGTTTATTGTAAATAGTTATTAATTTCTGTATATTGTAAATAGCTATTCATTTCTGTTTATTGTAAATAGTTTTATATGTTGTTGTTTTTTTTTGTAAATAGATATTATCGGTTCTTTTTTAAAAATATATATTGATTGTTGTAAATTGTAAATATATATTGTTTCTTGTTTATTGAGTTATTGGGTTATTAGCGGTTCATCATCATTGCACTCCGAACATGTCCATAGGTGCTCAGATCCCTCCTCAGCAAGTCTCGCAGTGTCCAGCGACTGACGACTCCAGTTCTTGTTGGTTGATGAGTCTTCTTACACGCCCACTAAGTTTCTCGTTTCTTATGTCCTAACTATTCTGTATCATGTGTCTAGCTTACTTGTCTGTCCTAACTATTCTGAATCATGTTCTAGCTTACTTGTCTGTAATAACTTACGTGTCTAACTAACTTACTTCCTTGTCTGTCCTAACTATTCTGAATCATGTTTCTAGCTTACTTGTCTGTAATAACTTACGTGTCTAACTAACTGACCTCCTTGTCTGTCCTAACTATTCTGTATCATGTTTCTAGCTTACTTGTCTGTAATAACTTGCGTATCTAACTAACTTACTTCCTTGTCTGTCCTAACTATTCTGTATCATGTGTCTAGCTTACTTGTCTGTCCTAACTATTCTGAATCATGTGTCTAGCTTACTTGTCTGTAATAACTTGCGTATCTAACTAACTTACTTCCTTGTCTGTCCTAACTATTCTGAATCATGTGTCTAGCTTACTTGTCTGTCTAACTATTCTGTATCATGTGTCTAGCTTACTTGTCTGTCTAACTATTCTGAATCATGTGTCTAGCTTACTTGTCTGTAATAACTTGCGTATCTAACTAACTTACTTCCTTGTCTGTCCAACTATTCTGAATCATGTGTCTAGCTTACTTGTCTGTAATAACTTGCGTATCTAACTAACTTACTTCCTTGTCTGTCCAACTATTCTGAATCATGTGTCTAGCTTACTGTCTGTATAACTTGCGTATCTAACTAACTACTTCCTTGTCTGTCCTAACTATTCTGAATCATGTGTCTAGCTTACTTGTCTGTAAAACTTGCGTATCTAACTAACTTACTTCCTTGTCTGTCCTAACTATTCTGAATCATGTGTCTAGCTTACTTGTCTGTAATAACTTGCGTATCTAACTAACTTACCTCCTTGTCTGTCCTAACTATTCTGTATCATGTGTTAGCTTACTTGTCTGTAATAACTTGCGTATCTAACTAACTTACTTCCTTGTTTGTCCTAACTATTCTGAATCATGTTTCTAGCTTACTTGTCTGTAATAACTTGCATGTCTAACTAACTGACCTCCTTGACTGTCCTAACTATTCTGAATCATGTTTCTAGCTTACTTGTCTGTAATAACTTACGTGTCTAACTAACTGACCTCCTTGACTGTCCTAACTATTCTGTATCTTGTTTCTAGCTTACTTGTCTGTAATAACTTACGTGTCTAACTAACTGACCTCCTTGTCTGTCCTAACTATTCTGTATCATGTTTCTAGCTTACTTGTCTGTAATAACTTGCGTATCTAACTAACTTACTTCCTTGTCTGTCCTAACTATTCTGTATCATGTGTCTAGCTTACTTGTCTGTCTAACTATTCTGAATCATGTGTCTAGCTTACTTGTCTGTAATAACTTGCGTATCTAACTAACTTACTTCCTTGTCTGTCCTAACTATTCTGAATCATGTGTCTAGCTTACTTGTCTGTAATAACTTGCGTATCTAACTAACTTACTTCCTTGTCTGTCCTAACTATTCTGAATCATGTGTCTAGCTTACTTGTCTGTAATAACTTGCATGTCTAACTAACTGACCTCCTTGTCTGTCCTAACTATTCTGAATCATGTGTCTAGCTTACTTGTCTGTAATAACTTGCGTATCTAACTAACTTACTTCCTTGTCTGTCCTAACTATTCTGAATCATGTGTCTAGCTTACTTGTCTGTAATAACTTGCGTATCTAACTAACTTACTTCCTTGTCTGTCCTAACTATTTCTGAATCATGTGTCTAGCTTACTTGTCTGTAATAACTTGCGTATCTAACTAACTTACTTCCTTGTCTGTCCTAACTATTCTGAATCATGTGTCTAGCTTACTTGTCTGTAATAACTTGCGTATCTAACTAACTTACTTCCTTGTCTGTCCTAACTATTCTGAATCATGTTTCTAGCTTACTTGTCTGTAATAACTTGCGTATCTAACTAACTTACTTCCTTGTCTGTCCTAACTATTCTGAATCATGTGTCTAGCTTACTTGTCTGTAATAACTTGCGTATCTAACTAACTTACTTCCTTGTCTGTCCTAACTATTCTGAATCATGTGTCTAGCTTACTTGTCTGTAATAACTTGCGTATCTAACTAACTTACTTCCTTGTCTGTCCTAACTATCTGAATCATGTGTCTAGCTTACTTGTCTGTAATAACTTGCGTATCTAACTAACTTACTTCCTTGTCTGTCCTAACTATTCTGAATCATGTGTCTAGCTTACTTGTCTGTAATAACTTGCGTATCTAACTAACTTACTTCCTTGTCTGTCCTAACTATTCTGAATCATGTGTCTAGCTTACTTGTCTGTAATAACTTGCGTATCTAACTAACTTACTTCCTTGTCTGTCCTAACTATTCTGAATCATGTGTCTAGCTTACTTGTCTGTATAACTTGCGTATCTAACTAACTTACCTCCTTGTCTGTCCTAACTATTCTGTATCATGTGTCTAGCTTACTTGTCTGTAATAACTTGCGTATCTAACTAACTTACTTCCTTGTTTGTCCTAACTATTCTGAATCATGTTTCTAGCTTACTTGTCTGTAATAACTTGCATGTCTAACTAACTGACCTCCTTGACTGTCCTAACTATTCTGAATCATGTTTCTAGCTTACTTGTCTGTAATAACTTAGTGTCTAACTAACTGACCTCCTTGACTGTCTAACTATTCTGTATCTTGTTTCTAGCTTACTTGTCTGTAATAACTTACGTGTCTAAACTAACTGACCTCCTTGTCTGTCCTAACTATTCTGTATCATGTTTCTAGCTTACTTGTCTGTAATAACTTGCGTATCTAACTAACTTACTTCTTGTCTGTCCTAACTATTCTGTATCATGTGTCTAGCTTACTTGTCTGTCCTAACTATTCTGAATCATGTGTCTAGCTTACTTGTCTGTAATAACTTGCGTATCTAACTAACTTACTCCTTGTCTGTCCTAACTATTCTGAATCATGTGTCTAGCTTACTTGTCTGTAATAACTTGCGTATCTAACTAACTTACTTCCTTGTCTGTCCTAACTATTCTGAATCATGTGTCTAGCTTACTTGTCTGTAATAACTTGCATGTCTAACTAACTGACCTCCTTGTCTGTCCTAACTATTCTGAATCATGTGTCTAGCTTACTTGTCTGTAATAACTTGCGTATCTAACTAACTTACTTCCTTGTCTGTCCTAACTATTCTGAATCATGTGTCTAGCTTACTTGTCTGTAATAACTTGCGTATCTAACTAACTTACTTCCTTGTCTGTCCTAACTATTCTGAATCATGTGTCTAGCTTACTTGTCTGTAATAACTTGCGTATCTAACTAACTTACTTCCTTGTCTGTCCTAACTATTCTGAATCATGTGTTAGCTTACTTGTCTGTAATAACTTGCGTATCTAACTAACTTACTTCCTTGTCTGTCCTAACTATTCTGAATCATGTGTCTAGCTTACTTGTCTGTAATAACTTGCGTATCTAACTAACTTACTTCCTTGTCTGTCCTAACTATTCTGAATCATGTGTCTAGCTTACTTGTCTGTAATAACTTGCGTATCTAACTAACTTACTTCCTTGTCTGTCCTAACTATTCTGAATCATGTTTCTAGCTTACTTGTCTGTAATAACTTGCGTGTCTAACTAACTTACTTCCTTGTCTGTCCTAACTATTCTGAATCATGTGTCTAGCTTACTTGTCTGTAATAACTTGCGTATCTAACTAACTTACTTCCTTGTTGTCCTAACTATTCTGAATCATGTTTCTAGCTTACTTGTCTGTAATAACTTGCATGTCTAACTAACTGACCTCCTTGACTGTCCTAACTATTCTGAATCATGTTTCTAGCTTACTTGTCTGTAATAACTTACGTGTCTAACTAACTGACCTCCTTGACTGTCCTAACTATTCTGTATCTTGTTTCTAGCTTACTTGTCTGTAATAACTTACGTGTCTAACTAACTGACCTCCTTGTCTGTCCTAACTATTCTGTATCATGTTTCTAGCTTACTTGTCTGTAATAACTTGCGTATCTAACTAACTTACTTCCTTGTCTGTCCTAACTATTCTGTATCATGTGTCTAGCTTACTTGTCTGTCCTAACTATTCTGAATCATGTGTCTAGCTTACTTGTCTGTAATAACTTGCGTATCTAACTAACTTACTTCCTTGTCTGTCCTAACTATTCTGAATCATGTGTCTAGCTTACTTGTCTGTAATAACTTGCGTATCTAACTAACTTACTTCCTTGTCTGTCCTAACTATTCTGAATCATGTGTCTAGCTTACTTGTCTGTAATAACTTGCATGTCTAACTAACTGACCTCCTTGTCTGTCCTAACTATTCTGAATCATGTGTCTAGCTTACTTGTCTGTAATAACTTGCGTATCTAACTAACTTACTTCCTTGTCTGTCCTAACTATTCTGAATCATGTGTCTAGCTTACTTGTCTGTAATAACTTGCGTATCTAACTAACTACTATCCTTGTCTGTCCTAACTATTCTGTATCATGTTTCTAGCTTACTTGTCTGTAATAACTTGCGTATCTAACTAACTTACTTCCTTGTCTGTCCTAACTATTCTGTATCATGTTTCTAGCTTACTTGTCTGTAATAACTTGCGTATCTAACAACTTACTTCCTTGACTGTCCTAACTATTCTGAATCTTGTGTCTAGCTTACTTGTCTGTAATAACTTACGTGCCTAACTAACTGACCTCCTTGTCTGTCCTAACTATTCTGTATCATGTTTCTAGCTTACTTGTCTGTAATAACTTACGTGCCTAACTAACTGACCTCCTTGTCTGTCCTAACTATTCTGTATCATGTGTCTAGCTTACTTGTCTGTAATAACTTACGTGCCTAACTAACTGACCTCCTTGTCTGTCCTAACTATTCTGTATCATGTTTCTAGCTTACTTGTCTGTAATAACTTGCATGTCTAACTAACTTACTTCCTTGTCTGTCCTAACTATTCTGAATCATGTTTCTAGCTTACTTGTCTGTAATAACTTGCGTATCTAACTAACTTACTTCCTTGTTTGTCCTAACTATTCTGAATCATGTGTCTAGCTTACTTGTCTGTAATAACTTGCGTATCTAACTAACTTACTTCCTTGACTGTCCTAACTATTCTGAATCATGTGTCTAGCTTACTTGTCTGTAATAACTTGCGTATCTAACTAACTTACTTCCTTGTCTGTCCTAACTATTCTGAATCTTGTGTCTAGCTTACTTGTCTGTAATAACTTGCGTATCTAACTAACTGACTTCCTTGTCTGTCCTAACTATTCTGAATCTTGTGTCTAGCTTACTTGTCTGTAATAACTTGCGTATCTAACTAACTGACTTCCTTGACTGTCCTAACTATTCTGAATCATGTGTCTAGCTTACTTGTCTGTAATAACTTGCGTATCTAACTAACTTACTTCCTTGACTGTCCTAACTATTCTGAATCATGTGTCTAGCTTACTTGTCTGTAATAACTTGCGTATCTAACTAACTTACTTCCTTGTCTGTCCTAACTATTCTGAATCTTGTGTCTAGCTTACTTGTCTGTAATAACTTGCGTATCTAACTAACTGACTTCCTTGTCTGTCCTAACTATTCTGAATCTTGTGTCTAGCTTACTTGTCTGTAATAACTTGCGTATCTAACTAACTGACTTCCTTGACTGTCCTAACTATTCTGTATCATGTGTCTAGCTTACTTGTCTGTAATAACTTACGTATCTAACTAACTTACTTCCTTGTTTGTCCTAACTATTCTGAATCATGTGTCTAGCTTACTTGTCTGTAATAACTTGCGTGTCTAACTAACTTACTTCCTTGTTTGTCCTAACTATTCTGTATCATGTTTCTAGCTTACTTGTCTGTAATAACTTACGTATCTAACTAACTTACTTCCTTGTCTGTCCTAACTATTCTGTATCATGTGTCTAGCTTACTTGTCTGTAATAACTTGCGTATCTAACTAACTTACTTCCTTGTCTGTCCTAACTATTCTGAATCATGTGTCTAGCTTACTTGTCTGTAATAACTACGTGTCTAACTAACTGACCTCCTTGTCTGTCCTAACTATTCTGTATCATGTTTCTAGCTTACTTGTCTGTAATAACTTGCGTATCTAACTAACTTACTCCTTGTTTGTCCTAACTATTCTGAATCATGTGTCTAGCTTACTTGTCTGTAATAACTTACGTGTCTAACTAACTGACCTCCTTGTCTGTCCTAACTATTCTGTATCATGTGTCTAGCTTACTTGTCTGTAATAACTTGCGTATCTAACTAACTTACTTCCTTGTTTGTCCTAACTATTCTGAATCTTGTGTCTAGCTTACTTGTCTGTAATAACTTACGTGTCTAACTAACTGACCTCCTTGTCTGTCCTAACTATTCTGTATCACGTGTCTAGCTTACTTGTCTGTAATAACTTACGTATCTAACTAACTTACTTCCTTGTCTGTCCTAACTATTCTGTATCATGTGTCTAGCTTACTTGTCTGTAATAACTTGCGTATCTAACTAACTTACTTCCTTGTTTGTCCTAACTATTCTGAATCATGTTTCTAGCTTACTTGTTCTGTAATAACTTGCATGTCTAACTAACTGACTTCCTTGTCTGTCCTAACTATTCTGTATCATGTGTCTAGCTTACTTGTCTGTAATAACTTGCGTGTCTAACTAACTTACTTCCTTGTTTGTCCTAACTATTCTGAATCATGTGTCTAGCTTACTTGTCTGTAATAACTTGCATGTCTAACTAACTGACCTCCTTGTCTGTCCTAACTATTCTGAATCTTGTGTCTAGCTTACTTGTCTGTAATAACTTGCATGTCTAACTAACTTACTTCCTTGTCTGTCCTAACTATTCTGAATCATGTGTCTAGCTTACTTGTCTGTAATAACTTGCATGTCTAACTAACTTACTTCCTTGTCTGTCCTAACTATTCTGAATCTTGTGTCTAGCTTACTTGTCTGTAATAACTTGCGTATCTAACTAACTTACTTCCTTGTCTGTCCTAACTATTCTGAATCTTGTGTCTAGCTTACTTGTCTGTAATAACTTGCGTATCTAACTAACTTACTTCCTTGTCTGTCCTAACTATTCTGAATCTTGTGTCTAGCTTACTTGTCTGTAATAACTTGCGTATCTAACTAACTTACTTCCTTGTCTGTCCTAACTATTCTGAATCTTGTGTCTAGCTTACTTGTCTGTAATAACTTGCGTATCTAACTAACTTACTTCCTTGTCTGTCCTAACTATTCTGAATCTTGTGTCTAGCTTACTTGTCTGTAATAACTTGCGTATCTAACTAACTTACTTCCTTGTCTGTCCTAACTATTCTGAATCTTGTGTCTAGCTTACTTGTCTGTAATAACTTGCGTATCTAACTAACTTACTTCCTTGTCTGTCCTAACTATTCTGAATCTTGTGTCTAGCTTACTTGTCTGTAATAACTTGCGTATCTAACTAACTTACTTCCTTGTCTGTCCTAACTATTCTGTATCATGTGTCTAGCTTACTTGTCTGTAATAACTTGCGTATCTAACTAACTTACTTCCTTGTCTGTCCTAACTATTCTGTATCATGTGTCTAGCTTACTTGTCTGTAATAACTTGCGTGTCTAACTAACTTACTTCCTTGTCTGTCCTAACTATTCTGTATCATGTGTCTAGCTTACTTGTCTGTAATAACTTGCGTATCTAACTAACTGACTTCCTTGTCTGTCCTAACTATTCTGAATCATGTGTCTAGCTTACTTGTCTGTAATAACTTGCGTGTCTAACTAACTTACTTCCTTGTTTGTCCTAACTATTCTGAATCATGTGTCTAGCTTACTTGTCTGTAATAACTTGCGTGTCTAACTAACTGACCTCCTTGACTGTCCTAACTATTCTCTATCATGTGTCTAGCTTACTTGTCTGTAATAACTTACGTGTCTAACTAACTTACTTCCTTGTCTGTCCTAACTATTCTGTATCATGTGTCTAGCTTACTTGTCTGTAATAACTTGCGTATCTAACTAACTGACCTCCTTGTCTGTCCTAACTATTCTGTATCATGTGTCTAGCTTACTTGTCTGTAATAACTTACGTGTCTAACTAACTTACTTCCTTGTCTGTCCTAACTATTCTGAATCTTGTGTCTAGCTTACTTGTCTGTAATAACTTGCGTATCTAACTAACTGACTTCCTTCTCTGTCCTAACTATTCTGAATCTTGTGTCTAGCTTAGTTGTCTGTAATAACTTGCGTGTCTAACTAACTTACTTCCTTGTTTGTCCTAACTATTCTGAATCATGTGTCTAGCTTACTTGTCTGTAATAACTTGCATGTCTAACTAACTGACCTCCTTGTCTGTCCTAACTATTCTGAATTTTGTGTCTAGCTTACTTGTCTGTGATAACTTGCGTGTCTAACTAACTTACTTCCTTGTCTGTCCTAACTATTCTGTATCATGTGTCTAGCTTACTTGTCTGTAATAACTTACGTGCCTAACTAACTGACCTCCTTGTCTGTCCTAACTATTCTGTATCATGTGTCTAGCTTACTTGTCTGTGATAACTTGCGTGTCTAACTAACTTACTTCCTTGTCTGTCCTAACTATTCTGTATCATGTGTCTAGCTTACTTGTCTGTAATAACTTGCGTGTCTAACTAACTTACTTCCTTGTCTGTCCTAACTATTCTGTATCATGTGTCTAGCTTACTTGTCTGTAATAACTTGCGTATCTAACTAACTTACTTCCTTGTCTGTCCTAACTATTCTGTATCATGTGTCTAGCTTACTTGTCTGTGATAACTTACGTGCCTAACTAACTGACCTCCTTGACTGTCCTAACTATTCTTTATCATGTGTCTAGCTTACTTGTCAGTAATAACTTGCGTATCTAACTAACTGACCTCCTTGTCTGTCCTAACTATTCTGAATCTTGTGTCTAGCTTACTTGTCTGTAATAATTTGCGTGTCTAACTAACTGACCTCCTTGTCTGTCCTAACTATTCTGTATCATGTGTCTAGCTTATTTGTCTGTACTAACTTGCGTGTCTAACTAAATGAAAACTTGTTGTGTCGAAGACTAAATACCCAAATATAATTTATATATACGTATGGAATACCTGCATTTAAAGATTTTGTCGCGAAGTTGTGTCGAGATGACAACCTGCAACACCCTCCGACCAATCGGAGTTCGCAACTGAAACCTGAAACTATAGTTGACCTATGTCTCAGAATAGTCAAAACAGGCGTTTGTGACACCATCCTAACTTCTGTTTAGCTTGACCTCTCTTGAGGTTCAAAATAACGATGTTTATTTCCTGACTTTGACCTTGTTTATCAAACCTGTTTACCCAACGGGTCAAGCCATGTGTTTATCCACACCTTTACAACAACTATAACATTTCCATTCTCCCGACACTTGTTATGCTCGACTACCATTCTCCACCTACTCTTGTCACCCTAGATCCTCCTGGGCTTTGTCCACTACCCGCAGTGAACATTCCATTGCCTACGTACTTTCACTAACTACTGACCACTTCTATTTTATAACACTGTTATAGTCTGTTAAGAAATGGGTACCGGCTGAATTACCTCACTCATATGTTAATTTACATATATTGTAACAACTGTTAGGCTGTGATACTCTATAATTTAGATAATTCTAATCTCTCTCTGTCTATCTATCTATCTATCTATCTATCTATCTATCTATCTATCTATCTATCTATCTATCTATCTATCTATCTATCTATCTATCTATCTATCTATCTATCTATCTATCTATCTATCTATCTATCTATCTATCTATCTATCTATCTATCTATCTATCTATCTATCTATCTATCTATCTATCTATCTATCTATCTATCTATCTATCTATCTATCTATCTATCTATCTATCTATCTATCTATCTATCTATCTATCTATCTATCTATCTATCTATCTATCTATCTATCTATCTGTCTGTCTGTCTGTCTGTCTGTCTGTCTGTCTGTCTGTCTGTCTGTCTATCTGTCTGTCTGTCTGTCTGTCTGTCTATCTATCTATCTATCTATCTATCTATCTATGTTACAATGTAATACCCACACACACACACACACATATATATATATATATATATTATATATATATATATATATGATATAATTTATATAATTATTATCTTTCTCTCTCTCTCTCTCTCTCTCTCTCTCTGCTTGACAATGTTACTATATAATACATATATCTGTGATATAATTTATATAATTCTTATCTTTCTTTCTCTCTCGCTCTCTCTCTCTCTCTCTGTTTTACGATGTCCCTCTAAATTTAAATCAATATGATCTCTCTCTATTTGACTATGTGACTACCTTTGTCTCAAAGTATGTGCTTTCGTTGTCTTATTTCTCACATTCTGCTTCAATCTTCTGTCTGACACGACAAACACAAACAAACAAACAAACAAACACAAACAAACACAAACAAACAAAATAAAATAAAATACGCACTTTTTATTTAGACAAAGTGTTATTTCTAATTTTTTCCTCGTTGTCCATAACTCACATCCACAACGCAATATCGGTTCTATTTAGCGCATAGAGATGTAATTTCAAGCCGGCAATGCCACGCATTGTATATAATTTCATTACAACAGATCCCTCTGAGAAGAGACCTGTCCATGTTTCCGGTGCCCGGACTCCCAGCTGGACCGGAAATTGTGTCTACGCCATTCCCTGTAGGTTCCGAATCGACCACGTGCTCTTTCCATTTAAATCCTTGTGGTCTATTTTGAAACTTCTGAAGAACGCACTTAAAAATAAAGCACAGATTTGTAAACATCGCTAAGCTCTCGGCTGTACAGCATTCATTCTGTGCTTTCTAGAATTCAGTTAAAATTATTCCTGGTTTTTTATTTTTTTTTTTTTGTGTAAACTTTTTTTTTTATCATTTCGAAAAAGGGTAAAGTTTTAAGTGCAAAATTTCAAGGTCGAGTTAAGGTAAATAAGAAGGTCGCACAAAAAAAAAAAAAAAAAAAGTGAAGTACCCCCGTCACGCCAAGTGGCGTATAGGGAATATGGTGTTAGTGACCCTATATTTTACAGACCTTCAGCACATTATTTTTGGGATAATGTGATCGGTATTACTCCCGTGGCCGCTTCACTTTTCCAGAAAAAAATCAGGTACCCATTAAAGGCTGGGTGAACCCGGAAGCCGTCGGTTGGGATTGAACCCTACCCCTTGTCCTTTGTAGTCCAGTTCACTAACCACTGAGCTATAGCGGCTCCCTAAGAAGGTCAAGGTCAGATTGTTTCACGAGACGACCGCCATTTGGATACAATATTTAGAGAGAGTGTTCTAGAATTCTTTTTCTCTCCTTCTCATATATAAAAAAAATATGAAAATATGAGAAGATAATTTGAAGAAATTCAACTCAAAGTTCCTTTAATTCATGGAATGAAGCAATCTCTTGTTTTCATTGTTAATGAATACAACTTCATTTCTTTCACTTTCATGAATAAATCCTCTCATGAAATCATCATCATCATCATTGAGTGCCATCTCCGCAACGAAGGTTGGCTACCATCTTGATTTGATGGTGCAGGTTGTCATAGGATGAGTTGTCCATCTTTTGATGTTACTCGTCCATGTTAGTCTTGGGCTGCCTCTGCCTCTTTTACCGTGTATTTTCCCCTCCAAGATTACTTTTAGTAGCCTGTTGTGTCTTTTAACATGGCCTAAAAATCGCATTTGTCTTGTTTGAATTGTATATAGTAGTTCTCTTTTCATTTTTAGTTGTTTTAAAACCTCATCATTTGTTTTCTTTTCTTTCCATCCGATTCTACCTATTCTTCTATATATCCAATTTCAAAGGTTTCAATTTTCTGTTCTGTTTTCTTGTTTAATGTCCATGTTTCTGCGCCATATAGGAATGTTGAGAAGATATAGCATTTTGCCATTCTTAGTTTTAGCCCCGGTGTTATTTCTAAATAAGTAATGAGTAAATAGATTCAGTAAATAGACTCAGCAAATATACTCAGTAAATAGATTCAGCAAATAGATGAAGTAATGTTGCTACCTAAATTAGCTAGACGTCGGTTCTAATGCCTGCAGGGTCTAGACAGTTTCAAACAAACAAACAAACAAACAAAACAAAGAAACAAACACACAAATTGAAGACAAAGATAAGTATGTTTACAGAACTCGGAAAAATCCACAAACAAAGGTTCCTTAGCTGGCTGTGTGCTGAAATGCATGTCTTTGGTGTTAAGGCGACGTGTTGAGGGTGTACGGGTTCGATTCCAGCTCGGGCAGTCTTTTGTTTTCTGTGTTTCTGCTGTTTGTTTGTGGATTTCCCAGATTGCTGTAAATATGCCATTGTCCCTAATTTGTTTGTTTATCTCTCGCTTTGCAAGTTCCATTGACATTCTCTTCCCCCCCCCCTCTTTTCAGCTCCCTGTGGAGTATAGGTCTTCAACAAATACCAAATAACTTTTAAGATGTCCTGTTTCTTGCCATTCTCTTAAAATCATTCAAATTTTCTTTATCTCTGCCTCCACCTCTCTTCTCTAAGTATATTTAGCCTTCCTCTTTGTCTCCCCTCCTGGGGATTCCAAAATTGGCTTGTCGTGTAGTACTCTCAGTTATCTTCCACAGTGTGTGCCCTATTCAGCGGCGTATCATTTGTTTTATTTTTATTCTTTACTGGCGTTTGACTTGCTTCTTCGTTTAAAGAACATGTAAATTTTGTCCTACCGTTTCCATTCTTTTATTCCTTTATTCAACCATTTGACTTGCCTATTGTTTATGGAGTTTATGCGTCTTATATTTTTACGATACAGGATAACAAAGTCTGTGACGGTGGATGGGGCGGAAGTGTCAGCAATGACCAACGGTCCAGAAAGCGAAAACAGCAAAGTGTGTGGTACACAAGAGGCATGTTCAGGGCATGAAAGGCTGACCACCATGAAATAGATTGGAGCCTCATCACGTACTAGTCCAGAGGAAGCCATGGAGAGGAATTCGAACTTATGTCGGAGGAAAGATCTTAAAATAAGTACATGGAATGTTAGGACTCTATATGAAGAAGGGAAATTGGAAAATCTGATTCAAGAAGTAGAACGAATAAATATAGATATTTTAGGCATATCAGAGACAAGATGGAAAGCATGTGGGTACATTGAAGACGAAAAATATACATTTATATACTCAGAAAACACAACAAAACATCAAAGGGGGGCGGGTAGGAATACTGATATATTTAGCTACAAAAATATATAAGTATCCACTGGACATACAGTGATAGGATTATACTACTCAAGTTGAAAGCAAAACCATTCGACATAGCAATAATACAGACATGTGCACCTACTCAAGACTACACAGATGAACAAATAGAGGCATACTATGAAGACCTAAATAAAGTCATGAAGCAAGTGAAATCTTCAGACATCTTGATTGTAATGGGTGACATGAACGCTAAAGTAGGAAAAGGTAGATATAAGGTCATTATAGGAAATCATGGTTTATGAAAAAGAAATACAGGAGAAAGATTAATACAATTTTGTGAAGAAAACAGACTGATAATATGTAACACCTACTTTGAGCAAGAGAAAAGGAAACTATACACATGGAAAAGCCCTGGAGATAAGAAGAGGAATCAAATAGATTACATAATGATAAAAGAAAGGTTCCGTAACAGCGTAAAGAAAGCCAAAA
The DNA here is from genome assembly GCA_032433765.1 of Megaustenia siamemsis. Classification (NCBI taxonomy): domain Eukaryota; kingdom Metazoa; phylum Mollusca; class Gastropoda; order Stylommatophora; family Ariophantidae; genus Megaustenia; species Megaustenia siamemsis. The sequence goes on along the minus strand of JAVIAB010000049.1, from coordinate 7,362,956 downwards.
CCTACCCAGGAGCAGATATTAATTCTGATCACAATCCTGTAATGATTAAAATGAAAATCAAACTAAAGAGAAACAAGCAAAAGTCTAATTCACCAACAAATCCACTAGACATAACAGCTTTAAATCAGAAAGATATTAAAGATACCTGTACAATACAAGTAAAGAACACATACCAGAAGCTGTTAGAAGAAGGAATTGAGCAATACAGAAGAGAAAATCCTGATGAAAAAGTAACAACCAAATGGCAATGCATAAAGAAAAGCATACAAGAAACCAGCGACACCTTACCTAAAAAAAGAAAAGAACAAAAAACAAAAATGGATAACTAACACCATCTTAGAAAAAATGGAAGAAAGGAGACAAGCGAAGAACACTGCCCAATACAATAAAATAGATAATGAGATACGCAAAATGTGCAAAAAGGCAAAAGAAGACTGGCTCAGCCAAAAATGTAGAGAAATAGAAACTATGGAAAGCAAACAAGACTTAAGAGGAATGCACACAGAAATAAAGATAATGACTAATACAAATAAAAAAAGCCACAGAAGGTATTGCAGACAAAAAAGGAAAAATGCTAACAGACAATAAGGATATCATAGATAGATGGCAGGAATATATAACAGAACTATTTCAGGATCAAAAGGACAAGAAACAAATGATACATCAGGCTATAAAATCTTAAAATCTGAAGTGGAAAAAGCTATAAAAACAATGAAAAAGGGAAAAGCAGCAGGACCTGACAGCATACAGATATAGATGATACAGGCACTAGAAGATTTTGGCATTAAAGTGATTACAGAGATATGCAACGACATATACCATACAGGATACATACCAAATGAACTAAAAACATCAACTTTCATTGCATTGCCTAAAAAGAATGGTGCAGTTGAATGCAGTGACTTTAGAACAATAAGCCTAATGAGCCATGTTACAAAAATCTTGCTAAAAGTTATACAAGGAAGGATTCAGAGTAAAATCAATACTGAATTAGATGAGCAGCAATTTGGATTGGGCAAAAGAAGCCATATTCTACATGAGAACATTAATCGAAAAGTACACAGAAGTAAACAAACCAATATATGCCTGCTTTATAGACTACACCAAAGCTTTTGATAGAGTACACCACAAACAACTTATAGAATGCATAAAAGAGATACATCTAGATGACGTGGACATACGACTAATATGTAATCTATACTGGCAGCAATAATAAAATATAACAAAGAGAACTCTACACTATCTATCTATCTATTGACCTTTCGAGCCGTAACCGGCCCATAGGGCGTAGACCAAGATACACCTTCTCCTATATGAAATTTTGTTCTAGCAGTTTTCTTTTAAAGATATTTTATCAAATCTCGCCATCTGTCTCTGTTCTGTGCAAGCAGTTCTATCTCATTGAGGGAGCCGATTCCTGCTGCTCTTGCCTCTCTCATCAATGTTCTTCTCAGAACATTACACTCAGTACATTAATGAACTCTACACCCATTGATATAAAAAGAGGAGTAAGACAGGGATTCATCCTATCACCAAGCTTGTTCAATCTATACACTGAGCAAATCTTTAAAAACATCTCAGAGATGCCAGGCCTACAAATTAATGGAAAGATAATCAATAACCTAAGATATGCTTACAATAGTTTACTGTAGAATTCTGGTTTTACAGAAGAATGTTGAGAATACCATGGACAGCTAAGAAAAGTAATGAAATCGTTCTGAAAAAGGCCATAGCAAAAAGAGAGCTAATTTCCAATATTAAGAAGAAACAATTATTATTTTTTGGCCATGTAATGAGAAGACAACAACTGGAATATATTGTAACAACTGGGAAAATTGAGGGACGAAGAGATAGAGGGAAGCAAAGAGAAAAGATACCAGACAGCTTAAGAGAATGGTTTAGCAGAAGGTCAACAACAGAAATGATAAATAACTGTCGAGATCGAGATTTGTGAAGAAACATGATCACCTTCGCCAGCAGGCATGACACTTGATGATGATGATGGTGTCGTAATAATGTTATAAATGCAGTAATTTATTGTTTAAGTTAATGATGTAACATTAACTGCTTAGACTTTGGAAAAGGTTAAACTTGTATCAAAGTGTGTAACTAGGCGTCCGACCTGAAGGAGATAAATAAACTCGTTAGTTGTGAAATCTTTTCTCCAGACATTAAGGAAACACTAAATAGTGGCTTAATTACATCTACGTTTTTTACTTTTTGGTTAACATTAAGCCTGGTGGTTGATGGTATGTTGTGATGTTATGATGTTGTGATTTGCTGGTAGATAAAGTTACTGCATCAGATGATGTATTTTTGTCGCGTGTTTGTTGGGAATTCTTTCTGGGAATATAATTTGGGATAGCTACTGCAAATAAAAGCGTGTCTCTTTTTGTCGTGTGGCTGTGTTGGTCTCTATTCCCATTTCTCTGTTTTGTTGTGTGATTGTGTTGGTCTCTATTCCCATTTCTCTGTTTTGTTGTGTGATTGTGTTGGTCTCTATTCCCATTTCTCTGTTTTGTTGTGTGATTGTGTTGGTCTCTATTCCAATTTCTCTATTTTGTTGTGTGATTGTGTTGGTCTCTATTCCAATTTCTCTATTTTGTTGTGTGATTGTGTTGGTCTCTATTCCAATTTCTCTATTTTGTTGTGTGATTGTGTTGGTCTCTATTCCCATTTCTCTGTTTTGTTGTGTGGCTGTGTGGGTCTCTATTCCCATTTCTCTGTTTGTTGTGTGGCTGTGTGGGTCTCCATTCCCATTTCTCTGTTTTGTTGTGTGGCTGTGTGGGTCTCTATTCCCATTTCTCTGTTTTGTCGTGTGACTGTGTTGGTCTCTATTCCCATTTCTCTGTTTTGTCGTGTGACTGTGTTGGTCTCTATTCCCATTTCTCTGTTTTGTCGTGTGGCTGTGTTGGTCTCTATTCCCATTTCTCTGTTTTGTTGTGTGGCTGTGTTGGTCTCTATTCCCATTTCTCTGTTTTGTCGTGTGACTGTGTTGGTCTCTATTCCCATTTCTCTGTTTTGTCGTGTGACTGTGTTGGTCTCTATTACCATTTCTCTGTTTTGTCGTGTGACTGTGTTGGTCTCTATTCCCATTTCTCTGTTTTGTCGTGTGACTGTGTTGGTCTCTATTCCCATTTCTCTGTTTTGTCGTGTGGCTGTGTTGGTCTCTATTCCCATTTCTCTGTTTTGTCGTGTGGCTGTGTTGGTCTCTATTCCCATTTCTCTGTTTTGTTGTGTGGCTGTGTTGGTCTCTATTCCCATTTCTCTGTTTTGCACATGCTAAACGACTACAAGAAGAATGGACCTCTTCTTTGTTCTCTTGTGAGAGGGTATAGATGTGATGTTTCGTTGTTATCAGAACGTGTACCTGATCTTGGGATTTAGAGGGTTAAAGCATTGTACTAAGAGAACCGGAGCACTAGAGTTAACAACGAGAATTGTTCGATAGACATTTCAGTTACTGAGCCACACAGAGAACTGTTTAACTCTGGGGGCCCGGGAGCCAAGTTGGGAAAGCAACCATATTGAATACCGACGTTCGGACAACCCGTGTTCGATTCCCGTTGGAAGCAGTGTGAGTTGTACTCGTAAGTAAAGTAAAGCAAAGTAAAGTAAAGCAAAGTAAAGTAAAGTAAAGCAAATTAAAGTAAAGTAAAGTACCCTCGTCACGCCAAGTGGCGTATAGGGAAATATGGTGTTAGTGACCATATATTTTACAGACCTTCAGCACATGATTTTTGGGGTAATGTGGTCGGTATTACGCCCATGCTGCTTTACTTTTCCAGAAAAAAATCCGGTACCCTTTAAAGGCTGGGTGAACCCGGAAGCCGTCGGTTAGACCGAACCCTACCCCTTGTCCTTTGTAGTCCAGTTCACTAACCACTGAGCCATCGCGGCTCCATTGATTTGTAATCGTGGTTAGAAAAAAAAAATAGCGCCGCGGTCGACCCAGCGCATGCAGAAATGGGTACCAGGGTATTACTCTGGGAAGGTGAGGAATGCATCGCATTGTGAGATTCGAAGGTCGAAGCGACACTATCTAGAAGTCTCCGAACACTTCTGAATAGGCGGCCGAGGACATATTGGTGAAACCTCGCGTGCTAAGTCGGCGGTTCAAGTCTCATACTTGCCCTTTACTGTTTTATTTGAATGCCATCACGTGATTGTACGGTCACATGACCACACTCCACTTAACTGGCTAGAGTCCTGAATTGAATCAGTTATTATTGGTACAGGGTGAGCATGTAGGACAGCCTTAGTCCAGGATATGGCATCAATGAGACTGATACCGTCTGGAGGAAATTGCCAGGTCACCAGAATTAGTAAGAAATGAAATAGAGAGGTCATCGTCATCATGTAACATGAATAGGGATGGGTGGAGAGACCTTGTCTGTGGTCTAGACTGGAGAGAAGTAGAGAAAATATCTAAGAATAGGGATGGGTGGAGAGACCTTGTCTGTGGTCTAGACTGGAGAGAAGTAAAGAAAATGTCCAAGAATAGGGATGGATGGAGAGACCTTGTCTGTGGTCTAGACTGGAGAGAAGTAAAGAAAATGTCCAAGAATAGGGATGGGTGGAGAGACCTTGTCTGTGGTCTAGACTGGAGAGAAGTAAAGAAAATGTCCAAGAACAGGGATGGATGGAGAGATCTTGTCTGTGGTCTAGACTGGAGAGAAGTAGAGAAAATATCTAAGAATAGGGATGGGTGGAAAGACCTTGTCAATGGTCTTTCTCTCCAAATGAGCTCAAATGGGCTTTGTTTAATTTAATGGCATATTGTTCGATGATATGGTCTGCATTACGCCAAGCCACCACAACTCAGGAAACCTATTTTTTTAAATTTTGGCTTAATCGATTGATTGATTGATTGATTGATTGACTGATTGATTGAATTTTAACTTTTTTTTTAATTGAGTGATATTTCAAAGGTCAAACACTTGTGAACGTGTTAAAGAACATCTCCTGGAACAGGCTCTGGTAGTCTTGTCGTGGAGACAATGAGACAACAAGAACAGAAGTAGAAATACTCCATCAACTTTCCTTTGTAGAGGCGGAACGTGTCGGTCGATTCAACTAAAGTAGCCAGAGTTGAAGATAGGGCACGTACCCAATCTATACCGAATTAATATTCTTGGCAGTACTACATATCAAATAATAATAGGAGAAATACCTGTACTAGACGTACAATCTTACATATATAATTATATGGACAGTAATATAGACAAAGAGGGAGGGACAGAAAATTATATCAAAATATGGATATCAAAAGCTAGAGGAGCATTCTTTGCACTGGGAAACATATGGCAGTCCAAATAAATTAGGTTAAATACTAAAATATAAAAAAAAATGTTCAACTCCAATGTAAAGTCTGTCCTATTATATGGCAGTGAAACATTTAGAACAACAAAAATGACAA
>JAVIAB010000049.1:7317537-7352537 GCA_032433765.1 Megaustenia siamemsis | reverse complement strand
CCTCCTTCTTCCGTCTCTCCTTCTTCTGTCTCTCCTTCTTCTATCCCTCCTTCTTCTGTCCCTCCTTCTTCTTTCTCTCCTTCTGTCTCTCCTTCTGTCCCTCCTTCTTCTGTCCCACCTTCTTCTGTCTCTCCTTCTTCTGTCCCTCCTTCTTCTTTCTCTCCTTCTGTCTCTCCTTCTTCTGTCCCACCTTCTTCTGTCTCTCCTTCTTCTATCCCACCTTCTTCTGTCTCTCCTTCTTCTGTCCCTCCTTCTTCTTTCTCTCCTTCTGTCCCTCCTTCTTCTGTCCCACCTTCTTCTGTCTCTCCTTCTTCTGTCCCTCCTTCTTCTTTCTCACCTTCTTCTGTCTCTCCTTCTTCTGTCCCTCCTTCTTCTTTCTCTCCTTCTGTCTCACCTTCTTCTGTCTCTCCTTCTTCTGTCTCTCCTTCTTCTGTCTCTCCTTCTTCTGTCCCTCCTTCTTCTTTCTCTCCTTCTGTCCCTCCTTCTTCTTTCTCTCCTTCTGTCTCACCTTCTTCTGTCTCTCCTTCTTCTGTCCCTCCTTCTTCTGTCTCACCTTCTTCTGTCCCACCTTCTTCTGTCCCTCCTTCTTCTGTCCCTCTTTCTTCTTTCTCTCCTTCTGTCTATCCTCGTCTGCCTTTCATTGCTACAGAGAGAGACATTTGCTCTCTTTCCTCTATGATTTCCTATTTCTTCTGTCTCGCTCCCTAGTATTTCAAGTATTCTATCCAAGTATTTTTTTCCCAGGAATATTTTGGTCGACTATTATTTTCCCCCATCTCATTATCTCCCTTACTGTGGTCATAGTTCACTGCATCTCACTTATCCTTCTTCTGTCTCTCCTTCTTCTGTCTCTCCTTCTTCTGTCTCTCCTTCTTCTGTCTCTCCTTCTTCTGTCTCTCCTTCTGTTTCTCATTCTTCTGTCTCTCTTATTCTGTCCCTCCTTCTTCTGTCTCTCCTACTTCTGTCTCTCCTTCTTCTGTCTCTCCTTCTGTTTATCCTTCTTCTGTCTTTCCTTCTTCTGTCCCTCCTTCTTCTGTCCCTCCTTCTTCTGTCCCTCCTTCTTCTATCTCTCCTTCTTCTATCTCTCTTCTTCTATCTCTCCTTCTTCTGTCTCTCCTTCTTCTGTCTTTCCTTCTTCTGTCCCTCCTTCTTCTATCTCTATTTCTGTCCCTCCTTCTTCTGTCTCTCCTTCTTCTATCTCTCCTTCTTCTGTCTCTCCTTCTTCTGTCTTTCCTTCTTCTGTCCCTCCTTCTTCTATCTCTATTTCTGTCCCTCCTTCTTCTGTCTCTCCTTCTTCTGTCCCTCCTTCTTCTGCCCCTCCTTCTTCTGTCCCTCCTTCTTCTGTCCCTCCTTCTTCTATCTCTCCTTCTTCTATCTCTCCTTCTTCTGTCTCTCCTTCTTCTGTCTTTCCTTCTTCTGCCCCTCCTTCTTCTATCTCTATTTCTGTCCCTCCTTCTTCTGTCTCTCCTTCTTCTGTCTCTCCTTCTTCTGTCTCTCCTTCTTCTGTCTTTCCTTCTTCTGTCCCTCCTTCTTCTATCTCTATTTCTATCCCTCCTTCTTCTGTCTCTCCTTCTTCTGTCTCCCCTTCTGTCTCTCCTTCTTCTGTCTCTCCTTTTCTGTCCCTCCTTCTTCTGTCTCTCCTTCTTCTATCTCTCCTTCTGTCTCTCCTTCTTCTGTCCCTCCTTCTTCTGTCTCTCCTTCTTCTGTCCCTCCTTCTTCTGTCCCTCCTTCTTCTGTCCCTCCTTCTTCTGTCCCTCCTTCTTCTGTCTCTCCTTCTTCTATCTCTCCTTCTTCTGTCCCTCCTTCTTCTGTCTCTCCTTCTTCTGTCTCTCCTTCTTCTGTCTCTCCTTCTTCTGTCCCTCCTTCTTCTGTCTTTCCTTCTTCTGTCCCTCCTTCTTCTGTCCCTCCTTCTGTCCCTCCTTCTTCTATCTCTCCTTCTGTCTCTCCTTCTTCTGTCCCTCCTTCTTCTGTCTCTCCTTCTGTCCCTCCTTCTTCTGTCCCTCCTTCTTCTGTCCCTCTTTCTTCTGTCTCTCCTTCTGTCCCTCCTTCTTCTGTCTCTCCTTCTTCTATCCCTCCTTCTTCTGTCCCTCCTTCTTCTGTCTCTCCTTCTGTCCCTCCTTCTTCTGTCTCTCCTTCTTCTATCCCTCCCTCTTCTATCCCTCCTTCTTCTGTCCCTCCTTCTTCCGTCTCTCCTTCTTCTGTCTCTCCTTCTTCTATCCCTCCTTCTTCTGTCCCTCCTTCTTCTTTCTCTCCTTCTGTCTCTCCTTCTGTCCCTCCTTCTTCTGTCCCACCTTCTTCTGTCTCTCCTTCTTCTGTCCCTCCTTCTTCTTTCTCTCCTTCTGTCTCTCCTTCTTCTGTCCCACCTTCTTCTGTCTCTCCTTCTTCTATCCCACCTTCTTCTGTCTCTCCTTCTTCTGTCCCTCCTTCTTCTTTCTCTCCTTCTGTCCCTCCTTCTTCTGTCCCACCTTCTTCTGTCTCTCCTTCTTCTGTCCCTCCTTCTTCTTTCTCACCTTCTTCTGTCTCTCCTTCTTCTGTCCCTCCTTCTTCTTTCTCTCCTTCTGTCTCACCTTCTTCTGTCTCTCCTTCTTCTGTCTCTCCTTCTTCTGTCTCTCCTTCTTCTGTCCCTCCTTCTTCTTTCTCTCCTTCTGTCCCTCCTTCTTCTTTCTCTCCTTCTGTCTCACCTTCTTCTGTCTCTCCTTCTTCTGTCCCTCCTTCTTCTGTCTCACCTTCTTCTGTCCCACCTTCTTCTGTCCCTCCTTCTTCTGTCCCTCTTTCTTCTTTCTCTCCTTCTGTCTATCCTCGTCTGCCTTTCATTGCTACAGAGAGAGACATTTGCTCTCTTTCCTCTATGATTTCCTATTTCTTCTGTCTCGCTCCCTAGTATTTCAAGTATTCTATCCAAGTATTTTTTCCCAGGAATATTTGGTCGACTATTTATTTTCCCCCATCTCATTATCTCCCTTACTGTGGTCATAGTTCACTGCATCTCACTTATCCTTCTTCTGTCTCTCCTTCTTCTGTCTTTCCTTCTTCTGTCCCTCCTTTTTCTGTCTCTCCTTCTGTCTCTCCTTCTTCTGTCTCTCCTTCTTCTGTCTCTCCTTCTTCTGTCTCTCCTTCTTCTGTCTCTCCTTCTGTTTCTCATTCTTCTGTCTCTCCTTATTCTGTCCCTCCTTCTTCTGTCTCTCCTTCTTCTGTCTCTCCTTCTTCTGTCTCTCCTTCTGTTTCTCCTTCTTCTGTCTTTCCTTCTTCTGTCTCTCCTTCTTCTATCCCTCCTTCTTCTGTCCCTCCTTCTTCTTTCTCTCCTTCTGTCTCCCCTTCTATCCCTCTTTCTTCTGTCCCACCTTCTTCTCTCTCTCCTTCTTCTGTCCCTCCTTCTTCTTTCTCTCCTTCTGTCTCTCCTTCTTCTGTCCCACCTTCTTCTGTCTCTCCTTCTTCTGTCCCACCTTCTTCTGTCTCTCCTTCTTCTGTCCCACTTTCTTCTGTCTCTCCTTCTTCTGTCCCACCTTCTTCTGTCTCTCCTTCTTCTGTCCCTCCTTCTTCTTTCTCTCCTTCTGTCTCACCTTCTTCTGTCCCACCTTCTTCTGTCTCTCCTTCTTCTTTCTCTCCTTCTGTCACACCTTCTTCTGTCCCACCTTCTTCTGTCCCACCTTCTTCTGTCCCTCCTTCTTCTTTCTCTCCTTCTGTCTCTCCTTCTTCTGTCCCTCCTTCTTCTTTCTCTCCTTCTGTCTCACCTTCTTCTGTCCCACCTTCTTCTGTCTCTCCTTCTTCTGTCCCACCTTCTTCTGTCTCTCCTTCTTCTGTCCCTCCTTCTTCTTCTCTCCTTCTGTCTCTCCTTCTTCTGTCCCTCCTTCTTCTTTCTCTCCTTCTGTCCCTCCTTCTTCTGTCCCACTTTCTTCTGTCCCACCTTCTTCTGTCCCACCTCCTTCTGTCCCTCCTTCTTCTTTCTCTCCTTCTTCTGTCCCACCTTCTTCTGTCCCACCTTCTTCTGTCCCACCTTCTTCTGTCCCACCTTCTTCTGTCCCACCTCCTTCTGTCCCTCCTTCTTCTTTCTCTCCTTCTTCTGTCCCCCCTTTTTCTGTCCCTCCTTCTTCTGTCCCACCTTCTTCTGTCCCACCTTCTTCTGTCCCACCTTCTTCTGTCTCTCCTTCTTCTGTCCCACCTTTTTCTGTCCCTCCTTCTTCTGTCCCACCTTCTTCTGTCCCTCCTTCTTCTTTCTCTCCTTCTGTCCCTCCTTCTTCTGTCCCACCTTCTTCTGTCCCACCTTCTTCTGTCCCACCTCCTTTTGTCCCTCCTTCTTCTTTCTCTCCTTCTGTCCCTCCTTCTTCTGTCCCACCTTCTTCTGTCCCACCTTCTTCTGTCCCTCCTTCTTCTTTCTCTCCTTCTTCTGTCCCACCTTCTTCTGTCCCACCTTCTTCTGTCCCACCTTCTTCTGTCCCACCTTCTTCTGTCCCACCTCCTTCTGTCCCTCCTTCTTCTTTCTCTCCTTCTGTCCCTCCTTCTTCTGTCCCACCTTCTTCTGTCCCACCTCCTTCTGTCCCTCCTTCTTCTTTCTCTCCTTCTGTCTCTCCTTCTTCTGTCCCTCCTTCTTCTTTCTCTCCTTCTGTCCCTCCTTCTTCTGTCCGACCTTCTTCTGTCCCTCCTTCTTCTGTCTCTCCTTCTTCTATCTCTCCTTCTGTCTCCCCTTCTGTCTCTCCTTCTTCTGTCTCTCCTTCTTCTATCTCTTCTTCTGTCTCTCTTTCTTCTGTCCCTCCTTCTTCTGTCTCTCCTTCTGTCTCTCCTTCTGTCCCTCCTTCTTCTGTCTCTCCTTCTTCTGTCCCTCCTTCTTCTGTTCCTCCTTCTTCTGTCCCTCCTTTTTCTGTCTCTCCTTCTGTCCCTCCTTCTTCTGTCTCTCCTTCTTCTATCCCTCCTTCTTCTGTCCCTCCTTCTTCTGTCCCTCCTTCTTCTGTCTCTCCTTCTGTCCCTCCTTCTTCTGTCTCTCCTTCTTCTATCCCTCCTTCTTCTATCCCTCCTTCTTCTGTCCCTCCTTCTTCTGTCTTTCCTTCTTCTGTCTCTCCTTCTTCTATCCCTCCTTCTTCTGTCCCTCCTTCTTCTTTCTCTCCTTCTGTCTCTCCTTCTGTCCCTCTTTCTTCTGTCCCACCTTCTTCTGTCTCTCCTTCTTCTGTCCCTCCTTCTTCTTTCTCTCCTTCTGTCTCTCCTTCTTCTGTCCCACCTTCTTCTGTCTCTCCTTCTTCTGTCCCACCTTCTTCTGTCTCTCCTTCTTCTGTCCCACCTTCTTCTGTCGCTCCTTCTTCTGTCCCACCTTCTTCTGTCTCTCCTTCTTCTGTCCCTCCTTCTTCTTTCTCTCCTTCTGTGTCACCTTCTTCTGTCCCACCTTCTTCTGTCTCTCCTTCTTCTTTCTCTCCTTCTGTCTCACCTTCTTCTGTCCCACCTTCTTCTGTCCCACCTTCTTCTGTCCCTCCTTCTTCTTTCTCTCCTTCTGTCTCTCCTTCTTCTGTCCCTCCTTCTTCTTTCTCTCCTTCTGTCTCACCTTCTTCTGTCCCACCTTCTTCTGTCTCTCCCTCTTCTGTCCCACCTTCTTCTGTCTCTCCTTCTTCTGTCCCTCCTTCTTCTTTCTCTCCTTCTGTCTCTCCTTCTTCTGTCCCTCCTTCCTCTTTCTCTCCTTCTGTCCCTCCTTCTTCTGTCCCACCTTCTTCTGTCCCACCTTCTTCTGTCCCACCTTCTTCTGTCCCACCTCCTTCTGTCCCTCTTTCTTCTTTCTCTCCTTCTTCTGTCCCACCTTCTTCTGTCCCACCTTCTTCTGTCCCACCTTCTTCTGTTCCACCTTCTTCTGTCCCACCTCCTTCTGTCCCTCCTTCTTCTTTCTCTCCTTCTGTCCCACCTTTTTCTGTCCCTCCTTCTTCTGTCCCACCTTCTTCTGTCCCACCTTCTTCTGTCCCACCTTCTTCTGTCCCACCTTCTTCTGTCTCTCCTTCTTCTGTCCCACCTTTTTCTGTCCCACCTTCTTGTGTCCCTCCTTCTTCTTTCTCTCCTTCTGTCCCTCCTTCTTCTGTCCCACCTTTTCTGTCCCACCTTCTTCTGTCCCACCTCCTTCTGTCCCTCCTTCTTCTTTCTCTCCTTCTGTCCCTCCTTCTTCTGTCCCACCTTCTTCTGTCCCACCTTCTTCTGTCCCTCCTTCTTCTTTCTCTCCTTCTGTCCCACCTTCTTCTGTCCCACCTTCTTCTGTCCCACCTTCTTCTGTCCCACCTTCTTCTGTCCCACCTCCTTCTGTCCCTCCTTCTTCTTTCTCTCCTTCTGTCCCTCCTTCTTCTGTCCCACCTTCTTCTGTCCCACCTCCTTCTGTCCCTCCTTCTTCTTTCTCTCCTTCTGTCTCTCCTTCTTCTGTCCCTCCTTCTTCTTTCTCTCCTTCTGTCCCTCCTTCTTCTGTCCCACCTTCTTCTGTCCCTCCTTCTTCTTTCTCTCCTTCTGTCTCACCTTCTTCTGTCCCACCTTCTTCTGTCCCTCCTTCTTCTTTCTCTCCTTCTGTCTCACCTTCTTCTGTCCCACCTTCTTCTGTCCCTCCTTCTTCTGTCCCTCCTTCTTCTTTCTCTCCTTCTGTCTATCCACGTCTGCCTTTCATTGCTACAGAGAGAGACATTTGCTCTCTTTCCTCTATGATTTCCTATTTCTTCTGTCTCGCTCCCTAGTATTTCAAGTATTCTATCCAAGTATTTTTTTCCCAGGAATATTTTGGTCGACCTATTTATTTTCCACAGCGTTGACAGCGATGTGGAGTCTGTCAATATCTCCTTTCTCATTTAGCCAAACCGGCTATTCCACTTTTTATGTTATTGTAAAATCATCATCATGTGCCATACCGGTTGATGCAGGCGATCATGTCCTCACACAATCTTCTGTCCACAATGCACCGTATCAATTCTGTTGTTGACTTGTTATCGTATCATGACACTAAGCTATCTAGTAACTACTCTCTTTGTTAGCTGTGATCTCTCTTTCCATTTTTGTATCTCTTTCTCTTTTGTACTTTGTTAGTTGTAACCAAGTATTCCAACTTTCCTCTTCTCATGATGTCTTCTTCTTCTACCTTTTTAGCTCCCAGTGGAGCATAGGTCTTCAACAAACACTTTCCAAGTCGTTCTGTTTTTTGCCATTCTTTTAAGATCATTCCATGTCTTCCCCATCATGCTTATCTCTGCTTCTGTCTGTCTTCTCCAAGAATTCCTTGGTTTTCCTTTTGTCTTTTCCCCTGGGGATTCCAAAAAGGGCTTGTTGTGTAATACTCTCAGTTGACTTCCATAGTGTGTGTCCTATCCAGGGCCATCGTCTTCGCTGTATCTCTTTATCCACTGGTGTTTGACTGGTACATTTCCATAATTCTATGTTAGTGATTTTGTCCTGCCATTTCCATCCTTTTATCCTGCGTAAGCATCCATTAATGAAAGTCTGTTTCTTCGTGATTGTCAATTTTGTTGTTCTCCATGTTTCACAGCCATATAATAGGACCGCCTTAACATTTGAGTTGAAAATTTTTATTTTTGTATTTAACCTAATTTCTTTGGATTTCCATATGTTTCCCAGTGCAAATTGTTTCTTTCTGATGTTTTTAGGAGCTCCTTTTTTGTGATGGCCTTTTTGACAATTTTCTCGTTGGTCTTTTTTAGCTGTCCATGGAACTCTCGACATTCTTCAGAGAAATACCACCTCTGTGGCCTCTAATCTTCATTTCATTCATTTGTATATCTACTGTCCACAATTCACCTCTGTATGTCATACATTGGCTCTATATAACATTAAAGAACTCTCTTTCTCACTTCTATTGTAATGGTCTTATTGTCAAATTGTTTAATTATTTTAAAATGTGTTTAATCCCATATAATCTAGTTATTTTTTTTATCGTTTATCTGTTACTATATCGTTCAATTCTTCACACAAAATTTCAAATTTCAGATATTTCAGTTCATTCTTTTTTTTACAAAACCCGATATGTCTAATTCTTCTCAATTTATCCAATATGAGATCATCTAATTCCTCTAAATATATCCAATATGAGATCACCTAATTCTTCTAAAATTATCCAATATGAGATCATCTAATTCCTCTAAATTTATTCAAAATGAGATCATCTAATTCTTCTAAAATTATCCAATATGAGATTAACTAATTCTTCGGAAATTATTTAATCACTAGCAGTCAATTCTTTCTAAAGCACTGACTTTCTAGATCGTCCAATTCTTTCTAAAACACTGACTTTCTAGATCGTCCAATTCTTTCTAAAGCACTGACTTTCTAGATCGTCCAATTCTTTCTAAAGCACTGACTTTCTAGATCGTCCAATTCTTTCTAAAGCACTGACTTTCTAGATCGTCCAATTCTTTCTAAAGCACTGACTTTCTAGATCGTCCAATTCTTTCTAAAGCACTGACTTTCTAGATCGTCCAATTCTTTCTAAAGCACTGACTTTCTAGATCGTTCAATTCTTTCTAAAGCACTGACTTTCTAGATCGTTCAATTCTTTCTAAAGCACTGACTTTCTAGATCGTCCAATTCTTTCTAAAGCACTGACTTTCTAGATCGTTCAATTCTTTCTAAAGCACTGACTTTCTAGATCGTTCAATTCTTTCTAAAGCACTGACTTTCTAGATCGTCCAATTCTTTCTAAAGCACTGACTTTCTAGATCGTCCAATTCTTTCTAAAGCACTGACTTTCTAGATCGTCCAATTCTTTCTAAAGCACTGACTTTCTAGATCGTTCAATTCTTTCTAAAGCACTGACTTTCTAGATCGTCCAATTCTTTCTGAAATTCCTCAAATTCCATTTCGTCCAATTCTTTCTAAAATACTTACATTGAAGATAAGCGCGTTGTTGTTAACATTCTCCAGATTGTAGGTAAACTGGTTATTGTTAACATTCTCCAGATTGTAGGTAAGCGTGTTATTGTTAACATTCTCCAGATTGTAGGTAAGCGCGTTATTGTTAACATTCTCCAGATTGTAGGTAAGCGTGTTATTGTTAACATTCTCCAGATTGTAGGTAAGCGTGTTATTGTTAACATTCTCCAGATTGTAGGTAAGCGTGTTATTGTTAACATTCTCCAGATTGTAGGTAAGCGCGTTATTGTTAACATTCTCCAGATTGTAGGTAAGCGCGTTATTGTTAACATTCTCCAGATTGTAGGTAAGCGCGTTATTGTTAACATTCTACACATTGAAGATAAGCTCGTTAATGTTAACATTCTCCATATTGTAGGTAAGCGCGTTAATGTTAACATTCTCCAGATTGGAGATAAGAGCGCTATTGTTAATATTCTCCAATCCATTTAGAATCCCCAAGAACTAAAAGAACAACAGAACAGAACAAGAATCAAACAAGTTTCCATCAAATGTTGAATAGCCCCAACACTAGTAGTCTTTATCTTCATCTACATTTCAACTCCCTATGGAGCATAGGTTTTCAACAAACACTTTCATCTCCCTGTGGAGCATAGGTTTTCAACAAACACTTTCAACTCCCTGTGGAGTATAGGTTTTCAACAATCACTTTCAGCTTCCTGTGGAGCATAGGTTTTCAACAATCACTTTCAACTCCCTGTGGAGCATAGGTTTTCAACAAACACTTTCAACTCCCTGTGGAGCATAGGTGTTCAACAAACAATGTCTGCTCCCTGTAGAGCATAGTTTTTCAACAAACAATTTCTCCTCCCTGTAGAGCATAGTTTTTCAACAAACAATTTCTGCCACCTGTGGAGCATAGATCTTTAACCAACAATTTCTGCTCCCTGTGGAGCATATGTCTTCAACAAACAATTTCCAATCCGTTCTGTTTCTTGCTATTTCTTTTAAAATACCCCCCCCCATCTTCCCATCATCATCATCATCATTTCTACTACTTCCATCTGTCTTCTCCAAGAATATGTTGGCCTTTCTCTTTGTCTTTTACCCTGGGGATCCCATAAAAGTGCCTGTCGGTTAAGTCCCTTTATTCTGCAAAATCATTAATTAATAAAGGTCTGTGTCTTTATAATTATCATTTTATGTTATGCTCCATGTTTCATAAACATATAATAGAACTGACTATACATTGGAATTTTATTTTTGTATTTAACCTAATTTCTTTGGATTTACATACTAAGAGTGGTCTAAGAGTGGTCTAAGAGTGGTCTAAGAGTGGTGATAAGTAAAGAAAGCCCTCCGCTTAAGACATGCATCTCTGAATTCATCATAGAACATCTTTGAATGTATCATAAAACGTCTCTTAAATCATCATAAAACATATCTGAATTCATCATAAAACATCTGTGAATTCATAATAAAATATCTCTGAAATCCTCATAAAACAATACTCAAATCATCATAAAACAAACACAGAACTATTGGAACCTGTAAAACAGAACTCACAGAGCCCAGAACTGCTCATAGGACCGCAACCTTCCTGAGAAATAAAGCCTCAATAAAACCTTGATCTCGGGTTCGATCCTGATCGACGGCTTCCAGGTCCAACCCAGCCATTAATGGGTACCGGATTTTTTTTTCTCGGAAAATAAAGCGACACGGCCGTAATACCGACCACATTACCCCAAAAATCACGTACTGAAGGTCTGTAAAATGTATGGTCACTAACACCATATTCCCCATACGTCACTTGGCGTGACGGTGGTACTTTACTTTTACATGTCTAGACCGTAATCTCTGAGAACCTCTTGTTGCTTATAAAACACGGTTAATCCAAACAAACCCTCCCCCACCCCCATTCTAATAAAACTCCACATGAAAATATGACCATAAATTTCTTTTAACACTTTCCGTACGTTTCCCGCACAGTGCGTCACTCTCAACTTGATTAGTGTGAACCGTCATCAAACCATATTCTTTCTACGTCTTGTATCATCTTGGTATTGGTGAAATCTAATTCCTTGTTCAATTATCTAAAAGTTCATATAGTAGATAAATATAAATATGTAGTTTGATTCTTAAAATTATGACTAATCGTGTCTCTGAAATCTCCTTCGTTGCAATGATAAAAAGCTTCCGTACGAAAAGAGTTTCAACAACATTTATCGATCAACTAGTCTCCATCTCAGCACTAAGCTTAGAATTTACAAGACAAACGTGCGATCCATACTTCTATTTAAAAAAAAAGTAAAGTAGTAAAGAGCCCCCGTCACGCCAAGTGACGTATAGGGAATATGGTGTTAGTGACCATAAATTTTACAGACCTTCGGCACATGATTTTTGGGGTAATGTGGTCGGTATTACGCACCTTTACTTTCCCAGAAAAAAAAATCGGTACCCATTAAGGGCCGGATGAAACGGAAGCCGTCGATTGAGATCGAACTCGACCTCTTGTCCTTTGTAGTCCAGTTCACTAACCAGCGAGCTATCGCGGTCTGCCATACTCATATATGCAGCATAAACGTGGTGAATAAACCGCCATCAGATAGAAAGTTGACTAAGATGATTTGAAGGTTTCTGTTTTAAGAAGGTTCTAAACATCCGTTAAGATCAAGACATCCCGAACAAAGAAGTCATCAGAAGACCAGGTATTAACAACATTAATCATGGAGTGAAAAGAAGACGTTGGGAATGGTTAGGCCATGCTCTACGAATGGAACGAACCAGGCATCCGCACCTAGCATTAACATGGACACCACTTGGCAAACAATGAAGAGGAAGACCTTTGGGGATATGGCGACGGGCGATACATGATGAAACCATAGAGGCTGGCAGGTCCTGGCAAGAGCTATCAATGCTTGCTCCATAACCAGGTTAGGTGGAGGTCTCTTGTGAATGCCCTATGATGGGTGAAGGTCTCTTGTGGGTGCCCTATGATGGGTGGAGATCGCTTGTAAATGCCCTAAGATGGGTGGAGACCTCTTGTGGGTGCCCTAAGATGAGTGGAGATCTCTTGTTAGTGCTCTAAGATGGGTGGAGATCTCTTGTTAGTGCTCTAAGATGGGTGGAGATCTCTTGTGGGTGCCCTAAGATGAGTGGAGATCTCTTGTGGGTGCCCTAAGATGGGTGGAGATCTCTTGTTAGTGCTCTAAGATGGGTAGAGATCTCTTGTGGGTGCCCTAAGATGAGTGGAGATCTCTTGTGGGTGCCCTAAGATGGGTGGAGATCTCTTGTGGGTGCCTTAAGATGGGTGGAGACCTCTTGTAAGTGCACAAAGATGGGTGGAGATCTCTTGTGAGTGCTCTAAGATGGGTGGAGATCTCTTGCGGGTGCCCTAAGATGGGTTGACATCCCGTGTAAGTGCCCTAAGACGGGTGGAGATCTCTGGTGGGTGCCCTATGATGGGTGGAGATCTCTTGGGGGTGCACTAAGCTCCGACTGGGGTTCAGAAGTTTAAGAAGAAGAAAATAGTTCTCCTTCTTGAGAAAACACCAAACTCTAAGATCCCTAATCTCTACCCCGACCCTTTCTTTTTCCCTCACTTCCAAATACAGCAACATCTACCAAAAGTCTGACAAACCCTAACACGTACGATGATTATATTTTCAAATAATTCACTCTCCCCCCGTTTAAAATCCTGAAAACACTAAAATTCGTAATTGAAAAGAATTCTACACATGCATAAGCACACGAAATACGTAAACATCCATAAAACGTCAACCACACACAGACTCTCTTCTTATCAACACACAGACACACATATAATAACATTCCTTCATTCTTTTCTCTCTCGTTCCACCCATAGTCCCTTCCTCTCCGTTGTTATCTTTTAAAAAGGACGTTAAAGGGCGTTGATGCGTTCTGTTGAGATAAGCACACACATGAAATGTCCAAATTATTAAATACTGTGCGGATCATGGGAAGAGCACAGGACTTCGACAACCATGAGTCCACGTCACTGCTTAGGATGAAAGAGATGGGAGTTAAGATGGGCACAGGACTTCGACAACCATGAGTCCACGTCACTTCTTTGGATGAAAGAGATGGGAGTTAAGATGGGCACAGGACTTCGACAACCATGAGTCCACGTCACTTCTTCGGATGAAAGAGATGGGAGTTAAGATGGGCACAGCCAGAAACGAGAAACTTAGTGGCTGTGTAAGAAGACTTATCAACCAACACAGAACTGGAGTCGTCAGTCGCTGGACATTGAGGGAATTACTGAGGAGAGGATCTGAGCACCTATGGACATGTTCGGAGTGCAATGATGATGACCTGCAAATAACTCAAAAGCTCAAAATAACTCAAAATAACTCAATAAGAACATGTAAAATAAACATGCAACGGTATTGAGCAGTTAAACTAAAAGAAAGACAAGACGACGTTTCGACACAATCCTTCATCAGGTTATATGAAGTGTTAAAATGTCATAACCGAAGGTTTTTATTTACCGTTTTTCAATTGCTGTGAACGAGAGAAAACTATAAAGGAAAAAATACTCTTACATTTTATTGTGTATGTCGGGATGAGTTGTAGAGGCTGCGTGTGTGAAAAAAAAGGGGGGGGGGGGCTGAATTATGCGTTGTGTCGAGGTTTACAAAGATATTTACCCATTTCGACCCAGAACATACGATATCAACACGGCACTTTCTAGTACCCGATTGCCTTTCCTCTTCGATCCGTAGGAGCCAGACTGACTAGTTTGTTTACAGAGGTACCGTGTGAAGATGCAGTAGGGTCTTGATCAGATTTTTACCACCGAACATGCTGCTACGAGTCGCAGAACCAAATTCAGTCTCAGTGTTAAAACTGTACCCTGCCCTCCCACAAGAATTTATCATCCAGTTAATAATTAAAAAAACGTTATGTACCCCCGTCACGCCAAGTGGAGTATAACGAATATGGTGTTAGTGACCATATATTTTACAGACCTTCAGCACATGATTTTTGGAGTAATGTGGTCGGTATTACGCCCGTGCCGCTTTACTTTCTCAGAAAAAAAAAATCCGGTACCCATTAAAGGCTGGGTGAACCGGAAGCCGTCGGTTGGAATCGAAACCTACCTCTTGTCCTTTGTAGTCCAGTTCACTACCCAGTGAGCTATCGCGGCTCCAAATTTATCATCCGGGCTGTACATACAAACTTTTCTAGAGGTAAATTCTCTCAAATCAAATTCCTTTGCTAAAATGTCTAGAATTTCACAAAGCACTTTAAAATCTCAAACTTTGAAGAAGAAAAAAACTAGAAACACACGAAATTCTAAAAAGTCTCGAAATTGAAAAAAAAATCTACTTTATAACCTCCTCTCCCAATAATCTAAAAAATTTTTAAAATCTACTTTATAACCTCCTCTCCCAAGAATCTAACATTTAAAAAATCTACTTTATAACCTCCTTTTCTAAGAATCTAAAATAAACAAATCTACTTTCCAAGCCCCCTCTCCCAAGAATATAACATTAAAAAATCTACTTTATAACCTCCTCTCCCAAGAATCTAACATTTAAAAAATCTACTTTATAAACACCCACCCCTCTCCCAAGAATTTAAAATTTAAAATCTAATTTATAACCTCCTCTTTTAAGAATCTAAAATAAACAATTCTACTTTCCAAGCCCCCGTTCTCCAAGAATCTAAAACAAAAAAATCGAATTTCCAAACACCCACCTCTCTCCCAAGAATTTAAAATTTAAAAATTTACTTTATAACCTCCTCTCCCATGAATCTAAAACAAACAAAAAAATCTACTTTCCAAACACCCCCACCCTCTCCCAAGAATTGAAAATTAAAAAATTCTACTTTATAACCTACTCTTCTAAGAATATAAAATAAAAAAAATCTACTTTCCAAGCACCCCCCTCCCAAGAATTTAGAATTTAAAAATCGACTTTATAACCTCCTCTTCTAAGAATCCACAATTAAAAAAAAATTACTTTCCAAACCCCCTATCCCCAGAATCTAACATAAAAAAATCTACTTTATAACCTCCTCTTCTAAGAATCTAAAATTTTAAAATCTACTTTATAACCTCCTCTTGTCAGAATCTAAAATTTAAAAATTCTATTTTATAACCTCCTCTTCTAAAAATCTAAAATTTAAAAAATCTACTTTCCAAGCCCCTCTCCCAAGAATCTAAATAAAAAATCTACTTTCCAAACCCCTCTCCCAAGAATCTAAATAAAAAATCTACTTTCCAAACCCCTCTCCCAAGAATCTAAATAAAAAATCTACTTTCCAAACCCGTTCTTCTTGCCTTAGTCATCTAATTCCTAAAACCTTGAAACATTAACCAAACACGTCAGCGCTCTAAAACGTTTAGAAATCCCAAATATATAATTCTGTTCCAACTCAAAAACACAAAAACTCGAGGAATTCCTAAGATATTTATCAGAGCTGTGAGGTCACTCATTGACCAGATCATCAGAGCATAAACACATCGGAACACGTCAACTCCTGAACATCAGAGCCATTAAATATCAGAACATCCGAACACCAACCTAGCAAATTCATCAAAACATCAGAACATTAAAACACCAAAAACAATTAGAGCACAAAATCATCAGAGCATTAAAACACGAAACAATCAGTCCATCAAAACATCAGAACATTAATAAAGCACCAAACAATTGGAGCACAAAAAACATCAGAACATTAAAACACCAAATAACTAGGCAATCAGAACATTCAAAACCAAACAATTAGAGCACAAAATCATCAGAACATTACAACAGCAAACCATTAAAACACCAAAAGCCATGAAAAAATATGTAATCTATCCATTTATCCATGGATTAACCCTCGCAGCAGTCATAGCCTATCCTTAATCCACTTCACTGCTCATTTCTGCTCCTCTCGTATCGTAGTCCCGACCGATTGCCCCTATTGATTATAGATACATCTTCCCCCACACGATCTACTAAACCTCTTTTCCCCTCCTAATTTCATCAGTCTCTCCGTGCATACCTCCCCCACCCACCGCCCTCTTCCGTCCTCCACTAAATAATTAAGAAAATAAATTTCCGATGTCCTTATTGTCCGACGCTGGGCCTCATAAAAACTATCTAGAACCTCAAAACCTCTTAACAAATCCACGTATGCCTGGACGGTGTCCAAAATACACCGCACGCAATCCCAAAGAAAAATCGAAGTATTCTGGGCTCGTAAAAGCGAAAAGAACACCACGTGTTCAATATTCTGGTCATTCTTGATAAAGTTTAGAGTCTCCTCACGCATCATCATATAATAGTCATAAATTCAATATACGCATCAGTCTGTGCTCACCCACACGACAGTATATAAACGTTACCACGCCCACGTAAGTCACATAAATATAAATCTTATCGTTAAATTATCACTCAGACGGCTACATTATCATTATAGAACTCGCCCTGTCCTCGTTTCCAAAACGCATAAGGATGAAACACGAACAACTTTGTATTTTCTTCTTTCTATATGCGATGCGAGTTACGGTAGCTTACTGGTTAGCGAAATCGACTATTAATAACGTTGTTTGTCATTGGTACTTTAGTTCATTTACACATTAGTGTCTATACAGGAAGATAAATTATGTATGATTATGTATGAGTATGTATGATGTTGAATGATTATATATGATTATGTATGATTATATTTGATTATGTATGATTATATATGATTACGTACGATTATATATGATCGTGTATGATTATATATGATTATGTATGATTATATATGATTACGTATGATTATGTATGATTATGAATGATTATGTATGATTATGAATGATTATATATGATTATGTATGATTATGCATGATTTTGTATGATTATGTATGATTTTGTATGATTTTTCTATTTTACATTCAAAGTGGTTAGAAGAAGAAGTGTCTTACATTACAAAAAATATTGTTAAACATTGAATATTGCATCTCCCGAAACTCACAGACTTGCCAATCTTTGATGTTTTTGTTAGGGGCACTAAATATTTACATCATTATTTTCTTTAGCTAAACAATTTTACGTGTGTGTGTGTGTGTTGTGTCGCATATTGAAACCACTCCATAAACAAAATCAATTTTAAGAATAACGGAAAAGGGGTGGGGACGACTTGTTTATCTCGAGGCAAGACGCCAGTCTCGAGACAGAGATGTTGTGAGTTCAAATCCCGGCTACATCGGTTGGGATTTTTATTTATGATTTCTCTCTGCGGCAACCACCCCTGGTCTCAGCAGTGAGGTTCGGCTTGAAACGTCAATTACACATCGACGGAAAAAAATATGTGTACCTCAGAATTCAGAGTTATCTGCCTGTGCGGCGAGGGGTCCCTGTGCAAACAGTTGCCACGGAAAAACGGATTAACCGCAAAATTCAGTTTTAAGTCTCTAGTGACTCGGCCAGAGGTGAAAGTAGTAACTTGGCCAGAGGTGAAAGTAGTGACTTGGCCAGAGGTGAAAGTAGTGACTTGGCCAGAGGTGAAAGTAGTAACTTGGCCAGAGGTGAAAGTAGTGACTTGGCCAGAGGTGAAAGTAGTAACTTCCCCAGAGGTGAAAGTAGTGACTTGGCCAGAGGTGAAAGTAGTAACTTCCCCAGAGGTGAAAGTAGTGACTTGGCCAGAGGTGAAAGTAGTAACTTCCCCAGAGGTGAAAGTAGTGACTTGGCCAGAGGTGAAAGTAGTGACTTGGCCAGAGGTGAAAGTAGTAACTTCCCCAGAGGTGAAAGTAGTGACTTGGCCAGAGGTGAAAGTAGTGACTTGGCCAGAGGTGAAAGTAGTAACTTCCCCAGAGGTGAAAGTAGTGACTTGGCCAGAGGTGAAAGTAGTAACTTCCCCAGAGGTGAAAGTAGTGACTTGGCCAGAGGTGAAAGTAGTGACTTGGCCAGAGGTGAAAGTAGTAACTTCCCCAGAGGTGAAAGTAGTGACTTGGCCAGAGGTGAAAGGTGTTGAACGTAAAAAAATAAAAGTGAGTGGAATGTACTAAGCTGAGAATACCTGCATCCACAAGATGCCATTGAACATCTGTGCTAACAACATGAGGTCGGCTTCCATACTCATCTTTGGTTTCTATATATCCCCCACCTTTAAATGGGTATTAGATTTATTTACAATATAAAGATTGGGGACAATGAAAGGCTAAGGAATGCAAACCTGAATAAAATGCCGGCTGAAATAGGATGCACTGGGCCACTGGCGCAGAACACAGTGCAACGTTTTAACGGGTGTTTAATCATAGTGGATCTGGCAGACTCTAATTGTGATGTTCTGTCTGTGGGGGCGATCAACACACTTAACCTGACATCTGACTTCATGTGAGAGTCTGGAATCCTACTCTGATTGAGTCCTGATCGTAGAGAGAGAGAGAGAGAGAGAGAGAGAGAGAGAGAGAGAGAGAGAGAAAGAGAGAGATTTATAGAAAAGCCAAATGCGACAAATACTTGGGTACAATAATAGCATTGCATGGAAGAAGCATCACAGAAGTAAAAAGCAGAATAAAAAAAAAAAAAGTAAAGTACCTTCGTCAAGCCTAGTGGCGTATAGGGAATATGGTGTTAGTGACCATACATTTTACAGACCTTCAGCACATGATTTTTAGGGTAATGTGGTCGGTATTACGCACGTGCCGCTTTACTTTCCAAGAAAAAAATCCGGTGCCCATTAAAGGCTGGGTGAACCGGAAGCCGTCGGTTGGGATCGAACCCTACCTCTTGTCCTTTGTAGTCCAGTTCACTAACCACTGAGCTAAAAAGCAGAATAGCTCAGGCCAAAAAAGAACATTTCAGAAAATAGACAATGCCGTATGCAACAAGTCTGTGACAATAAAAGTGAGAAAGAGAGTTCATCGGTGGGTGCTATGTAGAGCCAATTATAACCTATGGGAACTGATTCTTGGAAAGTAGACAACCAAATGAAAAGACAATTAGAGGCCGTAGAGATGGGATTTCTCAGAGAAATGTTAAGAGTCCTAGACAGCTAAACAGACCAACTAGGACATTCTCAATGAGGTCAATACAAAACGATAACTCCTAAAAAATACATAAGAAAGAAAACATTTTTTCGGGCACATCATGAGAAGAGGGAAGGTGGAATACTTGGTTACAACTGTCAAAATAAAAGGAAAGAAAGATCGCAGATGACAATGAGAGATTATCTTCTTCTTCTTCGCTCTTCTTTGCTCTTTCTCACTGGTACCGAAAAGGTGTCATGGTATATCATTTGTCGTTCTTGAGCTGCTCGAACTGTCTGAATTAATGATTTTCCTTTGTTGTTACATGTCTTTGTCACTGCATCTGTCCATCTTCTCCTGGGTCTTCCTCTTGGTCTTTTTTCTTGCATTCTCGAGAAGAACGCCCTTGATGGTGATTGGTAAGGATTCATTCTGACCAGGTGGCCAAACCATTTAAGTTGTTGTTGTTCTATATATTCTTGGCAGGGTTTTGTTCCTACCATTTTTCTTATGGTTTAATTTGGTATTTTATCTCTTCTTGTGTTGTTTGTTACTTTTCACAAGCATCGCATCTCACATATATTGTTCTTTCTTAAATACGATATAGAAAGGGTCCATGTTTGACTTTCATAGCACAAAGTTGGTATGAAAATGCTATTTTTAATTTGTTGTTTAGCTGCCATAGAAATGTTTGGATGTCTTAACAATGAACGAGAGATGATACTAGGTAATTTTATGACTAATCTACTATGATAACTTGGTGTCATGGCATGGAAAATAGAATTGATATGATGCATTGTGTATAGGGCATGACGGCCTACGCTAGCTAATATAGCACATGATGATGATAGAAAAATAGGTCGGCCTGACGTGATACCGTCCACTTCACCCTGCAACAAATGTGCGGTTGATCACCTATAAAAAAAAGGGCAGCAACACTCCCCAGCACATCTTGAGACGGAAACAGATCCGATTTCAGATAGATAGATAGATAGATAGATAGATAGATAGATAGATAGATAGATAGATAGATAGATAGATAGATAGATAGATAGACAGACAGACAGACAGACAGACAGACAGACAGACAGACAGACAGACAGACAGACAGACAGACAGACAGACAGACAGACAGACAGACAGACAGATAGACAGATAGATAGATAGATAGATAGATAGATAGATAGATAGATAGATAGATAGATAGATAGATAGATAGATAGATAGATAGATAGATAGATAGATAGATAGATAGATAGATAGATAGATAGATAGATAGATAGATAGATAGATAGATAGATAGATAGATAGACACGTTGCACTTATTTCAGATTTGTCCTGTTTGTTTCTATCCTGCATGATGGTGATAATTATTTCTTTGATGTGACCATTACTTCTGTTTTCTTACTCAGAAATTCCTGAAAGTTTATAAAAATCTCTAAAAACACATAAATCTTAATAAATCAAAACTCTTCCCCCCTCCCACGAAAATATAAAACTTCCACAAATCTCAATTGCCTATAGACGTCACACAAGTCCAAACTACATTAAATGTCCAAAATCCTTAAGCAGTGCCAAAGTCTGAAAAATATGACCACCTCGAGGCTTGGACAGTGGCCAATGATTACCGCCCGCGAGCGCAATCGAAGATTCACTGGCTAGAAACATTTTAGAAGAAGAGAAAAGAAAACATCTCTCCCAAGTCCAAACTTGGATTATTCTCCCCCATGCACAGATGTTTGTTAGTGACACTTTAGTTGTTTTACTCATTTCCTAGGAATATAGAAGAAAAGTTCCGTTTTCTGGTATATTGTTATGTTGGCACGTTCCTGTTTTGGTATAGTTTTATTTTGGCACGTTCCTGTTCTGGCATATTTCTATGTTGGCACGTTCCTTTTCTGGTATAGTTTTATTTGGCACATTCCTGTTCTGGCATATTTTTATGTTGGCACATTCCTGTTCTGGTATATTTCTATGTTGGCATATTCTTGTTCTGGCATATTTCTATGTAGGCATATTTCTGTTCAGACATATTTCTATGTTGGCACATTCCTGTTCTGGTATATTTCTATGTTGGCACATTCCTGTTCTGGTATATTTTTTAATGTTGACACATTCCTGTTGTCATATTAGTAGTTCTTGTCATGTTTAATAGGTCTTCAAAATATTATTTTCATCAGTGTTGCATAACCAACATGAGCAATAGAGGTGGACAGAATAATTTTAAGACCTATTAGACATATTAACAGCAACCAATAAGACAACAAAATTCCTTGCAAGAACGCACAAATACTGAACCCAACATCAGGAAAGAGGAAATTGAAGAAGTAATCAAATATGCACCAAGAAATAAAGCTCCGGGGATAGTTATCATACCAGTAGAAATAATAGCAGCAGCAGGAGAAACAGGAGTGACATGGCTGCACAGAATATTCAATGGAGCATGGCACCAACAAAAAGCCCAAAAAGACTGGCATCAGGCAATCATCGTACCAATATGGATTAAGAAAGGTGGAAAAGGAGACTGCAATCAATATAGAGGTATATATGTTCTCAGCCACGTAGGAAAGTTATACGCCAACATTGTGAAAAAAGGCTGAGACCAAAAATATAACTAGTATTAAGCGATTAAGGAAAGCAAACCTGAATAAAATGCTGGCTGAAATCGGATGCACTGGGCCACTGGCGCAGAACATAGTGCACGTTTTAACAGATAAACAGACAGCTGACTTCATTAGAGAGTCTGGAATCCTACTCTGATTGAGTCTTGATCGCAGAGAGAGAGAGAGAAGCGATTCTTAAATGAGGTTCCGAAAATAAAAAGAGGATGTACTGACGCTCTATTCCTCTTAAAACAGATGACAGAAAAACCGACAGAACACAATCAAAATGTGTGCATGGCTTTCATTGACCAGGAAAAAGCATTTGACAGAATAAATGGTGAACAGCTGTAGGAGATAACAACAACATACGGAGTAAGCCAGCATCTAACCAACCTAATTAAACGCCCCTGCATCAACAGCAGCTGGACAATCAGAACAACAGCAGGCTACACGGACCACTTCGAAGTTAGATCAGGTGTAAGACAGGGGTGCGTACTATCCCCCCTACTGTTTATTACATGCATGGGCTATATATGTAAGTTAGCCAACCCATCAGAGACAGAGAGAACAACGAACTTTTATTTGTTACAAGAACACTTTAATAGACTCAACAACACAGGCACAAAATACAACATTTAAAAAAAAACATCAACAACACCGAAGGCATGAATGTCGCATAAGAGAAAGTGAACATCAACATAACTATAGAGGACAGACAACTAAAACAAGTAGAGGAATTCAAATATCTAGGAAGTCTAGTGACAAACATAAATTCTCAAACAGCAGAGATAGACTCAAGATGCAACAAAGCCTGTCAAATCATTGGACAGCTATCACCGCTGTTCTCCAACAAGGAAATAACTCTAGAGACAAAACGAGCACTATACAATACAATCTTCATCTCAAAGTAATGCTACCAATGCCAGACCTGGACCCTAGATGCAAGAACAATACGAAAAATAACCTCTACTGAGATGAAATGTGTTAGACGAATGACAGGAAACAGCCTGAGAGATAAGATCAGAAACGAAGAACTGAGAAAAAAGCTAGGAATAGCCCCCGCTATAGAATATGTAAGGAAACGACAGATAAAATGGTTTGGCCACGTCACAAGGCAGAAAGATCAAAACACAACACAACGAACCTTCAACAAACGTTGCTAGAATACCAGACCCTAGGGTCGACCACAAAAAGAGATGGATTAACGGAATATTAGAAACTCAAGGAAACATAACAGCAAGAGAGGCAAGAAGAAGAGCAAGAAATCGCAAATTATACCTGAAAGGTAAATAATGAAGGAAAGAAGAAGACACATCCCTGTTCTAATGTACACATATGTTGACACATCCCTGTACTAGTGTACACTTAAGTTGACACGTCCCTGTTCTAGTGTACCCTTAAGTTGACACATCCCTGTTCTAATGTACACATATGTTGACACATCCCTGTTCTAGTGTACACTTAAGTTGACACGTCCCTGTTCTAATGTACACATATGTTGACACATCCCTGTACTAGTGTACACTTAAGTTGACACGTCCCTGTTCTAGTGTACACTTAAGTTGACACATCCCTGTTCTAGTGTACACTTAAGTTGACACGTCCCTGTTCTAGTGTACACTTAAGTTGACACGTCCCTGTTCTAGTGTACACTTAAGTTGACACATCCCTGTTCTAGTGTACACTTAAGTTGACACATCCCTGTTCTAATGTACACATATGTTGACACATCCCTGTTCTAGTGTACACTTAAGTTGACACATCCCTGTTCTAATGTACACTTAAGTTGACACATCCCTGTTCTAATGTACACATATGTTGACACATCCCTGTACTAGTGTACACTTAAGTTGACACGTCCCTGTTCTAGTGTACACTTAAGTTGACACATCCCTGTTCTAGTGTACACTTAAGTTGACACATCCCTGTTCTAATGTACACTTAAGTTGACACATCCCTGTTCTAGTGTACACTTAAGTTGACACATCCCTGTTCTAGTGTACACTTAAGTTGACACGTCCCTGTTCTAGTGTACCCTTAAGTTGACACATCCCTGTTCTAGTGTACACTTAAGTTGACACATCCCTGTTCTAGTGTACACTTAAGTTGACACATCCCTGTTCTAATGTACACTTAAGTTGACACATCCCTGTTCTAGTGTACACTTAAGTTGACACATCCCTGTTCTAGTGTACACTTAAGTTGACACATCCCTGTTCTAATGTACACTTAAGTTGACACATCCCTGTTCTAGTGTACACTTAAGTTGACACATCCCTGTTCTAGTGTACACTTAAGTTGACACGTCCCTGTTCTAGTGTACCCTTAAGTTGACACATCCCTGCTCTAGTGTACACTTAAGTTGACACATCCATGTTCTAGTGTACACTTAAGTTGACACGTCGCTGTTCTAGTGTACACTTAAGTTGACACATCCCTGTTCTAGTGTACACTTAAGTTGACACATCCCTGTTCTAGTGTTCACATAAGTTGACACATCCTTGTTCTAGTGTACACTTAAGTTGACACATTCCTGTTCTAGTGTACACTTAAGTTGACACATCCCTGTTCTAGTGTACACTTAAGTTGGCACATTCCTGTTCTAGTGTACACTTAAGTTGACACATCCCTGTTCTAGTGTACACTTAAGTTGACACATCCCTGTTCTAGTGTACACTTAAGTTGACACATCCCTGTTCTAGTGTACACTTAAGTTGACACATCCCTGTTCTAGTGTACACTTAAGTTGACACATCCCTTTTCTAGTGTACACTTAAGTTGACACATTCCTGTTCTAGTGTACACTTAAGTTGACACATCCCTTGTTCTAGTGTACACTTAAGTTGACACATCCCTGTTCTAGTGTACACTTAAGTTGACACATCCCTGTTCTAGTGTACACATAAGCTGACACATCCCTGTTCTCATCATCATCATCATCATCATCAAGTACCGGGCCTGCTGGCGAAGGTGATCATGTCTCTCCACAACTTTGGATCTCGGCAGCTATTTATCATTTCTCTTGTTGCCTTCTGTCAAGCCAATCTCTTAAGCTGTCTGGTATTTTTTTCTCTTTGCTTTCCTCTATCTCTTCGTCCCTCAATTTTCCCAGTTGTTACAATATATTCCAGCTGTTCTCTTCTCATTACATGGCCAAAAAAATGATGATTGTTTCTTCCTAATATTGGAAATTAGCTCTCTTTTTGCTTTGACCTCTTTCAGAACATTATTACTCTTCTTAGCTGCCTATGGTATTCTCAACATTCTTCTGTAAAACCACATTTCTACAGACCACAGTGATTTTCTTGTCTGTTGTCCTGTTGTCCTTGGTTCACATCAATATGTTAAGACTGTTCCTAAATAACATTTAAGAACTCTTTTTCTTGTTTCTATTGTCAAAAATGGATTGCGTAGTATCTTCCTCATTTTTTATAAAGCCGCTTTTGCCTGAGCCATTCTGTATCTCACCTCTGTTGTACATCTTCCGTCTGAGGTTAACAAAATTCCCAAATATTTAAATTATCCCTGTTCTAGTGTGCACATAAGTTGACACATCTCTGTTCTGATATATACTTAAGTTTCTAACAAGAAAGTATATTTTAAAATTTAACAAACTTGTATTCTTAAACTGTTAATGATTCTCATCAGGAAGCTGCACATGTTTTTATCTTTGATACGAATATTTTTCATTATTTCTTTACGGCATTATCCAATTACTGCCGGGGGATATATACTACGGAAGAATAAAGCCCGCATGCCCTGAGCGGTCACCGCGAAGTCTTATTCTTCTTCAACCTTTCAGCTCCCTGTGAGCATAGATCTTCAAACTTACTTCCCAATCAGTTCTTGGCATTCTTTAAAGAGTGTTCCCCATCATCTTCATCTCTGCTTCCACCTGTCTTCCCCATCATCTTCATCTCTGCTTCCACCTGTCTTCCCCATCATCTTCATCTCTGCTTTCACCTGTCTTCCCCATCATCTTCATCTCTGCTTCCACCTGTCTTCCCCATCATCCTCATCTCTGCTACCACCTGTCTTCCCCATCCTCTTCATCTCTGCTTTCACCTGTCTTCCCCATCATCTTCATCTCTGCTTCCACCTGTCTTCCCCATCATCTTCATCTCTGCTTCCACCTGTCTTCCCCATCATCCTCATCTCTGCTTCCACCTGTCTTCCCCATCACCCTCATCTCTGCTTTCACCTGTCTTCCCCATCATCTTCATCTCTGCTTCCACCTGTTCCCCATCATCTTCATCTCTGCTTCCACCTGTCTTCCCCATCATCTTCATCTCTGCTTCCACCTGTCTTCCCCATCATCTTCATCTCTGCTTCCACCTGTCTTCCCCATCATCTTCATCTCTGCTTCCACCTGTCTTCCCCATCATCCTCATCTCTGCTTCCACCTGTCTTCCCCATCATCTTCATCTCTGCTTCCACCTGTCTTCCCCATCATCTTTATCTCTGCTCCCACCTGTCTTCCCCAAGAATATTGCGGTCTTCCTCTTTATCTCCTCCCCTGGGGATTCAAAAAAAGAGCCTGTCGTGTAATACTGTCAGTTGGCTTCTGCAGTGTGTGTCCTATTCAGCGCCATCGTTGTAGCTTTTCATCCACTGGCATTAGACTGGTCATCATCATCATCATCATCGAGTGCCGTCTCCGCAACGAAGGTTGGCTACCATGGAGCGCCATTCTGCTCTGTCTCTTACTTTGATGGCGCAGGTTGTCATAGGCTGATTTGTTCATCTTTTGATGTTACTCGTCCATGTTAGTCTTGGTCTGCCTCTGCCTCTTTTACCTTGTATTTTTTCCTCCAGGATTACTTTTAGTAGGCTGTTGTGTCTTTTAAGAAGGCCAAAAATCGCATTTGTTTCTTTGAATTGTGTTTAGTAGTTCTCTTTTCATTTTTAGTTGTTTTAAGTCTTCGTCGTTTGTTTCTTTTCCTTCCATCCAATTCTACATATTCTTCTATATATCCACATTTCAAAGGCTTCAATTCTCTATTCTGTTTTCTTGTCTAATGTCCATGTTTCTGCACCATATAGGAATATTGAAAAGATGTAACATTTTGCTATTCTTAGTTTTAGCCCTGGTGTTATTTGTTTTGATGTTAGTATGTTCTTCATGACATTAAAATTACTTTTTGCCATTCCTATTCTTTTGTTTTTTTCAGTTGTACATTTTCCATCACTGGTTATAGTATGTCCAATGTAGTTGTAGTTCTGAACTGTCTCCAGATCTATTCCTTCAATTTTGATATCCATTTGTGGGTTTTTAGTATTTTCTTTGTTTATGATCATAGTTTTAGTCCATTCTTTTATTCTGCTCACGCATCCCTCAATGAAGGTCTGTATCTTCGTGAATGCTACCTTTGTTGTTTTCCATATCCATAGCCCATACAATAGAACTGATTCAACATTGGAGCTTAACATTTGTATTTTTTGTATTGAACTTAACTTCCTTGGACCTCCTTATGGTTTCCAATGCAATTAAGACCTCGTTTGCCCCTTGTATTTATACCACTTTGGTATAATTCTCTGTTCCGCCTTCTTTGTCTTTAAACTACATAGATATATGTAAGATTTTACGTCTAGTACAAGCATTTCTCTTAATGTTATTTTGTTATTGCCAGTCGCTTTAATTCGAATGATTTAAGTCTTATCCATATTTATTTATATTCCCAGCTGTCCGAAGAGTAAAAACCGCTTGATCGGAGCGGTCGCTGCGTAGTGTTTGTGTCTGAGTTTTTATTTCATCCACGGCTAAAGAAGAAAAAATTTTGTCCCAGCCGGGATTCGAACCTGCGTACTTCCGATATACCGCCCGACATGTTATCTATTTGGCCTCTCGCTCTCTACGAACATTATTCTTCTGACATATCTGTTCATAAATAAACATTAACTTTAGCTAAAATATGATGTTTCATGTAAACCACCTCCATAAAACATCTTTTTTTAGGAATAAGGGGGATGAACTACATTCCGGACACATAAAAGCGCTGCAACATTTCCTAAGCTGTAACTAAAATGCCACTTTTTGATTAAATGAAGCAGCTGTGTACAAAATCAATCACACAGTTAATGGCAATATCGGTCTCAATATGTGCAGCTTCCATCAGAATACAATTATTTTCATTTCAATGAAGAAAACGTACAGTAAAAGTTCTCATTTTGATAACATACTTGTCTCGCACAATTCATTTCTCTTCTGGTTATTTGTATTCTTGTTATTGAGTCTAGCGTCCAAGAGTTACATTGGTAGGGCAAAGTTGAAATGGAGATTGTGTGGAGGAAAGAGGGGCGGAACTAAACAAAGGAGACGAATTAGAAGGAGACGAACTAGAAGAAGGAGACGAACTAGAAGAAGGAGACGAATTAGAAGAAGGAGACGAACTAGAAGGAGACGAACTAGAAGATGGAGACGAACTAGAAGAAGGAGACGAACTAGAAGAAGACTAACTAGAAGAAGACGAACTAGAAGAAGGAGACGAACTAGAAGAAGAAGACGAACTAGAAGAAGAAGACGAACTAGAAGAAGAAGACGAACTAGAAGAAGGAGACGAACTAGAAGAAGACGAACTAGAAGAAGGAGACGAACTAGAAGAAGGAGGCGAATTAGAAGAAGGAGACGAACTAGAAGAAGGAGACGAACTAGAAGAAGACGAACTAGAAGATGGAGACGAACTAGAAGAAGGAGACGAACTAGAAGAAGGAGACGAACTAGAAGAAGGAGACGAATTAGAAGAAGGAGACGAACTAGAAGAAGGAGACGAACTAGAAGAAGACGAACTAGAAGAAGGAGACGATCTAGAAGTAGACGAACTAGAAGAAGACGAACTAGAAGAAGGAGACGAACTAGAAGAAGACGAACTAGAAGAAGGAGACGAACTAGAAGAAGGAGACGAACTAGAAGAAGACGAACTAGAAGAAGACGAACTAGAAGAAGGAGACGATCTAGAAGAAGAAGACGAACTAGAAGAAGACGAACTAGAAGAAGACGAACTAGAAGAAGACGAACTAGAAGAAGACGAACTAGAAGAAGGAGACGAACTAGAAGAAGAAGACGAACTAGAAGAAGACGAACTAGAAGAAGACGAACTAGAAGAAGGAGACGATCTAGAAGTAGACGAACTAGAAGA
Source organism: Megaustenia siamemsis (assembly GCA_032433765.1). Taxonomy (NCBI): domain Eukaryota; kingdom Metazoa; phylum Mollusca; class Gastropoda; order Stylommatophora; family Ariophantidae; genus Megaustenia; species Megaustenia siamemsis. The sequence goes on along the minus strand of JAVIAB010000049.1, from coordinate 7,323,999 downwards.
AGACGAACTAGAAGAAGGAGACGAACTAGAAGAAGACGAACTAGAAGAAGGAGACGAACTAGAAGAAGGAGACGAACTAGAAGAAGACGAACTAGAAGAAGGAGACGAACTAGAAGAAGGAGACGATCTAGAAGTAGACGAACTAGAAGAAGACGAACTAGAAGAAGGAGACGAACTAGAAGAAGACGAACTAGAAGAAGGAGACGAACTAGAAGAAGGAGACGAACTAGAAGAAGACGAACTAGAAGAAGGAGACGAACTAGAAGAAGGAGACGAACTAGAAGAAGACGAACTAGAAGAAGGAGACGATCTAGAAGTAGACGAACTAGAAGAAGGAGACGAACTAGAAGGAGACAAACTAGAAGAAGGAGACGATCTAGAAGTAGACGAACTAGAAGAAGGAGACGATCTAGAAGTAGACGAACTAGAAGAAGGAGACGATCTAGAAGTAGACGAACTAGAAGAAGGAGACGAACTAGAAGGAGACAAACTAGAAGAAGGAGACGATCTAGAAGTAGACGAACTAGAAGAAGGAGACGAACTAGAAGGAGACGAACTAGAAGACGGAGACGAACTGGAAGATGGAGACGAACTAGAAGAAGACGAACTAGAAGAAGGAGACGATCTAGAAGAAGGAGACGAACTAGACGAAGGAGACGAACTAGACGAAGGAAACGAACTAGAAGAAGACGAACTAGAAGAAGGAGACGATCTAGAAGAAGACGAACTAGAAGAAGGAGACGAACTAGAAGAAGGAGACGATGTAGAAGGAGACGAACTAGAAGAAGACGAACTAGAAGAAGGAGACGAACTAGAAGAAGGAGACGAACTAGAAGAAGACGAACTAGAAGAAGGAGACGAAATAGAAGAAGACGAACTAGAAGAAGGAGACGATCTAGAAGGAGACGAACTAGACGAAGGAGACGAACTAGAAGAAGGAGACGAACTAGAAGAAGGAGACGAACTAGAAGAAGGAGACGAACTAGACGAAGGAGACGAACTAGACGAAGGAGACGAACTAGAAGAAGGAGACGAACTAGAAGAAGGAGACGAACTAGAAGAAGGAGACGAACTAGAAGAAGACGAACTAGAAGAAGAAGACGAACTAGAAGAAGGAAGTGATTTAGAAGAGGGAGACGATCTAGAAGGAGACGATGTAGAAGAAAGAAACGAACTAGAAGAATGAGACGTACTAGAAGACAAAGAAGATGGTGATGATGATGAAGGCAAAAAAAGAGATGATAAAGAAGAAACGACTATGAATGTGGTGAAGAGCAAGAAGAAGATGATGATGGTGACAAAGAAGATGAGAAAAAGAAGATGATGATGGTTAAGAAGATAAAGCGGGAAAAGATTATGATAAAGAATTAGATGAAGAAGAAGATGATGATGGAAGGAAAGATGATGAAGATAATGATGATGATGACGAAGAAGAAGAAGAAAAAATAGTCCCACCTTAGACTAAGAAGAACTGCGTTTGAGATGACTATTCCAGGCGGTGGCCGACTCGGAGAAGGTTTCTGCGTCACGTGATAAGGGAGAGTCGGTCACGTGTAACAAACAAACGTGTTAGTAGGGACCGAGTACAACTTCCGGGCAAGGTAGCTCGTTCAAGGGGACTTAATCAAGACGAAGCGACGCAGTTACTTCTCTTGTTGAGCATTTACACAGGAAATGACGTAAGTTGTAAAAGGTCGAGAAAGGCCGGGGAAACGATTAATTCTTTAAGGAGGTCTGTAGCCCACACGTAGGTGGGGAGCGGAGCGGAGTGGGTAGAGTTTAGTTGAGGTAGGTATCTCAAACATGAGTGGGGCGAGTGAGTCATTAGAGTGTGATGGGAGTATGCTAATATTGTTAATATTAACATTTGACGGAAGTTATATTACTGGATCAAAAGGTAGAATATCACATCCCAGTATAATCATCATCATCATTCAGTGCCGTCTCCTCATCGGAGGTTGGCTTCCATGGAGCGCCATTCTGCCCTGTCTCTTGCTTTGATGGTGCAGATTGTCATAGGCTGACTCAGATTCTGTACCATGCAGGAATAATGAGAAGATATAACATCCAAGTGTGTATGCCAGTATAGCGTTTTGAAAAATGGAAACCATTTTGTCTAATAGATCTGCCTATAGAAATGACTTTCTACTTCTATTTCTTCATCTTAATCTTCATTATCTTCTTCATCATTATCATTGTTGTATAGAGCCAATTCTGACCTAGTGACACAAATCATGGACAGAAAACAAACAAAAAATGAGAAGACGATTGGAGGCCTCAGAGATGGAATTTCTCAGAAGAATGTTGAGAATTCCCTGGACAGTCGAAAAGGACCAACGAGGAAATTCTCAAAGAGGCCAAACAAAAAGGTAGCTCCTAAAACATGAGAAAGAAACAGTCGACATTTTTTGGGCACGTCAAGAGACAAGGAAAGTTGAAATACTTGGTTACAACTGGCAAAATACAGGGAAAGAGAGACCACGAACGACAAAGAGATAAAATATTGGTTAGCTTGATGTCATGGTATGGAAAACAGTTCACAATAGAATATATACCATGCACTGTGGACGGAGAATTGTTGAAGGACATGTTCGCCTACGTTAGCCAGTATGGAACATGATGATAATGCCATCTTATGCTGCAAATTTTCATCTTTCAACGACTCTTAAAACCTAAAAAAATTGAGTTTTAAAACTTAAAAACAAAACATGAAATGTCAATAATGTTTTGTTCTAAAATGAGACAAAATGAGAATTGTCATTACAACAATGGGACTGCGGGGAAATATGGACAAAGAAAGGTGCTGTCGACCCGTGTAAAAATGTACGCATAGTCAAAAGAAGTGTAATGAAAACGTTTTGAAAGAGGTCAAAGGAAAGAGAGAGCTAATTTACACTATTAGGAAGAAACAATCATCATTGGCCATACAATGAGAAGGGAACAGCTGGAATATATTGTAACAACTGGGAAAAAGGAGGGACCGAGAGAGGGAAGCAAAGAGAAAAGATACCAGACAGCTTAAGAGAATGGCTTGGTAGAAGGTCAACAACAGAAATAATAAATAACTGTCGAGATCGAAAGTTGTGGAGAGACATGATCACCTACGCCAGCAGGCATGGCATTTGATGATGATAATGATGTCGTAGAGGCGGACTAGGGAGGTTTGCAATCGTCACCTGTGCAGTCGATTAGGATGTGCATGGAGCGACCTTGTCATGAGACTTTACCGATTCATTTTGGGAAATACTGTAGTCAGTGGTGGAGCGGATATGGGTAATTACAGACACATCAATAAAACTAGTTCCGTGGATACAATAGAATATAACCGCGTATACTACTTGCTCACGGGAGCCACCATGGCTCAGTTGTTAGTCAACTGGACTACTAAGAACAAGAGGTCCGGTTCGTTCCTGATCGACAGCTTCCAGGTTCACCCAGCCTTAAATGGACATCTGATTTTTTTGTGAGAAAGTAAAGCGGCACGGGCGTAATACTGACCACATTATCCTAAAAATCATGTACCGAAGGTCTGTAAAAATTATGGTCACTAACACCATCTTCCCTATACGCCACTTGGCGTGACGGGGGTACTTTACTTTACTTTTACTACATTCTCATCTGCTTATCAAGTAGGCAAAGTGAAATGAGGAACATCTATAACTGCGCTCTATCTACCTACGGCCAGAAACGGTTCTCAAAGAACGACTGGGTCGAAGAAAATGCAGCAAGACTAGACCCACTAATAGCTAATAAGAAAAAGGCTTTACTGAACTTCAATAATAATCCCAATCAAATCACCAAGGATCAGCTCAAACATGCGCAAGCCACCCTACAACGCGAAGCAAGAAGATGCGCAAACGAATACTGGAACAATCTATGCTCTGAAATACAGAAAGCCTCAGACAGGGGCGACTCAAAAACCATGCATGACAATATAAAAAAGGCCCTTGGACCAAAAATAACAAAATTAGCCCCCCTAAAATCCAAGTTTGGAGAACCTATTACTGACAAGGGACAACAAATGCAAAGATGGGTTGAACACTACTCTAATCTATACAGTGACGACAGACCAGCAAACACAGCTCTAGCACAATCAATACCCAAATATCCTACAATGTTTGAACTGGATGTTGAGCCTACTATGAACGAACTTGCTGACGCTATAAATGCCCTCTCAAGAGGAAAAGCTGCAGGAAATGACAACATTCCCACAGATGTACTAAAGGGCAACCTAAGCGTACTACTTCCACACCTATACAAACTTCTAATTAAATGCTGGAGAAACGGAGAAATACCTCATGATATGAGAAATGCTAAGATTATAACGCTCTACAAGAATAAAGGAGACAGGGGTGACTGCAACAATTACAGAGGCATTTCTCTCCTTAGCACAACAGGCAAAGCTTTTGCTAGAGTCGTACTTAATCGCCTGCATAGACTTGCAGAACGGGTGCTTCCCGAGTCCCAATGCGGTTTCAGACCCGGGAGATCAACCATAGATATGATCTTCACTCTTAGACAACTGCAGGAAAAATGTCGGGAACAAAATATGCCGCTCTATATTGCCTTTGTGGATCTCACAAAGGCATTCGACACAGTAAACAGAGATGGTCTCTACAAGGTGTTAGAAGGCATAGGCTGCCCTCCTAAATTACTTAGGCTGATAATTCCTTCCATGAAGACATGAATGGCCAAGTCCATTTTGATGGGAGTCCATCAGAGAATTTCAAAGTCAACAAAGGAGTGAAACAGGGATGTGTCCTCGCCCCCACCCTTTTTGGTATATTTTTTGCTGCCCTCCTTCGAAAACAGCTCAGGAGATATTTACATTCGCACAAGACCAGATGGCTCACTGTTCAACCTAGCACGACTAAGAGCAAAAACCAAAACAAATGTTGCCCTACTTAAAGAATTTTTATTTGCTGACGATGCAGCCCTAGTCGCTCATAGTGAGGCCACCCTACAGTCGCTGATCAACAACCTGGATAAAGCATGCGACCTTTTTTCACTGTCAATTAATGTTCAGAAGACAGTAATACTAAATCAAGGTGACTTCAAACCTATATCTATTACTCTAAAAGACTGCCCACTAGAATCAGTACAGAAATTTACATATCTTGGATCCACAGTTACGCAAACCATCTCTCTTGATGAAGAAATAAACTGTCGAATTGGTAAGGCAGCTACGACCTTCGGCAAACTCACAAAAAGGGCATGGAACAACACGAAACTAACTCAAAAGACTAAACTCTTAATATATCAAACTTGTGTGCTTAGCACACTACTATATGGATCCGAAACCTGGACAACATACTCAAACCAGGAAAAAAGACTAAATGTCTTCCACATGCGATGTCTCCGCAAAATAATGCACATCAAATGGCAGGACAAAATAACCAACTTAACTGTCCTGCAACGTGCTAAGACCCTAACAATCATGTCGATGCTCAGAAGTCGAAGGCTAAGATGGCTGGGGCATGTCCAACGGATGGATGAAAAACGCATCCAGGCAAATACTATATGGCGAGCTAAAAACACGGAAAACGACAAATCGGCAGACCTAAACTACGATATAGAGATATCTGCAAATCATCTCTGAAAGACTTCGCCATCTGTGAAAACGACTGGCAACATCTGGCAAGTGATCGCACATCATGGAGAGCACGTATAAGGAACGGTATAACAACATTTGAGACTGTGCTAAGACAGGACTTAGAAGAGAAGAGACTCATGAAAAAGGATGGTAAACCCTGTGGACCAGCGAGCCTGACCTGTTCATTATGTGACCGCGTGTGTTTGTCAAACATTGGTAGAATTAGCCAAGAGAGAAGCTGTTCGGCAAAAACAATACCTCAAAAAATACGCAATAGCCTCCACTAGACCGTCTGACAAGACGAAAAGGGCCATATATCATTTTGGCTTAGAGTGATGAAAGAACCGTTGACAGCACCACATCCCGGCTGTTCATAGATCCCATCCCGTACAGAACGTATAGAAATTTCCGTACAGATATTCCGTTATAGAAATTCCATAGAACAGACTGGATCAATAGCCATTAAGTGTTAGGCCACATCTATAGAATCGCTTTAACAAAGCAACACGGGTTGACGTATTCTTGACAGGTCATCACCAAGCGCGATCTGATGAGCCATAAATAGAACATGCTTCAGTTTAAACATTCCCTCTCTTCGTTTGTGGGTCAGTTTGTAGTTTATAGCGTCGAGGATAGATGGGTGGAGTCATTGCAGAAGTAACAAATACGTAAGGTTACATTTGTCTACGTCCTAGGACATGCAGAAGTACGGGGAAATGAAAGAGCGGACAGGTTGGCTAACTGCGATATCGTTAAGGACGGTCAAGCAGTGAATCGAGCGGACATCATCAATGTTCTCCGAGATGTGGAAAGGACACAGAACTACGACAACCATGAGTCCACAGCACTCTTTCGGATGAAAGAGATGG
>JAVIAB010000049.1:7263826-7317437 GCA_032433765.1 Megaustenia siamemsis | reverse complement strand
TCTTCTCCAACACCTTCTCCAACGCCTTCTCCAACACCTTCTCCAACACCTTCTCCAAACCACCTTCTCCAACATCTTTTCCACCTTCTCCAACGCCTTCTCCAACACCTTCTCCAAACATCTTCTCAACCTTCTCCAACACCTTCTCCAACACCTTCTCCAACACCTTCTCCAACACCTTCTCCAACACCTTCTCCAACATCTTCTCACCTTCTCCAACGCCTTCTCCAACACCTTCTCCAACATCTCTCAACACTTCTCCAACACCTTCTCCAACACCTTCTCCAACATCTTCTCCAACTTCTCCAACGCCTTCTCCAACGCCTCTTCTCCAACACCTTCTCCAACACCTTCTCAACGCCTTCTCCAACACCTTCTCCAACATCTTCTCCAACACCTTCTCCAACGCCTTCTCCAACACCTTCTCCAACACCTCTCCAACACCTTCTCCAACATCTTCTCCACCTTCTCCAACGCCTTCTCCAACACCTTCTCCAACATCTTCTCCACCTTCTCCAACGCCTTCTCCAACACCTTCTCCCAACACCTTCTCCAACGCCTTCTCCAACGCCTTCTCCAACACCTTCTCCAACACCTTCTCCAACATCTTCTCCAACACCTTCTCCAACACCTTCTCCAACATCTTCTCCAACACCTTCTCAACGCCTTCTCCAACACCTTCTCCAACACCTTCTCCAACATCTTCTCCAACACCTTCTCCAACGCCTTCTCCACCTTCTCCAACACCTTCTCCAACACCTTCTCCAACATCTTCTCCAACACCTTCTCCAACATCTTCTCACCTTCTCCAACACCTTCTCCAACGCCTTCTCCAACACCTTCTCCACCTTCTCCAACACCTTCTCCAACACCTTCTCCAACACCTTCTCCAAAACATTCTTCTCCAACGCTTCTCCAACACCTTCTCCAACACCTTCTCCACCTTCTCCAATGCCTTCTCCAACGCCTTCTCCCAACACCTTCTCCAACACCTTCTCCAACATCTTCTCCAACACCTTCTCCAACACCTTCTCCAACATCTTCTCCAACACCTTCTCCAACGCCTTCTCCAACACCTTCTCCAACACCTTCTCCAACGCCTCTCCAACGCCTTCTCCAACGCCTTCTCCAACACCTTCTCCAAACACCTCTCCAACGCCTTCTCCACACCTTCTCCAACACCTTCTCCAACGCCCTCTCCAACGCCTTCTCCAACACCCTCCCAACACCTTCTCTAACCTCTCTCCAACAATTCTCCAACACCTTTCTCAACGCCCTCTCCAACGCCCTCTACAACACCTTCTCCAACACCTTCTCCAACGCCCTCTCCAACGCCCTCTCCAACACCTTCTCCAACGCCCTCTCCAACGCCCTCTCCAACACCTTCTCCAACGCCCTCTCCAACACTTCTCCAACGCCTCTCCAACGCCCTCTCCAACACACTTCTCCAACACCTTCTCCAACACCTCTCCAACACCTTCTCCAACGCCTTCTCCAACACCTTCTCCAACACCTTCTCCAACGCCTTCTCCAACGCCCTCTCCAACACCTCTCCAACACCTTCTCCAACGCCCAACACCTTCTCCAACACCTTCTCCAACACCTTCTCCAACACCTTCTCCAACATCTTCTCCAACGCCTTCTCCAACACCTTCTCCAACACCTTCTCCAACATCTTCTCCAATACCTTCTCCAACATCTTCTCCACCTTCTCCAACACCTTCTCCAACACCTTCTCCAACATCTTTCCACCTTCTCCAACGCCTTCTCCAACACTTCACCAACATCTTCTCCACCTTCTCCAACACCTTCTCCAACACCTTCTCCAACACCTTCTCCAACATCTTCTCCAACGCCTTCTCCAACGCCTTCTCCAACACCTTCTCCAACACCTTCTCCACCTTCTCCAACGCCTTCTCCAACGCCTTCTCCAACACCTTCTCCAACGCCTTCTCCAACACCTTCTCCAACACCTTCTCCAACATTTTCTCCAACACCTTCTCCAACGCCTTCTCCAACACCTTCTCCAACACCTTCTCCAACACCTACTCCAACGCCTTCTCCAACACCTTCTCCAACACCTTCTCCAACGCCCTCTCCAACGCCTTCTCCAACACCTTCTCCAACACCTTCTCCAACACCTTCTCCAACGCCCTCTCCAACGCCTTCTCCAACACCTTCTCCAACACCCTCTCCAACGACTTCTCCAACACCTTCTCCAACACCTTCTCCAACACCCTCTCCAACACCTTCTCCAACGCCTTCTCCAACACCTTCTCCAACACCTTCTCCAACACCTTTCCAACACCTTCTCCAACACCTTCTCCAACGCCTTCTCCAACACCTTCTCCATCACCTTCTCCAACGCCCTCTCCAACGCCCTCTCCAACACCTTCTCCAACGCCCTCTCCAACACCTTCTCCAACGCCCTCTCCAACGCCCTCTCCAACACCTTCTCCAACGCCCTCTCCAACACCTTCTCCAACAGCTTCTCCAACACGTTCTCCAACACCTTCTCCAACATCTTTTCTACCTTCTGCAACGCCTTCTCCAACACCTTCTCCAACACCTTCTCCAATCCTTCTCCAACTTCTCCAACGCCTTCTCCAACGCCTTCTCCAACACCTTCTCCAACACCTTCTCCAACGCCTTCTCCAACACCTTCTCCAACATCTTCTCCAACACCTTCCCAACGCCTTCTCCAACAGCTTCTCCAACACCTTCTCCAACACCTTCTCCAACATCTTCTCCACCTTCTCCAACACCTTCTCCAACACCTTCTCCAACACCTTCTCCAACACCTTCTCCAACATCTTCTCCACCTTCTCCAACGCCTTCTCCAACACCTTCTCCAACATCTTCTCCACCTTCTCCAACACCTTCTCCAACACCTTCTCCAATATCTTCTCCAACTTCTCCAACGCCTTCTCCAACGCCTTGTCCAACACCTTCTCCAACACCTTCTCCAACGCCTTCTCCAACACCTTCTCCAACATCTTCTCCAACACCTTCTCCAACACCTTCTCCAACACCTTCTCCAACACCTTCTCCAACACCTTCTCCAACATCTTCTCCACCTTCTCCAACGCCTTCTCCAACACCTTCTCCAACATCTTCTCCACCTTCTCCAACGCCTTCTCCAACACCTTCTCCAACATCTTCTCCACCTTCTCCAACACCTTCTCCAACAGCTTCTCCAACACCTTCTCCAACACCTTCTCCAACATCTTTCCACCTTCTCCAACGCCTTCTCCAACACCTTCTCCAACATCTTCTCCACCTTCTCCAACACCTTCTCCAACACTTCTCCAACACATTCTCCAACACCTTCTCCAACACCTTCTCCAACACCTTCTCCAACATCTTCTCCACCTTCTCCAACGCCTTCTCCAACACCTTCTCCAACACCTTCTCAACAGCTTCTCCAACACCTTCTCCAACACTTCTCCAACACCTTCTCCAACACCATCTCCAACATCTTTTCCACCTTCTGCAACGCCTTCTCCAACACCTTCTCCAACACCTTCTCCAATATCTTCTCCAACTTCTCCAACGCCTTCTCCAACGCCTTCTCCAACACCTTCTCCAACACCTTCTCCAACGCCTTCTCCAACACCTTCTCCAACATCTTCTCCAACACCTTCTCCAACACCTTCTCAACACCTTCTCCAACGCCTTCTCCAACACCTTCTCCAACATCTTCTCCAACACCTTCTCCAACACCTTCTCCAATGCCTTCTCCAACGCCTTCTCCAACACCTTCTCCAACACCTTCTCCAACACCTTCTCCAACACCTTCTCCAACACCTTCTCCAACACCTTCTCCAACACCTTCTCCAACACCTTCTCCAACACCTTCTCCAACATCTTCTCCACCTTCTCCAACGCCTTCTCCAACATATTCTCCAACACCTTCTCCACCTTCTCCAACATCTTCTCCACCTTCTCCAACACCTTCTCCAACGCCTTCTCCAACACCTTCTCCAACACCTTCTCCAACACCTTCTCCAACACCTTCTCCAACATCTTCTCCAACGCCTTCTACAACACCTTCTCCAACACCTTCTCCAACATCTTCTCCAACACCTTCTCCAACATCTTCTCCACCTTCACCAACACCTTCTCCAACACCTTCTCCAACATCTTTTCCACCTTCTCCAACGCCTTCTCCAACACCTTCTCCAACACTTCTCTCAACACCTTCTCCAACAACTTCTCCAACACCTTCTCCAACATCTTCTCCAACGCCTTCTCCAACGCCTTCTCCAACACCTTCTCCACCTTCTCCAATGCCTTCTCCAACACCTTCTCCAACACCATCTCCAACACCTACTCCAACGCCTTCTCCAACACCTTCTCCAACACCTTCTCCAACGCCCTCTCCAACGCCCTCTCCAACACCCTCTCCAACACCTTCTCCAACGCCCTCTCCAACACCTTCTCCAACACCTTCTCCAACACCTTCTCCAACACCTTCTCCAACATCTTCTCCACCTTCTCCAACACCTTCTCCAACACCTTCTCCAACATCTTCTCCAACGCCTTCTCCAACGCCTTCTCCAACACCTTCTCCAACACCTTCTCCAACACCTTCTCCAACGCCCCTCTCCAACACCTTCTCCAACACCTTCTCCAACGCCTTCTCCAACACCTTCTCCAACACCTTCTCCAACACCTTCTCCAACTCTTCTCCAACACCTTCTCCAACGCCTTCTCCAACACCTTCTCCAACATCTTCTCCAACACCTTCTCCAACATCTTCTCCACCTTCTCCAACACCTTCTCCAACACCTTCTCCAACATCTTTTCCACCTTCTCCAACGCCTTCTCCAACACCTTCTCCAACACCTTCTCCACCTTCTCCAACACCTTCTCCAACACCTTCTCCAACACCTTCTCCAACATCTTCTCCAACGCCTTCTCCAACGCCTTCTCCAACACCTTCTCCAACACCTTCTCCACCTTCTCCAATGCCTTCTCCAACGCTTTCTCCAACACCTTCTCCAACACCTTCTCCAACACCTTCTCCAACACCTTCTCCAAACCTTCTCCAACATCTTCTCCACACCTTCTCCAACGCCTTCTCCAACACCTTCTCCAACACCTTCTCCAACGCCTTCTCCAACACCTTCTCCAACATCTTTTCCACCTTCTCCAACGCCTTCTCCAACACCTTCTCCAACATCTTCTCCACCTTCTCCAACACCTTCTCCAACACCTTCTCCAACACCTTCTCCAACGCCTTCTCCAACACCTTCTCCAACATCTTCTCCACCTTCTCTCTCCAACACCTTCTCCAACACTTTCTCCAACACTTCTCCAACACCTTCTCCAACATCTTTGAACCTTCTCCAACGCCTTCTCCAACACCTTCTCCAACATCTTCTCCACCTTCTCCATCACCTTCTCCAACACCTTCTCCAACACCTTCTCCACCTTCTCCAACACCTTCTCCAACACCTTCTCCACCTTCTCCAACACCTTCTCCAACACCTTCTCCAACACCTTCTCCAACATCTTCCTCCACCTTCTCCAACGCCTTCTCCAACACTTTCTCCAAAATCTTCTCCACCTTCTCCAACGCCTTCTCCAACACCTTCTCCAACACCTTCTCCAACGCCTTCTCCAACGCCTTCTCCAACACCTTCTCCAACACCTTCTCCACCTTCTCCACCTTCTCCAAGACCTTCTCCAACACCTTCTCCAACATCTTCTCCACCTTCTCCAACGCCTTCTCCAACACCTTCTCCAACATCTTCTCCACCTTCTCCAACACCTTCTCCAACAGCTTCTCCAACACCTTCTCCAACACCTTCTCCAACATCTTTTCTACCTTCTCCAACGCCTTCTCCAACACCTTCTCCAACACCTTCTCCAATATCTTCTCCAACTTCTCCAACGCCTTCTCCAACGCCTCTCCAACGCCTTGTCCAACACCTTCTCCAACACCTTCTCCAACGCCTTCTCCAACACCTTCTCCAACATCTTCTCCAACACCTTCTCCAACGCCTTCTCCAACACCTTCTCCAACACCTTCTCCAACACCTTCTCCAACATCTTCTCCACCTTCTCCAACGCCTTCTCCAACACCTTCTCCAACATCTTCTCCACCTTCTCCAACGCCTTCTCCAACACCTTCTCCAACATCTTCTCCACCTTCTCCAACACCTTCTCCAACACCTTCTCCAACACCTTCTCCAACACCTTCTCCAACATCTTTTCCACCTTCTCCAACGCCTTCTCCAACACCTTCTCCAACATCTTCTCCACCTTCTCCAACACCTTCTCCAACACCTTCTCCAACACATTCTCCAACACCTTCTCCAACACTTCTCCAACATCTTCTCCACCTTCTCCAACGCCTTCTCCAACACCTTCTCCAACATCTTCTCCACCTTCTCCAACGCCTTCTCCAACACCTTCTCCAACACCTTCTTCAACAGCTTCTCCAACACCTTCTCCAACAGCTTCTCCAACACCTTCTCCAACACCATCTCCAACATCTTTCCACCTTCTGCAACGCCTTCTCCAACACCTTCTCCAACACCTTCTCCAATATCTTCTCCAACTTCTCCAACGCCTTCTCCAACGCCTTGTCCAACACCTTCTCCAACACCTTCTCCAACGCCTTCTCCAACACCTTCTCCAACATCTTCTCCAACACCTTCTCCAACACCTTCTAAACACCTTCTCCAACGCCTTCTCCAACACCTTCTCCAACATCTTCTCCAACACCTTCTCCAACACCTTCTCCAATGCCTTCTCCAACGCCTTCTCCAACACCTTCTCCAACGCCTTCTCCAACACCTTCTCCAACACTTCTCCAACACCTTCTCCAACACCTTCTCCAACACCTTCTCCAACACTTCTCCAACACCTTCTCCAACACCTTCTCCAACATCTTCTCCACCTTCTCCAACGCCTTCTCCAACATATTCTCCAACACCTTCTCCACCTTCTCCAACATCTTCTCCACCTTCTCAAACACCTTCTCCAACGCCTTCTCCAACACCTTCTCCAACACCTTCTCCAACACCTTCTCCAACATCTTCTCCAACGCCTTCTACAACACCTTCTCCAACACCTTCTCCAACATCTTCTCCAACACCTTCTCCAACATCTTCTCCACCTTCACCAACACCTTCTCCAACACCTTCTCCAACATCTTTTCCACCTTCTCCAACGCCTTCTCCAACACCTTCTCCAACATCTACTCCAACACCTTCTCCAACAACTTCTCCAACACCTTCTCCAACACCTTCTCCAACATCTTCTCCAACGCCTTCTCCAACGCCATCTCCAACACCTTCTCCACCTTCTCCAATGCCTTCTCCAACGCCTTCTCCAACACCTTCTCCAACACCTTCTCCAACGCCTTCTCCAACACCTTCTCCAACACCTTCTCCAACACCTTCTCCAACATCTTCTCCAACACCTTCTCCAACGCCTTCTCCAACACATTCTCCAACACCTTCTCCAACGCCTTCTCCAACACCTTCTCCAACGCCTTCTCCAACGCCTTCTCCAACACCTTCTCCAACACCTTCTCCAACGCCTTCTCCAACACCTTCTCCAACACCTTCTCCAACGCCCTCTCCAACGCCCTCTCCAACACCCTCTCCAACACCTTCTCCAACGCTCTCTCCAACACCTTCTTCAACACCTTCTCCAACGCCCTCTCCAACGCCCTCTCCAACACCTTCTCCAACACCTTCTCCAACGCCCTCTCCAACGCTCTCTCCAACACCTTCTCCAACGCCCTCTCCAACGCCCTCTCCAACACCTTCTCCAACGCCCTCTCCAACACCTTCTCCAACGCCCTCTCCAACGCCCTCTCCAACACCTTCTCCAACACCTTCTCCAACACCATCTCCAACACCTACTCCAACGCCTTCTCCAACACCTCTCCAACACCTTCTCCAACGCCCTCTCCAACACCCTCTCCAACACCTTCTCCAACGCCCTCTCCAACACCTTCTCCAACACCTTCTCCAACACCTTCCTCCTACACCTTCTCCAACATCTTCTCCAACGCCTTCTCCAACACCTTCTCCAACACCTTCTCCAACATCTTCTCCAACACTTCTCCAACATCTTCTCCACCTTCTCCATCACCTTCTCCAACACCTTCTCCAACATCTTTTCCACCTTCTCCAACGGCTTCTCCAACACCTTCTCCAACATCTTCTCCACCTTCTCCAACACCTTCTCCAACACCTTCTCCAACACCTTCTCCAACATCTTCTCCAACGCCTTCTCCAACGCCTTCTCCAACACATTCTCCAACACCTTCTCCACCTTTCCAACACCTTCTCCAACGCCTTCTCCAACACCTTCTCCAACACCTTCTCCAACGCCTTCTCCAACACCTTCTCCAACACCTTCTCCAACATCTTCTCCAACACCTTCTCCAACGCCTTCTCCACCTTCTCCAACACCTTCTCCAACACCTTCTCCAACATCTTCTCCAACACCTTCTCCAACATCTTCTCCACCTTCTCCAACACCTTCTCCAACGCCTTCTCCAACACCTTCTCCACCTTCTCCAACACCTTCTCCAACACCTTCTCCAACATCTTCTCCAACGCCTTCTCCAACGCCTTCTCCAACACCTTCTCCAACACCTTCTCCACCTTCTCCAATGCCTTCTCCAACGCCTTCTCCAACACCTTCTCCAACACCTTCTCCAACATCTTCTCCAACACCTTCTCCAACACCTTCTCCAACATCTTGTCCAACACCTTCTCCAACGCCTTCTCCAACACCTTCTCCAACACCTTCTCCAACGCCTTCTCCAACGCCTTCTCCAACGCCTTCTCCAACACCTTCTCCAACACCTTCTCCAACGCCTTCTCCCACACCTTCTCCAACACCTTCTCCAACGCCCTCTCCAACGCCCTCTCCAACACCCTCTCCAACACCTTCTCTAACGCTCTCTCCAACAACTTCTCCAACACCTTCTCCAACGCCCTCTCCAACGCCCTCTACAACACCTTCTCCAACACCTTCTCCAACGCCCTCTCCAACGCCCTCTCCAACACCTTCTCCAACGCCCTCTCCAACGCCCTCTCCAACACCTTCTCCAACGCCCTCTCCAACACCTTCTCCAACGCCCTCTCCAACGCCCTCTCCAACACCTTCTCCAACACCTTCTCCAACACCTTCTCCAACACCTACTCCAACGCCTTCTCCAACACCTTCTCCAACACCTTCTCCAACGCCCTCTCCAACGCCCTCTCCAACACCCTCTCCAACACCTTCTCCAACGCCCAACACCTTCTCCAACACCTTCTCCAACACCTTCTCCAACACCTTCTCCAACATCTTCTCCAACGCCTTCTCCAACACCTTCTCCAACACCTTCTCCAACATCTTCTCCAATACCTTCTCCAACATCTTCTCCACCTTCTCCAACACCTTCTCCAACACCTTCTCCAACATCTTCTCCACCTTCTCCAACACCTTCTCCAACACCTTCTCCAACACCTTCTCCAACACCTTCTCCAACACCTTCTCCAACACCTTCTCCAACATCTTCTCCACCTTCTCCAACACCTTCTCCAACACCTTCTCCAACATCTTTTCCACCTTCTCCAACGCCTTCTCCAACACCTTCACCAACATCTTCTCCACCTTCTCCAACACCTTCTCCAACACCTTCTCCAACACCTTCTCCAACATCTTCTCCAACGCCTTCTCCAACGCCTTCTCCAACACCTTCTCCAACACCTTCTCCACCTTCTCCAATGCTTCTCCAACGCCTTCTCCAACACCTTCTCCAACGCCTTCTCCAACACCTTCTCCAACACCTTCTCCAACATCTTCTCCAACACCTTCTCCAACGCCTTCTCCAACACCTTCTCCAACACCTTCTCCAACACCTACTCCAACGCCTTCTCCAACACCTTCTCCAACACCTTCTCCAACGCCCTCTCCAACGCCTTCTCCAACACCTTCTCCAACACCTTCTCCAACACCTTCTCCAACGCCCTCTCCAACGCCCTCTCCAACACCTTCTCCAACACCCTCTCCAACGACCTCTCCAACACCTTCTCCAACACCTTCTCCAACACCCTCTCCAACACCTTCTCCAACGCCCTCTCCAACACCTTCTCCAACACCTTCTCCAACACCTTCTCCAACACCTTTTCCAACACCTTCTCCAACACCTTCTCCAACGCCTTCTCCAACACCTTCTCCATCACCTTCTCCAACGCCCTCTCCAACGCCCTCTCCAACACCTTCTCCAACGCCCTCTCCAACACCTTCTCCAACGCCCTCTCCAACGCCCTCTCCAACGCCCTCTCCAACACCTTCTCCAACGCCCTCTCCAACACCTTCTCCAACGCCCTCTCCAACGCCCTCTCCAACACCTTCTCCAACACCTTCTCCTAAACCTTCTCCAACGCCTTCTCCAACACCTTCTCCAACACCTTCTCCAACGCCCTCTCCAACGCCCTCTATAACACCCTCTCCAACATCTTCTCCAACGCCTTCTCCAACGCCCTCTCCAACGCCTTCTCCAACACCTCCAACACCTTTTCCAACACCTTCTCCAACACCTTCTCCAACACCTTCTCCAACACCTTCTCCAACGCCCTCTCCAACACCTTCTCCAACACCTTCTCCAACACCTTCTCCAACACCTTCTCCAACGCCCTCTCCAACACCTTCTCCAACGCCCTCTCCAACACCTTCTCCAACACCTTCTCCAACGCCCTCTCCAACGCCCTCTCCAACACCTTCTCCAACACCTTCTCCAACACCTTCTCCAACACCTACTCCAACGCCTTCTCCAAAACCTTCTCCAACACCCTCTCCAACACCCTCTCCAACACCCTCCCCAACGCCCTCTCCAACACCTTCTCCAACACCTTCTCCAACACCTTCTCCAACATCTTCTCCAACGCCCTCTCCAACGCCCTCTCCAACACCTTCTCCAACACCTTCTCCAACACCTTCTCCAACACCTTCTCCAACGCCCTCTCCAACACCTTCTCCAACACCTTCTCCAACACCTTCTCCAACGCCCTCTCCAACACCTTCTCCAACACCTTCTCCAACACCTTCTCCAACACCTTCTCCAACACCTTCTCCAACACCTTCTCCAACGCACTGGACACGATCCTTTACAACTCCAAAATCTGAGAGTACCACGGCACGCACTCAACGAGCCTCAGAAAAGTGATAAACGCAGCGATGACAGAAAGAAGAATTACAATAAATTGTATTAAAAGATAATAAAACATTTGGCGTCTTTGAAGGCATAAAACATATCGTCACTTGACATCTTGGAAGACAGAACAAATGACATATTTGAAAACATAAACACGTGTTATGTTACATAAAAGGGAGTCACGATAGCTCAGTGGTTAGTGAACTGCACTACAAAGGACAAGAGGTAGGGTTCGATCCCAACCGATGGGGTCCGGTTCACCCAGCCTTTAATGGGTTCCGGACTTTTTTTTGGGAAAGTAAAGCGACGCGGGCGTAATACCGACCACATTACCCCAAAAAGCATGTGCCGAAGATCTGTAGAATTTATGGTCACTAACACCATATTCCCTATACGCCACTTGGCGTGACGGGGGCACTTTACTTTTTTCATATTACATAAAAAAGACAGTATGATGACAAAAGACATGTATAAGTTATTGTGTAATGGTGAATCAGCTACCATGTTCGGGTAGTTGTAGCAGGAGAGCTCAATCTGAGGAGAAGAAGAAGAAGATATCGGAGAAGTTCTAATAGAAGAAGATGAAAAACGTGACAGATTAAGAAAAACTAAAGGAAGAAAATAAGAAAGCAATAAAGATAAATAAATGGAAAAAAGAAAGCAAGAAGGGTAAATAAATGAAAAGAAAGAAAGTAAGACAGAAAAAAAGAAAGGGAAGTATGTAAAAAAGCAAGAAGGATAAATAATTGAAAAGAAAGTAAGAAAGAAAAAAGAGTAAGAAGAAAGCAAGAAGGATAAATAAGAAAAAGCAAGAAGGATAATTAAAGAAAAGAAAGAAAGAAAGAAAGAAAGAAAGAAAGAAAGAAAGAAAGAAAGAAAGAAAGAAAGAAAGAAAGAAGAAAGAAAGAAAGAAAGAAAGAAAGAAAGAAGAAAGAAAGAAAGGGATGTATGTTAGAAAAATGAAGAACGATAAATAAATGTAAAGAAACAATGAAAGCACAAAAGAAAGAAAGAAAGAAACAAAGTAGGAATGAAAGAAAATAGAAAGAAAGAAGGATAGAAAGAAAGAACGAAAGAAGGAAAGAAAGAAAATTACGAAGAAACAGAAAGTAAGAAAGGTAATTACAAAGGAAGCAAAAAATAAAAAAACGAATCGATGATATATTCACATTATCTTTCATTGCTTTCCTCGTCAGGTCGGTGGCTGTTCGGACTGCTTCTCTGCGACTTTTTCATCACCTCCGACGTTCTGATGTGTACATCCAGCATCCTCCACCTCTGCACCATCTCCCTGGAACGCTACATAGGCATTAGGTACCCCCTGTGGACAAAGTACAAATCTAAACGGATTGTACTTCTCAAGATCGTCTTCGTGTGGACCATCGCGCTAGCCATCACTAGCCCAATCACAGTTCTAGGAGTCATCAAACAAGAAAATGTTCTTGTCGACGGTGAATGTGTTTTGAGCAACCCATATTTTGTCATTTACGGTTCCACTTTCGCTTTCTTTATTCCGCTTGCTATTATGGTGCTGATGTATGTGCTTACTGTCCGTATGTTAAGTAAACAAGCTATGTTGTGTCAGAGCCTACGCGCAGACGACGGGGAATGCCAACCAATTATACGAAGATCAACAAGCAGGCGGAATTGGCAACCAAGAAGGACGTATTACAGTCGAGCGACTTTCAACACTGGACAGTCTTACACCGGAAATCGTCTTGTGGTTGATGATGATGCTATGGCTATGACGGATTTCCGGATGAAAAGTTATCGATCACCAGGTGTGGCTAGACACAACACGATACCTGTGGGGCATTACCGTTGTAGTGAGTACACCAGACAAGATGTTACGGGAAGTGAAAATGGTAGCATGGGTGGAAGTAACGGTAGCCTTCATAGAGGGAGAAGCAATATAACCATCGCTAGTAGTAACAGCCATATCTGCAGTGTGGACGCTGGAGACAGTTCATCTCCTAGCCGCAGTAATGGCCAGAGAAGGAAGCTTTGTGATCAAAATAGGTCATGTCACTCAAGCTATGGGACAGGTCACGCAAGCTACGGGACTGATAGCACGAGTTATGGGACAGGCCACTCACATTATGGGACAGATAGCACGAGCTATGAGCCGACCAGTGCTGCCTATAAACCTGGTAGCGCCACTTACATGGGAGTTAACTCATCTACACATTTTCAATTCGTCAACGGTCTTCAGGAAGAGATAACCATCGAGCTACCTTCCGATTCTCAAAACTGCTGCTCATCCCGTCTTTCATCCTCCTCCTCCTCGTCATCCCCAACGTCTTCCACGAATCGAGAGCAGCGACGTTCCCATGACACTTCTCGGAAACACCACGTGGCGGTCAAGGCCGCGAGCATGTTACTCATGAAACGGGACACCAATGACCACGTTCAAGGCCACTCTCCTGCTCATACGTCATCAACTCGTACCAGTGTTAGAAGAGATAACTCTGTCAGAACTGAACAAAAAGCGTCAAAGGTTCTCGGAGTTGTCTTCATGATTTTCGTTATTTGCTGGGCCCCTTTCTTCACAGTCAACATTTTAACGGCTGTCTGCACTACCTGCCAGTTTGAGCCGACCCTCGTTACTGCCTTTGTTTGGCTGGGATACGTATCCTCCACGCTAAACCCAATAATCTACACAATTTTCAACAATATCTTTCGCATCACCTTCATCAAACTACTCTGCTGTAGATACAGACTGCTCCACCGTGCTCGCAGAAGTAGTACAATGACAGGAGTTAGAAATGGATTTATCAACGTCAGCGATTTCTCTCCGGCACACATCAACACAACAACAGTCAACACAAGTACAACATTTGTAGAAGAGTCTAACTGCTAATCTAATTTTTATTGGTTATTTTATCATTATTTTTTTTTTCAAAATTCCGTGTGAATATAAATCCCTACCTCTATAAACCAGTGACTTTTCAAAAACAAAAGTGTCGTTATTTCAAACAAAATCCACGAAACAAAAAATGTTCACCATTGTATATTTTTATTTTAATTATGAAATCATTACTTAAAATTTCCACAAAAATATGTGTTCTACGATAGATCTTTCTTTCAACAATTTTACGTGTAACAACTTTTACAGTTTCTGCCATTCGTTTTCTTGTTTCTTTCGATTCATTTCAACCTCTCTGTACGCTTTTCAGCTGCTCGTCTTTGTCACCTCACACTGCAAACTTTAGAGAAAGGCCTGCGTGCAACTCTTCTAGTGTGGCGTCACTGGTCATGTTCACCCACAGCCATCTATAATATTAATAAGGCAGCCGGACTGAAAAAAACCACCCAAAGCTTGTGAAGTTTTCAGCATTGTGAGCGGTCGTGGGTAAAAATGACGTCAGTCGTCTATAGCTCGCATAACTGAAGACGTCACACGTTTTGGGTGATTTTTAAAATAAAAAACCTTCCAGCCCTCAGGTCTTAGGAAAACTAAAGATGGATGTAGTTCACCCTTGCGAGCTATAGAAGGGTCCAAGCAAAGAAATGCATACAATTGCGAAGCTGCAGTAAAGCTAAAAAGGAGAATTGGAAAAAAAAACATTTAGAATCAAAATTCGGAATGGTTAAAGTTTTACAAAAATAGTGGACAATGCAAATTAGAACAACGTTTCGGCTCAAATAGGCCTTCAGCAGGAACAAACATACAACAAAGATAGTATCCACAATAAAAAATGATTTTAAAAATATAACAATTTAGAAATATAACGAGAAAAAAGAAACAGAAAGCGAAATAAAATAAGAAAAATAAAATGAGAAATGAAATAAGAAATAGAATGAGAAATAAAATAAGAAATAGAATGAGAAATGAAATAAGAAAAGTAGAATGAGAAATAAAATAAGAAATAGAATGAGAAATGAAATAAGAAATAGAATGAGAAAAGAAATAAGAAATAGAATAAGAAATGAAATAAGAAAAATAGAATGAGAAATGAAATCAGAAATAGAAAGCGAAATAAAATAAGAAATAGAATGAGAAATGAAATAAGAAAATAGAATGAGAAATGAAATAAGAAATAGAATGAGAAATGAAATAAGAAATAGAATGAGAAATAAAGTAAGAAATAGAATGAGAAATAGAATGAGAAATGAAATAAGAAATAGAATGAGAAATAGAATGAGAAATGAAATAAGAAATTGAATGAGAAATGAAATAAGAAATAGAATGTGAAATAAAATAAGAAATAGAATGAGAAATAACAATTAAAATTAAAAAAAAAAACAGAATAAAGTGTCTGCCCTATTTTTTATTTCTCATTCTAGTCGGAAATTATTTTTTTTTGTTTAATACATATCCGTGTGTGTGTTATATGTTTCTTCCTGCTGAAGGCCTATTGAACCGAAACGTTGTTCTAATTTGTGTCGTCCAAATATTACGTAAAGCTTTAATCATACCTTTTTATTTTTCACTTCTCGAGTTATAAAAGGCTGACAGAACCCTAACCACAACCACCCCTGCTTGCAAATGTGAACACGTCACACTAGTGGGGTTAAGTTCAGGCTCCAGTGGCCATCTCCTCGTTCACTCACTCAACAGAAGCTGCTCAATGCACGTTGCTATTTGAAATTGTTTGCGTGAAACATCTTGCCTATCTGCTTGTTCACTTGTATAACAGTTTCTTTATATCTTCTTTACTTAACTCTAGGTCCAGTCGTAATCAGCGCTGCTTCGCTGTGTACATTTTGTTGTCAACATAGGCACAAATAAAAGTATTGAAATGTCATTTTAAATATTTCTTTACTGCATTTGTATTTTATATTATTTTATTAGTTGCCTATTTATATTTATGTTTAAATACCTGGGCACAATGTTAATCTCAGATGGTAGGTCTCAGATGTATAAGAGAGGTGAGATGGTAGATGTATAAGAGAGGTGAGATGGTAGATGTACAAGAGAGGTGAGATGGTAGTTGTACAACAGAGGTGAGATGGTAGATGTACAACGAAGGTAGATGGTAGATGTACAACGAAGGTAGATGGTAGATGTACAACGAAGGTAGATGGTAGATGTACAACGAAGGTAGATGGTAGATGTACAACGAAGATAGAAGGTAGATGTGTAACAGAGGTAAGATGGTAGATGTACAACAGAGGCGAGATGGTAGATGTACAACAGAGGCGAGATGGTAGATGTACAACAGAGGCGAGATGGTAGATGTACAACAGAGGTGAGATGGTATATGTACAACAGAGGTGAGATGAGAGATGTACAACAGAGGTAGATGGTAGATGTTCAACAGGGGTGAGATGGTAGATGTACAACAGAGGTAGATGGTAGATTTACAACAGAAGAGATGGTACATGTGCAACAGAGGTGAGATGGTAGATTTACAACAGATGGTAGATGTAAAACAGAGGTGAGATGGTAGATGTACAAAAGAGGTAAGGTGGTATATGTACAACAGAGGTGAGATGGTAGATGTACAACGAAGGTAGATGGTAGATGCACAATGAAGATAGAAGGTAGATGTGTAACAGAGGTAAGATGGTAGATGTACAACAGAGGCGAGATGGTATATGTACAACAGAGGTGAGATGAGAGATGTACAACAGAGGTAGATGGTAGATGTACAACAGGGGTGAGATGGTAGATGTACAACAGAGGTAGATGGTAGATTTACAACGGAAGAGATGGTACATGTACAACAGAGGTGAGATGGTAGATTTACAACAGATGGTAGATGTAAAACAGAGGTGAGATGGTACATGTACAAAAGAGGTAAGGTGGTATATGTACAACAGAGGTGAGATGGTCGATGTACAACAGGGGTGAGATGGTTGATGTACAACAGAGGTAGATGGTAAATGTACAATAGAGGTGAGATGGTAGATGTACAAAAGAGGTAAGGTGGTATATGTACAACAGAGGTGAGATGGTCGATGTACAACAGGGGTGAGATGGTTGATGTACAACAGAGGTAGATGGTAAATGTACAACAGAGGTGAGATGGTAGATGTACAACAGAGGTGAGATGGTAGATTTACAACAGAAGGTAGATGGTAGATGATAACAGAGGTGAGATGGGAGATGTACAAAAGATGTGAGATGGTAGATGTACAACAGAGTTAGATGGTAGATGTACAACAGAAGAGATGGTAGATGTACAACAGAGGTGAGATGGTAGATGTACAAAATAGGTGAGATGGTAGATGTACAACAGAGATGACATGATAAATTACAACAGAGGTGAGATGGTAGATGTACAACAGAGGTGAGATGGTAGATGTACAACAGAGATGAGATGGTAGATGTACAACGAAGGTAGATGTACAACAGAAGTGAGATGGCAGATGTACAGCAGAGGTGAGATGGTAGATGTACAACGAAGGTAGATGTACAACAGAAGTGAGATGGCAGATGTACAGCAGAGGTGAGATGATAGATGTACAACGAAGGTAGATGGTAGATGTACAGCAGAGGTGAGATGATAGATGTACAACGAAGGTAGATGGCGGATGTACAGCAGAGGTGAGATGATAGATGTACAACGAAGGTAGATGGTAGATGTACAGCAGAGGTGAGATGATAGATGTACAACGAAGGTAGATGGTAGATGTACAGCAGAGGTGAGATGATAGATGTACAACGAAGGTAGATGGTAGATGTACAGCAGAGGTGAGATGATAGATGTACAACGAAGGTAGATGGTAGATGTACAGCAGAGGTGAGATGATAGATGTACAACGAAGGTAGATGGTAGATGTACAGCAGAGGTGAGATGATAGATGTACAACGAAGGTAGATGGCGGATGTACAGCAGAGGTGAGATGATAGATGTACAACGAAGGTAGATGGCAGATGTACAGCAGAGGTGAGATGATAGATGTACAACGAAGGTAGATGGTAGATGTACAACGAAGGTAGATGGTAGATGTACAGCAGAGGTGAGATGATAGATGTACAACGAAGGTAGATGGTAGATGTACAGCAGAGGTGAGATGATAGATGTACAACGAAGGTAGATGGTAGATGTACAGCAGAGGTGAGATGATAGATGTACAACGAAGGTAGATGGTAGATGTACAGCAGAGGTGAGATGATAGATGTACAACGAAGGTAGATGGTAGATGTACAGCAGAGGTGAGATGATAGATGTACAACGAAGGTAGATGGCGGATGTACAGCAGAGGTGAGATGATAGATGTACAACGAAGGTAGATGGCGGATGTACAGCAGAGGTGAGATGATAGATGTACAACGAAGGTAGATGGCAGATGTACAGCAGAGGTGAGATGATAGATGTACAACGAAGGTAGATGGTAGATGTACAACGAAGGTAGATGGTAAATTTACAAAAGAGGTGAGATGGTAGATGTACAAAAGGGGTGAGTTGGTAGATGTACAACAGAGGTAGATGGTAGATGTACAACAGGGGTGAGATGGTAGATGTACAACAGAGGTGAGATGCAAAATGGCTCAAGCAAAAGTAGCTTTCCAAAAAATGAGGAGGATACCGTGCAACCCATTTTTGACAATAGAAACAAGAAAAAAAGAGTTCCTAAATGTTATGTACAGCCAGTCTTAACATATTGATGTGAATCATGGACAATGGGACAACAGATAAGAAAATCACTGGAGGCTATAGAATTGTGGTTTTATAAAAGAATGTTGAGAATACCATGGACAGCTAAGAAGAGTAATGAAGATGTTCTGAAAGAGGCCAAGCAAAAAGAGAGCTAATTTCCAATATTAGGAAGAAACAATCATCATTTTTTGACCATGTAATGAGAAGAGAACAGCTGGAATATATTGTAACAACTGTAAAATTGAAGGACGTGAAATAGAGGTAAGCAAAGAGAAAATATACCAGACAGCTTAAGAGCATGGCTTGGCAGAAGATCAACAACAGAAATGATAAATAACTGTCCAGATCGAAAGTTGTGGAGAGACATGATCAACTACGCCAGCAGGCATGGTACTTGATGATGATGATGATGGTAATGATGATGATGATGATGATGCCACCATTATTGGTGTTCTAGAAACAATGAAAGTGGGTGCAGACAGAAGATCATGTGAAATCAGGTGCTTGAGAAAGATAACAAACAGAAAGATAGATCCGATCTTGATCTTCGTCATTCCAGTGCTGCCAGACGAAGCATGTGACCCGTAGTGCTTTTCACCACCCATCTCTATGCTTTGCTAAATATTTGATCTTATCTAATGAATCTATGACTACCAACATTGCTTCTCTTATAAGTGTTGTTTTTAGTGTCTCTCTAGGTCTTCCTCTTTTTCTGTATCCTGATGTTTCCCATGTCCATCTTCTCTTCCTAAATGTAGATGAGATCGTTGGTTGTATGACCATTTCTCTTATCTCTATATTAGTCTTGAATTCATTCCATTGTAGATGAGATCGTTGGTAGTATGCCATTTCTCTTATCTCTATATGTGTCTTGAATTCATTCCATTGTAGATGAGATCGTTGGTAGTATGCCATTTCTCTTATCTCTATATGTGTCTTGAATTCATTCCATTGTAGATGAGATCGTTGGTTGCATGACCATTTCTCTTATCTCTATATTAGTCTTGAATTCATTCCATTGTAGATGAGATCGTTGGTAGTATGCCATTTCTCTTATCTCTATATGTGTCTTGAATTCATTCCATTGTAGATGAGATCGTTGGTTGCATGACCATTTCTCTTATCTCTATATTAGTCTTGAATTCATTCCATTGTAGATGAGATCGTTGGTAGTATGCCATTTCTCTTATCTCTATATGTGTCTTGAATTCATTCCATTGTAGATGAGATCGTTGGTTGCATGACCATTTCTCTTATATCTATATGTGTCTTGAATTCATTCCATTGTAGATGAGATCGTTGGTTGCATGACCATTTCTCTTATCTCTATATGTGTCTTGAATTCATTCCATTGTAGATGAGATCGTTGGTTGTATGCCATTTCTCTTATCTCTATATTAGTCTTGAATTCATTCCATTGTAGATGAGATCGTTGGTTGCATGACCATTTCTCTTATCTCTATATTAGTCTTGAATTCATTCCATTGTAGATGAGATCGTTGGTTGTATGATCATTTCTCTTATCTCTATATTAGTCTTGAATTCATTCCATTGTAGATGAGATCGTTGGTTGCATGACCATTTCTCTTATCTCTATATTAGTCTTGAATTCATTCCATTGTAGATGAGATCGTTGGTTGCATGACCATTTCTCTTATCTCTATATTAGTCTTGAATTCATTCCATTGTAGATGAGATCGTTGGTTGCATGACCATTTCTCTTATCTCTATATTAGTCTTGAATTCATTCCATTGTAGATGAGATCGTTGGTTGCATGGCCATTTCTCTTATCTCTATATTAGTCTTAAATTCATTCCATTGTAGATGAGATCGTTGGTTGCATGACCATTTCTCTTATCTCTATATTAGTCTTGAATTCATTCCATTGTAGATGAGATCGTTGGTTGTATGACCATTTCTCTTATCTCTATATTAGTCTTGAATTCATTCCATTGTAGATGAGATCGTTGGTTGCATGACCATTTCTCTTATCTCTATATTAGTCTTGAATTCATTCTATTGTAGATGAGATCGTTGGTTGCATGACCATTTCTCTTATCTCTATATTAGTCTTGAATTCATTCCATCGTACACAGAGTATTCTTCGTAAGCATTTTCCTTCAACAGCGTTTAGTTTGCTCTTACTATGGTTTGTTGTTTTCCAGCTTTCGCATACTTAGGTAAGGGTTGATCGAATATCCAAAAGAAAAATCAATTAGAGAACAGATCGGAATGAAACCGTGACTGCAATATATATATATATATATATCATCACCATCATCATCAAGTACCGGGCCTGCTGGCGTAGGTGATCATGTCTCTCCACAATTTCGATCTCGACAGTTATTTATCAGTTCTGTTGTTGACCTTCTGCCAAGCCGTTCTCTAAAGCTGTCTGGTATCTTTTCTCTTTGCTTCCCTCTATCTCATCGTCCTTCAAATTTTTCCAGTTGTTACAATATATTCCAGCTGTTCTCTTCTCATTACATGGCCAAAAAATGATGATTGTTTCTTCCTAATATTGGAAATTAGCTCTCTTTTTGCTTTGGCCTCTTTCAGAACGTTTTCATTACTCTTCTTAGCTGTCCATGGTACTCTCAACATTCTTCCGTAAA
The DNA here is from genome assembly GCA_032433765.1 of Megaustenia siamemsis. Taxonomy (NCBI): domain Eukaryota; kingdom Metazoa; phylum Mollusca; class Gastropoda; order Stylommatophora; family Ariophantidae; genus Megaustenia; species Megaustenia siamemsis. Next base: position 7,296,095 of record JAVIAB010000049.1, on the reverse strand, counting down.
ACTAGATTTCTACCGACTCCAGTGATTTACTTATCTGTTGTTCTATTGTCCATTAATTCACATCCGTTTGTTAAGACTGGCTCTACGTAACATTTAAGAACTCTTTTTCTTGTTTCTATTGTCAAAAATGGATTGCATAGTATCTTCCTCATTTTTTGGAAAGCTGCTTTTGCCTGAGCCATTCTACATCTCACCTCTTTTGTACATCTTCCGTCTGAGGTTAACAAAGTTCCCAAATATTTAAATTCATTTTCCTGTTTTAATATTGTTCCACTTGTCATTATTCTGCACTGAGGTGATGTCTTTTTCTTTGTTGTTACCATTACTTCTGTCTTTTTGCTATTAAGGCTGAGTCCTTTATTTTTGCTTTCTCTCACTATGATGTCTATACATACAAACAGCAATTGAAATGGTTCGGACACTTGGCAAGAATGAAACCAGACCAAACATCGGGACAGAGAGAGCAAGATGGAGACCAAGAAAGACACAATGACGTATGCAAGAACCATAACATTTTTATCTGAACCGCTTCCAGATACAATTAAGTTAGACTTTTTCTCCTCTTTCATCACTTCCTCTTGTACCCGTTCGGTGTCGAGGGAGATACAAAGTTCTGGTTCTCGCCATTTTGGCGGCTTCATTCATTGTCGATTGATGTTGTAACGTTTCTTTAATGATGCCTGTCCATCTTACTCTGGCTCTGGCTCTTGCTCTTCTCCCTTCTTCTCTTTTAATATATCCTTTGTATGGTAATGATCTACACGGCATTCTTTCAAGATGGACAAACCAGTTTATTTGTTGTTTCTGTTTGTAGCTGAGGATGAACGACACTACATTTCAGTGACTAGAAGAACAAGCAAACACCTACAATATCAGATTATATTATACATTCATCCTTTCTCCTGCCACGCTTCAAGGCAAAACTAGATGGATAAAGGAAAGAACGGATTGCCGGCTATATAAGGACAGTTTAGTCAATAGTAGATTAAATAAGTTGGTTACAACATAAACATTTTAAAAAATGCAGACATTAATTATCTAAATTTGGGAATTAATATATTTATGAGTGGTAGAAAGTGACAAGAAGATCGGAGACAAAACACACACAACAAAAAAAAGAGGACACGAAAAAAGAAGACGCAAGAGGGAATACATATAAAAAGTAGCAACACAAGTCTACCTACATCTATCCTATATGTGGACATGACTGCCATTTTAAAAGAGAAACTATTTAGTCATAGTAACACTGCGTGTTGCTCTCGAGTGAAAAATCGACTTATTTCTTAACATAGAAAGTCTATTATTTTTCTTTGTATTAAATTATAGATGATGGCAATTATGGGGCAGCCATTAGCGATATCTACAAGGAGACAAAATAAGGCGAGATGGATTAGATTTGCTACTCTAAACGAAGGTCGTACTTTAAACAAGGGATAGATGAGAACTGGCTACGTTTGGTGCATTCTGCTTGAATCTGAGTGCTGGATAGGTACAAAAGGTAAAATCATGGCAGTCGTCACTGCTTACAAAATACTTCTTCTTGTCCATTTAAACTTCCTGTGGATCGAAGGTTTCCATCAAACACTTTCAACTGCCAGTGGAGGGTAGTTCTTCGATAAAAACACTTTCAACTCCACGTGGAGCGTAGGTCTTCAATAAACACTTTCAACTCCACGTGGAGAGTAGGTCTTCAACAAACACTTTCAACTCCCTGTTGAACGAAGGTCATCAACAAACACTTTCAACTCCCCGTTGAGCGAAGGTTATCAACAAACACTTTCAACTCCCCGTTGAGCGAAGGTTATCAACAAACACTTTCAACTCCCCGTTGAGCGAAGGTTATCAACAAACACATTCAACTCCCCGTTGAGCATAGAACAAACATTTTCCTAAAGCCGTTATGTTTGATGCAAATTTAGATCGTTCCATATCTACCCATATCATATATTCGATTATCTCGAATAGCAAAGCAAGCCCTCATATCAGGTTACCCGATGAGAAGAACATTGATCAGAGCAGTCGGCTCCCTCAATGAGATGCTTGCACAGACAGATGGCTTTGATTATCTTTAAACTGCTAGAACTTATATGTATCTCTACGCCCATCCTCGGTCGATATCTACCCCATCCTCGTCATCTCTGTTTCCATCTGTCTTCTCCAAACATATGTTGGTCTTCCTCTTTGTCTCCTTCCCTAGAGATTCACATTAAGGGCCTGTCGTGTTATACTCTCACTTGGGTTTCGCAGTGTTATCAAGCTCCATCTTTGTCGCACCTCTTTATCCACATATATTTAATTGGTACTTTTACATAGTCAAAAACAAATGAGGAAAATTCTCATACAATTATTTTTCCGAACCAAATAAGTAACAGAGAACTGGGGTCAAAAGGCGCAACTCAGAAGAAATGTACAGATAGACACAGACAAACAGATAGACAGACAGATAGAGACAGACAGATAGACACAGACAAACAGATAGACAGAGACAAACAGATAGACAGACAGACAGATAGAGACAGACATATAGAGACAGACAGATAGACACAGACAAACAGATAGACAGAGACAAACAGATAGACAGACAGACAGATAGAGACAGACAGATAGACACAGACAAACAGATAGACAGAGACAAACAGATAGACAGACAGACAGATAGAGACAGACATATAGAGACAGACATATAGAGACAGACAGATAGACACAGACAAACAGATAGAGAGAGACAGATAGACACTGACGAACAGATAGACAGATAGACACAGACAGATAGACACAGACAAACAGATAGACACAGACAACAGATAGACACAGACTAGACACAAACAAACAGATAGACACAGACAAACAGATAGACACAGACAAACAGATAGACACAGACAGATAGACACAAACAAACAGATAGACACAGACAAACAGATATACACAGACAACAGATAGACACAGACAGATAGACACAAACAAACAGATAGACACAAACAAACAGATAGACACAGACAGATAGACACAAACAAACAGATAGACACAAACAAACAGATATACACAGACAAACAGATAGACACAGACAGATAGACACAAACAAACAGATAGACACAAACAAACAGATAGACACAGACAAACAGATAGACACAGACAGATAGACACAAACAAACAGATAGACACAAACAAACAGATATACACAGACAAACAGATAGACACAGACAAACAGATAGACACAGACAGATAGACACAAACAAACAGATAGACACAGACAAACAGATAGACACAGACAAACAGATAGACACAAACAAACAGATAGACACAGACAAACACATAGACACAGACAAACAGATAGACACAGACAGATAGACACAAACAAGATAGACACAGACAAACAGATAGACACAGACAAACAGATAGACACAGACAAACAGATAGACAGACATAGACACAGACAAACAGATAGACAGACAGACACAGACAAACAGATAGACATACAAACATATACAGACAGACAGACAGATAGGCATAGAGAAACAGATAGACAGACAGGCAGGCAGGTAGACAGAGTGAGAGAAAGACAAGAAGGCAGTCAGACATACAGACAGCAGCGGAAGAACGTAAAGGACGTATGGGTTCGATGGATGGATGTAGGTGTAGGTCGGTAGTTAATATAAAACAATTGTTTTAATCAAAGATAACTTAGTTTATTTCCTCAATTACGTCTTTCCAGGAAGATAAAAATGTGACTAAGAGAAACAATCTCAAAATGTGAAATCTTTTGTGGTTCCAAATTCGACATTGTAGATCCCTAAACTCTCAGACTGACCATTTCTTTTATCTTTTTTGTTAGGAACTTTAACTACTAAATTAATATTAAAATATAAATATTGGAATTACCAACACAGGTACTCAATACAACAATAAAATCAACATCAACAAAACAGAAAGCCATGAACATAGCAAAAGAGAAACAGAACATCAACATAACTATAGATGGCAAACAGCTAAAACAAGTAGAGGGTTTCAAATATCTAGGAAGTCTAGTGACAAACATAAATTCCCAAACAACAGAATTAGACTCAAGATGCAACAAAGCGTGCCAAATCATTGGACAGCTATCACCACTGTTCTCCAACAAGGAAATATCTCTAGAGGCAAAACGGGCACTCTACAATACAATCTTCATTCCAACGTTGTGCTACCAATGCCAGACCTGGACCCAAGATGCAAGAACAATAAGAAAATAACAGCTACCTAAATAAATTAAATGTGTTAGACGAATGGCAGGAAACAGTCTGAGAGATACGATAAGAGATAAGATAAGAGATAAGATAAGAGATAAGATAAGAGATAAGATAAGAGATAGATAAGAGATAAGATAAGAGATAAGGCTCTGAGGGGAAATAACTATGCAATAATTCTCGCCATAGAATACATACCGAAACAACAATTCAAATGGTTTGACCATGTGATGCGACAGAAAGATCAATACACAACACAACAAGCGCTTTCAATAAATGCAATAAGAACACCAGACCAGATCGAGCAAGAAAGAGACCGATTGATGGAATATTAGAAAGACTAGAAAACATAACATCAAGAGAGAGGCTCATAATAGACCGCAAATAATATCTCCCCTCGAAATTGTAAAGCAAATGAGAAAGGAAAGAAGCAGAGAGAAACATTGACTTTAGCTTGACTCATTTCACGTTTCGTGTTAGAATCACAAATTGAAACCACTCCCATCAAATAAATAATTGTCAGAGTTAGAAGAATGTACTAGGCTCAGAACATCGTTATACAAACATATAAAATTGGCCACCATTATAATGTCATTTTGAAACGAAGACAAACTGCTGTGAGAATCACTCTGACGTTGATCGAAATGGGAAACACGAATTCTCAATCTAAAAATGTGTCTACCGTGTTTGTTTACATAACTAAACATGTCTAAACAAACAGATTCTTGCAAACATTTAAATTTAGTTTATGAGGTAAACAAACATCTAAATCTTTCAGCAAAAGACATACATTGTTTCGCTAAAATACAAACTAATTTTAAAGAGATTTATATTTTTAAAAAATTGAACTAAGAATGGCTGAAAGCTGACACAGCTACGGGACAATATTTGTTACGTTGTCAAGCTTGGCTCATCAACAAACGAGGAGGGATTTACCAAGAATGTAATTAATTCTCTTTTTTTAGAAAGTGAAGGGAAAAAAACTGTAATCAGTAAATGTATAAATTACCTTCGTGAACTCTGAACTCTGGGGGTCACTGAGGCTGGTATCTGTCACGAGACAGCTTCTCAAGACAGTCTCACTTGACCCCATTCTCTTTCTTCAAGCCACGAGCAGCTCCAAATGTCAACTACTGAGAAATCCTTCAGGAAATATCTGAGGATGAATTCGTGCAGTGTGGGTGGTCTAGAGGTAAGGTGTCGTCCGCTGATCAAGAAGGTCCGAGTTCGAATCCCGCTATATATATATATATATATATATATATATATATATATATATATATATATATATATATATATATATAAATTTGAATCTGTGGTTTCTTTTACGCAACACAGAAATAAAAAGCAGAATAGCTGAGGACAAAATAGCATTTGAGAAAATGGAAAATATCTTACACAACAAATCTATGTCAATAGTAGTGAGATAGAGAGTGCATCAGTGCTATATACAACCAATTCAGACATATGGAAACGAATCATGGACAGTAAACAAACATATGAAAAGACGATTAGAGGCCACAGAGATAGGATTTCTCAGAAGAATGCTGAAAGTTCCCTGTATAGCTAAAAAAGCCATTGAGGAAGTTCTCAAAGAGGCAAACACTAAAAAGGAGCTACTAAAAAACATCAGAAAGAAACAATCAACATTTTTAGGCACATCAAAAGAAGAAGAAAGTTGGAATACTTGGCTACAACTGGAAAAATAAAAGGAAAGAGAAATCGCGGACGACAAAGAGAGAAAATACTAGATAGCTTGGTGTCATGGCATGGAAAGCAGTCAACAATAGAACTGATACGATGCACTGTAGATAGAAGATTGTGGAAGGACATGATCGCCTACGCCAACCGGTATGGCAAATGATGATAATGATGATGATGACCCTACCCTGAACTCTGGGTAATGAGACACGATGTCTAGCCCTCTCGGATAACGACAACAGAAAACCCAGGAGGCCTCGTGTTTATTTTGCGCACGTTAAAGAAACTTTGACAGTTAAAAATAGGCAAGGTTATCCACAAATAAAAACTGCTCGGACAAAATTGCTAGAGAAAAATTCTAGGGAGTCTCTGTAGTAGGGAGTCTCTGTAGTAGGGAGTCTCTGTAGTAGGGAGTCTTTGTAGTAGGAGTCTCTGTAGTAGGGAGTCTCTGTAGTAGGGAGTCTTTGTAGTAGGAGTCTCTGTAGTAGGGAGTCTCTGTAGTAGGGAGTCTTTGTAGTAGGGAGTCTTTGTAGTAGGAGTCTCTGTAGTAGGGAGTCTCTGTAGTAGGGAGTCTCTGTAGCAGGGAGTCTCTGTAGTAGGGAGTCTCTGTAGTAGGGAGTCTCTGTAGTAGGGAGTCTCTGTAGTAGGAGTCTCTGTAGTAGGGAGTCTCTGTAGTAGGGAGTCTCTGTAGCAGGGAGTCTCTGTAGTAGGGAGTCTTTGTAGTAGGGAGTCTCTGTAGTAGGGAGTCTTTGTAGTAGGGAGTCTCTGCAGTAGGGAGTCTTTGTAGTAGGAGTCTCTGTAGTAGGGAGTCTCTGTAGTAGGAGTCTCTGTAGTAGGGAGTCTCTGTAGTAGGGAGTCTCTGTAGTAGGGAGTCTCTGTAGTAGGGAGTCTCTGTAGTAGGGAGTCTCTGTAGTAGGGAGTCTCTGTAGTAGGGAGTCTCTTGTAGTAGGGAGTCTCTGTAGTAGGGAGTCTTTGTAGTAGGGAGTCTCTGTAGTAGGGAGTCTTTGTAGTAGGGAGTCTTTGTAGTAGGGAGTCTCTGTAGTAGGGAGTCTTTGTAGTAGGGAGTCTCTGTAGTAGGGAGTCTCTGTAGTAGGGAGTCTCTGTAGTAGGGAGTCTCTGTAGTAGGGAGTCTTTGTAGTAGGGAGTCTCTGTAGTAGGGAGTCTCTGTAGTAGGGAGTCTCTGTAGTAGGGAGTCTCTGTAGTAGGGAGTCTCTGTAGTAGGGAGTCTCTGTAGTAGGGAGTCTCTGTAGTAGGGAGTCTCTGTAGTAGGAGTCTCTGTAGTAGGGAGTCTCTGTAGTAGGGAGTCTCTGTAGTAGGGAATCTCTGTAGTAGGGAGTCTCTGTAGTAGGGAGTCTCTGTAGTAGGGAGTCTCTGTAGTAGGGAGTCTCTGTAGTAGGGAGTCTCTGTAGTAGGGAGTCTCTGTAGTAGGGAGTCTTTGTAGTAGGGAGTCTCTGTAGTAGGAGTCTCTGTAGTAGGGAGTCTCTGTAGTAGGGATTCTCTGTAGTAGGGAGTCTCTGTAGTAGGGAGTCTCTGTAGTAGGAGTCTCTGTAGTAGGGAGTCTCTGTAGTAGGGAGTCTCTGTAGTAGGGAGTCTCTGTAGTAGGGAGTCTCTGTAGTAGGAGTCTCTGTAGTAGGGAGTCTCTGTAGTAGGGAGTCTCTGTAGTAGGGAGTCTCTGTAGTAGGAAGTCTCTGTAGTAGGGAGTCTTTGTAGTAGGGAGTCTCTGTAGTAGGGAGTCTTTGTAGTAGGGAGTCTCTGTAGTAGGGAGTCTCTGTAGTAGGGAGTCTCTGTAGTAGGGAGTCTCTGTAGTAGGAGTCTCTGTAGTAGGGAGTCTCTGTAGTAGGGAGTCTCTGTAGTAGGGAGTCTAGGTAGTAGGAAGTCTCTGTAGTAGGGAGTCTCTGTAGTAGGGAGTCTCTGTAGTAGGGAGTCTTTGTAGTAGGGAGTCTCTGTAGTAGGGAGTCTCTGTAGTAGGGAGTCTCTGTAGTAGGAGTCTCTGTAGTAGGGAGTCTCTGTAGTAGGGAGTCTCTGTAGTAGGGAGTCTCTGTAGTAGGGAGTCTCTGTAGTAGGAAGTCTCTGTAGTAGGAAGTCTTTGTAGTAGGGAGTCTCTGTAGTAGGGAGTCTCTGTAGTAGGGAGTCTCTGTAGTAGGGAGTCTCTGTAGTAGGGAGTCTCTGTAGTAGGAAGTCTCTGTAGTAGGGAGTCTCTGTAGTAGGGAGTCTCTGTAGTAGGAAGTCTTTGTAGTAGGAAGTCTTTGTAGTAGGAAGTCTCTGTAGTAGGGAGTCTTTGTAGTAGGGAGTCTCTGTAGTAGGGAGTCTCTGTAGTAGGGAGTCTCTGTAGTAGGGAATCTCTGTAGTAGGAAGTCTCTGTAGTAGGGAGTCTCTGTAGTAGGGAGTCTCTGTAGTAGGGAGTCTCTGTAGTAGGGAGTCTCTGTAGTAGGAAGTCTCTGTAGTAGGGAGTCTCTGTAGTAGGGAGTCTCTGTAGTAGGAAGTCTCTGTAGTAGGGAGTCTCTGTAGTAGGGAGTCTCTGTAGTAGGGAGTCTCTGTAGTAGGGAGTCTCTGTAGTAGGGAGTCTCTGTAGTAGGAAGTCTCTGTAGTAGGGAGTCTCTGTAGTAGGGAGTCTCTGTAGTAGGAAGTCTCTGTAGTAGGGAGTCTCTGTAGTAGGAAGTCTCTGTAGTAGGGAGTCTCTGTAGTAGGGAGTCTCTGTAGTAGGAAGTCTCTGTAGTAGGGAGTCTCTGTAGTAGGGAGTCTCTGTAGTAGGAAGTCTCTGTAGTAGGGAGTCTCTGTAGTAGGAAGTCTCTGTAGTAGGGAGTCTCTGTAGTAGGGAGTCTCTGTAGTAGGGAGTCTTTGTAGTAGGGAGTCTTTGTAGTAGGAGTCTCTGTAGTAGGGAGTCTCTGTATTAGGGAGTCTCTGTAGTAGGGAGTCTCTGTAGTAGGGAGTCTCTGTAGTAGGGAGTCTTTGTAGTAGGGAGTCTCTGTAGTAGGGAGTCTCTGTAGTAGGGAGTCTCTGTAGTAGGGAGTCTTTGTAGTAGGAGTCTCTGTAGTAGGGAGTCTCTGTAGTAGGGAGTCTTTGTAGTAGGGAGTCTTGTAGTAGGGAGTCTCTGTAGTAGGGAGTCTCTGTAGTAGGGAGTCTCTGTAGTAGGGAGTCTCTGTAGTAGGGAGTCTCTGTAGTAGGGAGTCTTTGTAGTAGGGAGTCTCTGTAGTAGGGAGTCTTGTAGTAGGAGTCTCTGTAGTAGGGAGTCTCTGTAGTAGGGAGTCTCTGTAGTAGGGAGTCTTTGTAGTAGGGAGTCTCTGTAGTAGGGAGTCTCTGTAGTAGGGAGTCTCTGTAGTAGGAGTCTTGTAGTAGGGAGTCTCTGTAGTAGGGAGTCTCTGTAGTAGGGAGTCTCTGTAGTAGGAAGTCTTTGTAGTAGGAAGTCTCTGTAGTAGGAAGTCTCTGTAGTACAAGTCTTGTAGTAGGGAGTCTCTGTAGTAGGGAGTCTCTGTAGTAGGGAGTCTCTGTAGTAGGGAATCTCTGTAGTAGGAAGTCTCTGTAGTAGGGAGTCTCTGTAGTAGGTAGTCTTTGTAGTAGGGAGTCTCTGTAGTAGGGAGTTTCTGTAGTAGGGAGTCTCTGTAGTAGGGAGTCTCTGTAGTAGGGAGTCTCTGTAGTAGGGAGTCTCTGTAGTAGGGAGTCTCTGTAGTAGGGAGTCTCTGTAGTAGGAAGTCTCTGTAGTAGGGAGTCTCTGTAGTAGGAAGTCTCTGTAGTAGGGAGTCTCTGTAGTAGGGAGTCTCTGTAGTAGGGAGTCTCTGTAGTAGGGAGTCTCTGTAGTAGGAAGTCTCTGTAGTAGGGAGTCTCTGTAGTAGGGAGTCTCTGTAGTAGGGAGTTTCTGTAGTAGGGAGTCTCTGTAGTAGGGAGTCTCTGTAGTAGGGAGTCTCTGTAGTAGGAAGTCTCTGTAGTAGGGAGTTTCTGTAGTAGGGAGTCTCTGTAGTAGTGAGTCTCTGTAGTAGGGAGTCTCTGTAGTAGGGAGTCTCTGTAGTAGGGAGTCTCTGTAGTAGGAGTCTCTGTAGTAGGAAGTCTTTGTAGTAGGAAGTCTCTGTAGTAGGAAGTCTCTGTAGTAGGAGTCTTTGTAGTAGGGAGTCTCTGTAGTAGGGAGTCTCTGTAGTAGGGAGTCTCTGTAGTAGGGAGTCTCTGTAGTAGGGAGTCTCTGTAGTAGGAAGTCTTTGTAGTAGGAAGTCTCTGTAGTAGGGAGTCTCTGTAGTAGGGAGTCTTTGTAGTAGGGAGTCTCTGTAGTAGGGAGTCTCTGTAGTAGGGAGTCTCTGTAGTAGGGAGTCTCTGTAGTAGGGAGTCTTTGTAGTAGGAGTCTCTGTAGTAGGGAGTCTCTGTAGTAGGGAGTCTCTGTAGTAGGGAGTCTCTGTAGTAGGAAGTCTCTGTAGTAGGAAGTCTTTGTAGTAGGAAGTCTCTGTAGTAGGAGTCTTGTAGTAGGGAGTCTCTGTAGTAGGGAGTCTCTGTAGTAGGGAGTCTCTGTAGTAGGGAGTCTCTGTAGTAGGAAGTCTCTGTAGTAGGGAGTCTCTGTAGTAGGGAGTCTCTGTAGTAGGGAGTCTCTGTAGTAGGAAGTCTCTGTAGTAGGGAGTCTCTGTAGTAGGGAGTCTCTGTAGTAGGAAGTCTCTGTAGTAGGGAGTCTCTGTAGTAGGGAGTCTCTGTAGTAGGGAGTCTCTGTAGTAGGGAGTCTCTGTAGTAGGGAGTCTCTGTAGTAGGGAGTCTCTGTAGTAGGGAGTCTCTGTAGTAGGAAGTCTCTGTAGTAGGGAGTCTCTGTAGTAGGAAGTCTCTGTAGTAGGAAGTCTTTGTATTAGGAAGTCTCTGTAGTAGGAAGTCTCTGTAGTAGGAAGTCTTTGTATTAGGAAGTCTCTGTAGTAGGGAGTCTCTGTAGTAGGAAGTCTCTGTAGTAGGAGTCTCTGTAGTAGGTAGTCTCTGCAGTAGAAGTCTTTGTAGTAGGAAGTCTCTGTAGTAGGGGTCTCTGTAGTAGGAAGTCTCTTTAGTAGGAGTCTCTGTAGTAGGGAGTCTCTGCAGTAGGGAGTCTTTGTAGTAGGAGTCTCTGTAGTAGGGAGTCTCTGTATTAGGAAGTCTCTGTAGTAGGGAGTCTCTGTATTAGGAAGTCTCTGTAGTAGGAAGTCTCTGTAGTAGGGAGTCTTTGTAGTAGGGAGTCTCTGTAGTAGGGAGTCTCTGTAGTAGGGAGTCTCTGTATTAGGAAGTCTCTGTAGTAGGAAGTCTCTGTAGTAGGGAGTCTTTGTAGTAGGGAGTCTCTGTAGTAGGGAGTCTCTGTAGTAGGGAGTCTCTGTAGTAGGGAGTCTCTGTAGTAGGGAGTCTCTGTAGTAGGGAGTCTCTGTTGTAGGTAGTCTTTGTAGCAGGGAGTCTCTGTAGCAGGGAGTTTCTGTAGTAGGGAGTCTTTGTAGTAGGGAGTCTCTGTAGTAGGGAGTCTTTGTAGTAGGGAGTCTCTGTAGTAGGGAGTCTCTGTAGTAGGGAGTCTCTGTAGTAGGGAGTCTCTGTAGTAGGGAGTCTCTGTAGTAGGGAGTCTCTGTAGTAGGGAGTCTCTGTAGTAGGGAGTCTTGTAGTAGGAGTCTCTGTAGTAGGGAGTCTCTGTAGTAGGGAGTAGTAGGGAGTCTTTGTAGTAGGGAGTCTTTGTAGTAGGGAGTCTCTGTAGTAGGGAGTCTCTGTAGTTGGGAGTCTTTGTAGTAGGGAGTCTCTGTAGTAGGGAGTCTCTGTAGTAGGGAGTCTTTGTAGTAGGGAGTCTCTGTAGTAGGGAGTCTCTGTAGTAGGGAGTCTCTGTAGTAGGGAGTCTTTGTAGTAGGAGTCTCTGTAGTAGGAGTCTCTGTAGTAGGGAGTCTCTGTAGTAGGGAGTCTCTGTAGTAGGAAGTCTCTGTAGTAGGAGTCTCTGTAGTAGGGAGTCTTTGTAGTAGGGAGTCTCTGTAGTAGGGAGTCTTTGTAGTAGGGAGTCTTTGTAGTAGGAAGTCTCTGTAGTAGGGAGTCTCTGTAGTAGGGAGTCTCTGTAGTAGGGAGTCTCTGTAGTAGGGAGTCTCTGTAGTAGGGAGTCTTTGTAGTAGGGAGTCTCTGTAGTAGGGAGTCTCTGTAGTAGGAGTCTCTGTAGTAGGGAGTCTTTGTAGTAGGGAGTCTCTGTAGTAGGGAGTCTCTGTAGTAGGGAGTCCCTGTAGTAGGAAGTCTTTGTAGTAGGAAGTCTTTGTAGTAGGAAGTCTCTGTAGTAGGGAGTCTTTGTAGTAGGGAGTCTCTGTAGTAGGGAGTCTCTGTAGTAGGGAGTCTCTGTAGTAGGGAGTCTCTGTAGTAGGGAGTCTCTGTAGTAGGGAATCTCTGTAGTAGGAAGTCTCTGTAGTAGGGAGTCTCTGTAGTAGGGAGTCTCTGTAGTAGGGAGTCTCTGTAGTAGGGAGTCTCTGTAGTAGGAAGTCTCTGTAGTAGGGAGTCTCTGTAGTAGGGAGTCTCTGTAGTAGGAAGTCTCTGTAGTAGGGAGTCTCTGTAGTAGGAAGTCTCTGTAGTAGGGAGTCTCTGTAGTAGGGAGTCTCTGTAGTAGGAAGTCTCTGTAGTAGGGAGTCTCTGTAGTAGGGAGTCTCTGTAGTAGGAAGTCTCTGTAGTAGGAGTCTCTGCAGTAGGAAGTCTCTGTAGTAGGGAGTCTCTGTAGTAGGGAGTCTCTGTAGTAGGGAGTCTTTGTAGTAGGGAGTCTTTGTAGTAGGAGTCTCTGTAGTAGGGAGTCTCTGTAGTAGGAGTCTCTGTGGTAGGGAGTCTCTGTAGTAGGGAGTCTCTGTAGTAGGGAGTCTTTGTAGTAGGGAGTCTCTGTAGTAGGGAGTCTCTGTAGTAGGTAGTCTCTGTAGTAGGGAGTCTTTGTAGTAGGAGTCTCTGTAGTAGGGAGTCTCTGTAGTAGGGAGTCTTTGTAGTAGGGAGTCTTTGTAGTAGGGAGTCTCTGTAGTAGGGAGTCTCTGTAGTACGGAGTCTCTGTAGTAGGGAGTCTCTGTAGTAGGGAGTCTCTGTAGTAGGGAGTCTTTGTAGTAGGGAGTCTCTGTAGTAGGGAGTCTTTGTAGTAGAGTCTCTGTAGTAGGGAGTCTCTGTAGTAGGGAGTCTCTGTAGTAGGGAGTCTTTGTAGTAGGGAGTCTCTGTAGTAGGGAGTCTCTGTAGTAGGGAGTCTCTGTAGTAGGAAGTCTTTGTAGTAGGGAGTCTCTGTAGTAGGGAGTCTCTGTAGTAGGAAGTCTTTGTAGTAGGAAGTCTTTGTAGTAGGAAGTCTCTGTAGTACAAGTCTTTGTAGTAGGGAGTCTCTGTAGTAGGGAGTCTCTGTAGTAGGGAGTCTCTGTAGTAGGGAATCTCTGTAGTAGGAAGTCTCTGTAGTAGGGAGTCTCTGTTGTAGGTAGTCTTTGTAGCAGGGAGTCTCTGTAGCAGGGAGTTTCTGTAGCAGGGAGTCTTGTAGTAGGGAGTCTCTGTAGTAGGGAGTCTCTGTAGTAGGGAGTCTCTGTAGTAGGGAGTCTCTGTAGTAGGGAGTCTCTGTAGTAGGAAGTCTCTGTAGTAGGGAATCTCTGTAGTAGGAAGTCTCTGTAGTAGGAGTCTCTGTAGTAGGGAGTCTCTGTAGTAGGGAGTCTCTGTAGTAGGAAGTCTCTGTAGTAGGGAGTCTCTGTAGTAGGGAGTCTCTGTAGTAGGGAGTTTCTGTAGTAGGGAGTCTCTGTAGTAGGGAGTCTCTGTAGTAGGGAGTCTCTGTAGTAGGAAGTCTCTGTAGTAGGGAGTTTCTGTAGTAGGAGTCTCTGTAGTAGTGAGTCTCTGTAGTAGGGAGTCTCTGTAGTAGGAGTCTCTGTAGTAGGGAGTCTCTGTAGTAGGGAGTCTCTGTAGTAGGAAGTCTTTGTAGTAGGAAGTCTCTGTAGTAGGAAGTCTCTGTAGTAGGGAGTCTTTGTAGTAGGGAGTCTCTGTAGTAGGGAGTCTCTGTAGTAGGGAGTCTCTGTAGTAGGGAGTCTCTGTAGTAGGGAGTCTCTGTAGTAGGAAGTCTTGTAGTAGGAAGTCTCTGTAGTAGGGAGTCTCTGTAGTAGGGAGTCTTTGTAGTAGGGAGTCTCTGTAGTAGGGAGTCTCTGTAGTAGGGAGTCTCTGTAGTAGGGAGTCTCTGTAGTAGGGAGTCTTTGTAGTAGGAAGTCTCTGTAGTAGGGAGTCTCTGTAGTAGGGAGTCTCTGTAGTAGGGAGTCTCTGTAGTAGGAAGTCTCTGTAGTAGGAAGTCTTTGTAGTAGGAAGTCTCTGTAGTAGGGAGTCTTTGTAGTAGGGAGTCTCTGTAGTAGGGAGTCTCTGTAGTAGGGAGTCTCTGTAGTAGGGAATCTCTGTAGTAGGAGTCTCTGTAGTAGGGAGTCTCTGTAGTAGGGAGTCTCTGTAGTAGGGAGTCTCTGTAGTAGAAGTCTCTGTAGTAGGGAGTCTCTGTAGTAGGGAGTCTCTGTAGTAGGAAGTCTCTGTAGTAGGGAGTCTCTGTAGTAGGGAGTCTCTGTAGTAGGGAGTCTCTGTAGTAGGGAGTCTCTGTAGTAGGGAGTCTCTGTAGTAGGGAGTCTCTGTAGTAGGGAGTCTCTGTAGTAGGAAGTCTCTGTAGTAGGGAGTCTCTGTAGTAGGAAGTCTCTGTAGTAGGAAGTCTTTGTATTAGGAAGTCTCTGTAGTAGGAAGTCTCTGTAGTAGGAAGTCTTTGCATTAGGAAGTCTCTGTAGTAGGGAGTCTCTGTAGTAGGAAGTCTTTGTAGTAGGAGTCTCTGTAGTAGGTAGTCTCTGCAGTAGAAAGTCTTTGTAGTAGGAAGTCTCTGTAGTAGGGAGTCTCTGTAGTAGGAAGTCTCTTTAGTAGGGAGTCTCTGTAGTAGGGAGTCTCTGCAGTAGGGAGTCTTTGTAGTAGGAGTCTCTGTAGTAGGGAGTCTCTGTATTAGGAAGTCTCTGTAGTAGGGAGTCTCTGTATTAGGAAGTCTCTGTAGTAGGAAGTCTCTGTAGTAGGGAGTCTTTGTAGTAGGGAGTCTCTGTAGTAGGGAGTCTCTGTAGTAGGGAGTCTCTGTATTAGGAAGTCTCTGTAGTAGGAAGTCTCTGTAGTAGGGAGTCTTTGTAGTAGGGAGTCTCTGTAGTAGGGAGTCTCTGTAGTAGGGAGTCTCTGTAGTAGGGAGTCTCTGTAGTAGGGAGTCTCTGTAGTAGGGAGTCTCTGTTGTAGGTAGTCTTTGTAGCAGGGAGTCTCTGTAGCAGGGAGTTTCTGTAGCAGGGAGTCTTTGTAGTAGGGAGTCTCTGTAGTAGGGAGTCTTTGTAGTAGGGAGTCTCTGTAGTAGGGAGTCTCTGTAGTAGGGAGTCTCTGTAGTAGGAGTCTCTGTAGTAGGGAGTCTCTGTAGTAGGGAGTCTCTGTAGTAGGGAGTCTCTGTAGTAGGGAGTCTTTGTAGTAGGAGTCTCTGTAGTAAGGAGTCTCTGTAGTAGGGAGTCTTTGTAGTAGGGAGTCTTTGTAGTAGGGAGTCTCTGTAGTAGGGAGTCTCTGTAGTTGGGAGTCTTTGTAGTAGGGAGTCTCTGTAGTAGGGAGTCTCTGTAGTAGGGAGTCTTTGTAGTAGGGAGTCTCTGTAGTAGGGAGTCTCTGTAGTAGGGAGTCTCTGTAGTAGGGAGTCTTTGTAGTAGGAGTCTCTGTAGTAGGAGTCTCTGTAGTAGGGAGTCTCTGTAGTAGGGAGTCTCTGTAGTAGGAAGTCTCTGTAGTAGGGAGTCTCTGTAGTAGGGAGTCTTTGTAGTAGGGAGTCTCTGTAGTAGGGAGTCTTTGTAGTAGGGAGTCTTTGTAGTAGGAAGTCTCTGTAGTAGGGAGTCTCTGTAGTAGGGAGTCTCTGTAGTAGGGAGTCTCTGTAGTAGGGAGTCTTTGTAGTAGGGAGTCTCTGTAGTAGGGAGTCTCTGTAGTAGGGAGTCTCTGTAGTAGGGAGTCTTTGTAGTAGGGAGTCTCTGTAGTAGGGAGTCTCTGTAGTAGGGAGTCCCTGTAGTAGGAAGTCTTTGTAGTAGGAAGTCTTTGTAGTAGGAAGTCTCTGTAGTAGGGAGTCTTTGTAGTAGGGAGTCTCTGTAGTAGGGAGTCTCTGTAGTAGGGAGTCTCTGTAGTAGGGAGTCTCTGTAGTAGGGAGTCTCTGTAGTAGGGAATCTCTGTAGTAGGAAGTCTCTGTAGTAGGGAGTCTCTGTAGTAGGGAGTCTCTGTAGTAGGGAGTCTCTGTAGTAGGAAGTCTCTGTAGTAGGGAGTCTCTGTAGTAGGGAGTCTCTGTAGTAGGAAGTCTCTGTAGTAGGGAGTCTCTGTAGTAGGGAGTCTCTGTAGTAGGGAGTCTCTGTAGTAGGGAGTCTCTGTAGTAGGGAGTCTCTGTAGTAGGAAGTCTCTGTAGTAGGGAGTCTCTGTAGTAGGAAGTCTCTGTAGTAGGAAGTCTCTGTAGTAGGGAGTCTCTGTAGTAGGGAGTCTCTGTAGTAGGGAGTCTCTGTAGTAGGAAGTCTCTGTAGTAGGGAGTCTCTGTAGTAGGGAGTCTCTGTAGTAGGAAGTCTCTGTAGTAGGGAGTCTCTGCAGTAGGAAGTCTTTGTAGTAGGAGTCTCTGTAGTAGGGAGTCTCTGTAGTAGGAAGTCTTTGTAGTAGGAAGTCTCTGTTGTAGGGAGTCTCTGTAGTAGGAAGTCTTTGTAGTAGGGAGTCTCTGTAGTAGGAAGTCTCTGTAGTAGGAAGTCTTTGTAGTAGGAGTCTCTGTAGTAGGAAGTCTCTGTAGTAGGGAGTCTCTGTAGTAGGGAGTCTCTGCAGTAGGAAGTCTTTGTAGTAGGAGTCTCTGTAGTAGGCAGTCTCTGTAGTAGGAAGTCGTTGTAGTAGGAAGTCTCTGTAGTAGGGAGTCTCTGTAGTAGGAATTCTTTGTAGTAGGAGTCTCTGTAGTAGGGAGTCTCTGCAGTAGGAAGTCTTTGTAGTAGGAAGTCTCTGTAGTAGGGAGTCTCTGTAGTAGGGAGTCTTTGTAGTAGGAAGTCTCTGTAGTAGGGAGTCTCTGTAGTAGGGAGTCTCTGCAGTAGGGAGTCTTTGTAGTAGGAGTCTCTGTAGTAGGGAGTCTCTGTATTAGGAAGTCTCTGTAGTAGGGAGTCTCTGTAGTAGGGAGTCTCTGTATTAGGGAGTCTCTGCAGTAGGGAGTCTTTGTAGTAGGAGTCTCTGTAGTTGGGAGTCTCTGTATTAGGAAGTCTCTGTAGTAGGGAGTCTCTGTAGTAGGGAGTCTCTGCAGTAGGAAGTCTTTGTACTAGGAGTCTCAGTAGTAGGGAGTCTCTGTAGTAGGGAGTCTCTGTAGTAGGGAGTCTCTGCAGTAGGGAGTCTCTGCAGTAGGAAGTCTCTGTAGTAGGAGTCTCTGTAGTAGGGAGTCTCTGTAGTAGGAGTCTCTGTATTAGGAAGTCTCTGTAGTAGGGAGTCTCTGTATTAGGAAGTCTCTGTAGTAGGGAGTCTCTGTAGTAGGAAGTCTCTGTAGTAGGGAGTCTCTGTAGTAGGGAGTCTCTGTAGTAGGAAGTCTCTGTAGTAGGGAGTCTCTGTAGTAGGGAGTCTCTGTAGTAGGGAGTCTCAGTTGTAGGTAGTCTTTGCAGCAGGGAGTCTCTGTAGCAGGGAGTTTCTGTAGCAGGGAGTCTCTGTAGTAGGGAGTCTCTGTAGTAGGGAGTCTCTGTAGTAGGGAGTCTCTGTAGTAGGGAGTCTCTGTAGTAGGGAGTCTCTGTAGTAGAGAGTCTCTGTAGTAGGAGTCTCTGTAGTAGGAGTCTGTGTAGTAGGGAGTCTCTGTAGTAGGGAGTCTCTGTAGTAGGGAGTCTCTGTAGTAGGGAGTCTCTGTAGTAGGGAGTCTTTGTAGTAGGAGTCTCTGTAGTAGGGAGTCTCTGTAGTAGGGAGTCTCTGTAGTAGGGAGTCTTTGTAGTAGGGAGTCTTTGTAGTAGGGAGTCTCTGTAGTAGGGAGTCTCTGTAGTTGGGAGTCTTTGTAGTAGGGAGTCTCTGTAATAGGGAGTCTTTGTAGTAGGGAGTCTCTGTAGTAGGGAGTCTCTGTAGTAGGGAGTCTTTGTAGTAGGAGTCTCTGTAGTAGGGAGTCTCTGTAGTAGGGAGTCTCTGTAGTAGGGAGCTCTGTAGTAGGGAGTCTTTGTAGTAGGAGTCTCTGTAGTAGGGAGTCTCTGTAGTAGGGAGTCTTTGTAGTAGGGAGTCTTTGTAGTAGGGAGTCTCTGTAGTAGGGAGTCTCTGTAGTAGGGAGTCTTTGTAGTAGGGAGTCTCTGTAGTAGGGAGTCTCTGTAGTAGGGAGTCTTTGTAGTAGGGAGTCTTTGTAGTAGGGAGTCTCTGTAGTAGGGAGTCTTTGTAGTAGGGAGTCTCTGTAGTAGGGAGTCTTTGTAGTAGGGAGTCTCTGTAGTAGGGAGTCTCTGTAGTAGGGAGTCTCTGTAGTAGGGAGTCTCTGTAGTAGGGAGTCTTTGTAGTAGGGAGTCTCTGTAGTAGGGAGTCTCTTTAGTAGGGAGTCTCTGTAGTAGGGAGTCTCTGTAGTAGGGAGTCTCTGTAGTAGGGAGTCTTTGTAGTAGGGAGTCTCTGTAGTAGGGAGTCTTTGTAGTAGGGAGTCTCTGTAGTAGGGAGTCTTTGTAGTAGGGAGTCTTTGTAGTAGGGAGTCTCTGTAGTAGGGAGTCTCTGTAGTAGGGAGTCTCTGTAGTAGGGAGTCTCTGTAGTAGGGAGTCTCTGTAGTAGGGAGTCTTTGTAGTAGGGAGTCTCTGTAGTAGGGAGTCTCTGTAGTAGGGAGTCTCTGTAGTAGGGAGTCTCTGAGGTAGGGAGTATAAGAATGGTATATTCTAATTTGGCTTATTACAGGAATGGTGCATTTTAATTTGGATATTATAGAAATACAACAATTTACAAATGTTACGTAGAGCCAGTCTTAACATATAGATGCGAATCATGGACAATACGACAACAGACAAGAAAATCACTGGAGTCTGTAAAATTGTGGTTTTACAGAAGAATGTTGAGAGTACCATGGACAGCTAAGAAGAGTAATGAAGATGTTATGAGACAGGTCAAAGCAAAAAGAGAGCTTCATCTTCTTCCATCCTTCCTCTGCTGCCGTTGGTGTCGAGGGGAGAAACAATCTGCGATTCTTTGCTCTTCTATTGGCCTCTTCTGGTGTTATCCCTCCTAGTGACTCTAGTATTCCCTTTATCCATCTCAAAGAGAGCTAATTTCCAATATTAGGAAGAAACAATCATCATTTTTGGCCATGTAATGAGAAGAGAACAGCTGAATATATTGTAACAACTGGGAAAATTGAGGGACGAAGAGATAGAGGAAAGCAAAGAGAAAAAATAACAGACAGCTTAAGAGAATGGCTTGGCAGAAGGTCAAAACAGAATGATAAATAGCTGCCGAGATCGAAAGTTGTGAGAGACATGATCACCTACGCCAGCAGGCCCGGTAATTGATAATGATATGATGATTATAGAATGGTACATTTTAATTTGGCTATTATAGAAATGGTACATACTAATCTGGCTTATTATAGGAATGGTACATTCTAATTTGGTTTATTATAGGAATGGTGTATTTTAATATGGCTATTGTAGGAATGGTACAGGCTAATTTGGCTATTATAGGAACATTTCAGGCTAATTTGGCTATTATACGAATGGTACAGGCTAATTCGGTTATTATAAGAAATGGTACATTTTAGTTTGGCTTACAATAGGAATAGTACAGGCTAATTTGGCTATTATAGGAATGTATACAGGCTAATTTGCTATTATAGGAATGTATACAGGCTAATTTGGCTATTATAGGAATGTATACCGGCTAATTTGGCTATACCAGAAATGGTACTGCTAATTTGGTTATTGTAAAAACGGAACTCGTTATACAGATATTGCATACGTGAACAGATCACATACAGACATTGCACGCGTAAACGCTTCACATACAGACATTGCACACATAACACTTCACATACAGACATCGCACACGTAAACACTTCACATACAGACATTGCGCACGTAAACACTTCACATACAGACATTGCGCACGTAAACACTTCACATACAGACATTGCGCACGTAAACACTTCACATACAGACATCGCACACGTAAACACTTCACATACAGACATTGCACACGTAAACACTTCACATACAGACATTGCGCACGTAAACACTTCACATACAGACATCGCGTACGTAAACACTTCACATACAGACATCGCACACGTAAACACTTCACATATAGATACTGCACGCAAAGCCAGCCCACACGAAGACCATGCCTATCTTTCTAATACTTCCCGTTGTTACAAGTGATTAAGTAGGGTAAGGTAAAGGTAAGGTAAGGTAAGGTAAGGTAAGGTAAGGTAGGTAAGGTAAGGTGAGATGACGTGTGGTTTAAGTAAAGTTTGGAACATATCAGTTAGTGTAGGTAATCGTGTGATTGTTTGGGGTAAAGTAGGTAAGGTACGGTAAGGTAAGAGTAGCGTTAGATGATAAGGTAAGGTAAGGTGAAGTAAAAAAAGGTAAGTTAAGCTAAATAAAAGGTAAGGAAAAAGGAGTGTTATTGTAATTATAAGGTAAGTAATATAAGTGTAAGATAAACGTAACGTAAAAATAACCTACTTATCTATACTACCTACCTACGTACCTATCTATCTACATGCCTACCTATCTATCTATATTTGTCTGCATGCCTGTCTGTCTGTCTGTTAGTCGGTATAACTGTCTGTCTACCTATCTACCTGCCTACCTACCAACTTTCCTGCATGCCTGCCTGCCTACCTACCTACCTACCTACCTATCTATCTATCTACCTATCTACTTATCTACTTATATATCTATCTACGTATCTATCTATCTATCTATCTACCTATCTATCTACCTACCTACCTACCTACCTACCTTCCTATCTATCTATCTATCTATCTATCTATCTATCTATCTATCTATCTATCTATCTATCTATCTATATATCTATCTATCTATCTATCTATCTATCTGTCTGTCTGTCTGTCTGTCTGTCTGTCTGTCTGTCTGTCTGTCTGTCTGTCTGTCTGTCTGTCTATCTATCTATCTATCTATCTATTTATATCTATCTATCTATCTATCTATCTATCTATCTATCTATCTATCTATCTATCTATCTATCTATCTATCTATCTATCTATCTATCTATCTATCTATCTACCTACCTACCTATCTGTCTATCTATCTATCTATCTATCTATCTATCTATCTATCTATCTATCTATCTATCTATCTATCTATCTATCTATCTATTTATCTATCTATCTATCTATCTATCTATCTATCTATCTATCTATCTATCTATCTATCTATCTATCTATCTATGCACAATCTTTCAAAACACTGCATAAGGGACATAACTATGCTATTGCATTACTTTATAATCATTCAATGATTACGTCCCTTAGACTATATATCTATTGACCTTTCGAGCCGTAACCGGCCCATGGGGCGTAGACCAAGATACACCTTCTCCTATATGAATTTTTGTTCTAGACTATAGTCCCTATATTGCGGGGAGGAGGCGTAGGATATCATGGTTAGGTTATGGTTATTCAAAGGCCCCGGTATCACTGCCAACGAGTGGAAATCCATAATTGACCACCGCCCGTGCCAGTATAATCATCAGAATTAACATCGCACTAAATATCCAAACAAAGAAAGGCAATTGCAGTCCCCATTGTAGCAAACACAGCACACGTCAAAAGACATAAGACGTATTAGCACCGACAGTGAACGCATCTGAACTGTCCCTCACCAAAAGATACCATCATTCATCGTAAGTAATCTGAAAATAGAAACAACCTCCGGAGGAAATACACAGCTCACGGTGTACGCAGAGCACTACTCAGTAGCTCCGACAGCAAACCGGACTTGGAATATGAGGAAACTGCAACAAGGAACACTTTTCAGACAGTTCCTCAACAGTTCCCTGTCGGTTGCAAGTTGCTGGTTACTATAAATTGGGATTGGATGTTATTTAGTTATTATAAAAGGGATTGAATGTTATTTGGTTATTATAAAAGGGATTGGATGTTCTTTAGTTATTACAAAAAGGGATTGGATGTTATTTGGTAATTATAAAAGGGATTGGATGTTCTTTAGTTATTACAAAAAGGATTGGATGTTATTTGGTTATTATAAAAAGGGGTTGGGTGTTATTTAGTTATTATAAAGGATTGGGTGTTAATTAGTTATTATAAAATGGGGTCACAAGTTACTTAGTTATTATAAAATGGGATCTCAAGTTACTTAGTTATTATAAAATGGGGTCACAAGTTACTTAGTTATTATAAAATGGGATCACAAGTTACTTAGTTCTTATAAAATGGGGTCACAAGTTACTTAGTTGTTATAAAGTGGGATCGCAAGTTACTTAGTTATTATAAAATGGGATCGCAAGTTACTTAGTTATTATAAAATGGGGTCACAAGTTACTTAGTTATTATAAAATGGGATCGTAAGTTACTTAGTTGTTATAAAGTGGGATCGCAAGTTACTTAGTTATTATAAAATGGGATTGCAAGTTACTTAGTTGTTATAAAATGGGATCGCAAGATATTTAGTTATTATAAAATGGGATCACAAGTTACTTAGTTATTATAAAATGGGGTCACAAGTTACTTAGTTATTATAAAATGGGGTCACAAGTTACTTAGTTATTATAAAATGGGGTCACAAGTTACTTAGTTATTATAAAATGAGGTCACAAGTTACTTAGTTGTTATAAAATGGGATCGCAAGATACTTAGTTATTATAAAATGGGATCACAAGTTACTTAGTTATTATAAAATGGGGTCACAAGTTACTTAGTTATTATAAAATGGGGTCGCAAGTTACTTAGTTATTATAAAATGGGGTCACAAGTTACTTAGTTATTATAAAATGAGGTCACAAGTTACTTAGTTATTATAAAATGGGATCACAAGTTACTTAGTTATTATAAAATGGGATCGCAAGTTACTTAGTTATTATAAAATGGGATCACAAGTTACTTAGTTATTATAAGATGGTATCACAAGTTACTTAGTTATTATAAAATGGGATCACAAGTTACTTAGTTATTATAAAATGGGATCGCAAGTTACTTAGTTATTATACAATGGAATCACAATTTTTGGTGCCTATTATAAAAGTCGGTCGCAGGTTAATGTGTTTCCCCCAAATTAAGACCTAGTGGGGTCAAGAGAACACTTCGGCAAGTCTCTCACTGTGATCATTTCTATGGGTCAAGTCTACTATATCTTCTTCATTCATGCGTCATGTATTACCTTTCCTCGTCCGCCATTAAAAGGGCGTTAAGTGGGCGTAATTTACGATGTGTCATGATTTACAAAACGGTGCGCTGTCTGCTACTTTCCATCCAGTACACCCGACTTAAATATTTGTTTTTGAGGAACGGTAATTGCCTCCCCTTTGCTAATCTAACTCAACATGCAGATTGGTTGATCTATTTCCAGGACTACCATAGGATGGTGATTTAAAATCTTCGCCACTTTTGGTTCATTGACCCTATGCGAACAGTCAGCTATGAGTCACTGATGGTTTTAATTTCCGTGCGATGTTTGACTTCCTGGCACACACAGACATCGATATCAGCTTAAAACGACGGAGCCCTTATTTGTTTACCAGAAATTCTATTAAGTCAACTCTGAAAACAACGAACGGTACATGCTCCACACTCCCATTATTCGTCAAAGTAATTTATAACGAGACTCGTCCACAACAAAATTCGCATTAAGTGCCTATACTTGTTTAATTACCTCTCCGTATATACAGTCAACAGAGATGAAATGCAGGATAGCTCAGACAAAAGCAGCTTTCCACAAAATGAGGAAGATAATGTACAATCCATTTTTTACAATGGAAACAAGAAAAGAGTTCCTAAATGTTATGTAAAACCAGTTTTAAAATAGAAATGCGAATCATGGAAAATGGGACTAAAGACGAAAAATCACTGTTGTAGAATTGTGTTTTTACAAATAATGTTGAGAATACCATGAACAGCTAAGAAGAGTACTGAAAATGTTCTGAAAGAGGCCAAAGCTAAAAGAGAGCTAATTTCCAATGTTAGGAAGAAATAATCATCATTTTTTTTGGCCATGTAATGAGAAGAGAACAACTGGAATATATTGTAACAGGGAAAATTGAGAAGGGAACAAAGAAAATAACTGCAGTGGTGCGGTAAAGCTGGTAGAAGGAGCAAGTAGAGGGGTGTAACGTTCACTCCTACAAGGTATGGTGACAGCTTTACAAGAAAGGAACACAACAAAATGCTGACGTTTCGGACTACATGCGGCCTTCCTCAGAAAACGTGAACAACACAAACAATGAAATAAAGATAAACTCTACTACATCTACCATGGACATCATCATCATCATCATTGAGTAACGTCTCCGCAACGAAGGTTGGCTACCATGGATCGCCATTCCACTCTGTTTCTTGCTTTGATAGTGCAGGTTGTCATAGAGTGACTTGTCCATCTTTTGATGTTACTCGCCCATGTTAGTCTTGGTCTGCCTCTGCCTCTTTTACCTTGTATTTTCTCTATGATGAACGGGACACGTAAATTAAGGAGAAATAAAAAGAGGGACAGGAGATGAAATGTTTAAACGAAAGAAAGATGTGCTATATATATCAGAAGATCCTCATCAAGGCCAGCTCCTTGTCGTGGGGATGGGGCTTAACAGTCACCAGGGACTGAAAACTAAGACTGGCCAGGCCTTCCTACACCCGAGCAAGACCACAGTCTGCTCTAGCAAGTTCAAGTGCTGAAGTCGGAGGCAACCAGCCAAAAGGCGCACAACAATCAGGATGCCACGCACTCAACGCATATGGAAGTATGTCTATAACTGCAAATCGATATGGCACTCGCCCTGTGATGGGCACTCAGGCAGGTGCAGCGCCGGGCCCTCAGCCTCGAAAGGCCCAACCTCTATTACTGGATGTCCTTCTCAACCGCCCTGTGGAGTCAGGGGGCGAGAGAATAGAGCTACTGGCCAATCCAAAATAAGACCACTAAAAATAATGCAATGGAATGCTGAAGCATCAACAGCAAAAGAGATGGGTACAGTAAAAAGATAGAATTAGAAAATATCCTGCATGAAGAACAAATAAGCATATGCTGTTTGCAGGAAACCCATCTAAACAACGACATAGCCTTGAAGATTAGGGGATACCAGTGCTACCGATCTGACAGAATAAATAGACAAAAGGGTGGAATACTGACTCTTGTAAGGAACAACATTAATGCATGTCAGATTGAAGTGTATATGGATGGGGCGGAATATCAAATACTGCACCTCAGGACAGGAAATACAGACTTCCATCTACTTAACTACTACTGTCCGAGTGACCGCCCACTAGCACTAGACACAATTACATTAAAAGAAAGAATAATTGTATGTGGAGACTTTAACAGCCACTCACAGAGCTGGGGCTATGAACATATGGACAAGAGAGGTGAAGAGCTTGAAAATTGGCAGGATGACAATGGGTTTATACTATTAAACCAGGCAACAGATCCACCAACATTCTACTCCAGATCATGGCATACCACATCTACACCAGACCTTGCTTTCCATTCACCAGACCTGGATTGGAATATCACACGAATTGTTGGGAAACAACTTGGAGGCAGCGACCACCGACCAGTCTTTTTAGTGGTGCAAAATGAGGCCATCAGGGAGAGCAGCACTCTCTCCAGATGGAATTACAAAAAGGCAGACTGGAAAATGTATCAACACTACACCAGTGTACTGACTAAAGATATAAATACAGATAGAGACATCAACAAAATAGTTGATGAATTCAGTAGACTAATAATACAAGCTGCCAGTGAAACAATACCTAGAGGGGCACGGAAACACTACAAACCATACTGGAGTAGTGAACTAGAGGAACTGCACAATGACATGGAAACATCTCGAAAGCAAGCAGAAAATAACCCTTGCCAAGAAAACCACAACAACTACCAGCATGCTAAAGCCAAATTTCAACGGGCTAAACTACAAGCCAGACGGAGAAGCTGGAAAGAGAAAACAGAGTCCTTGAATCTTGAACGAGACACAAGAAAAGTGTGGAAGCTTGTAAAACAGCTGAATGATGAGGTTACAGAAAGGAACACCAAAATTACACTGAAGAAGGATGGAAACATTCTAACAGGTAAACATGCAGCAAATTACTTTGCAGACTCCTTTGCAAATGACAATAATATTGAAATTAGCCTAGAAAAACGACAAGAGACCCGTCTAAAACAACAAAATGCAAGACAAGAAGAGACCACACATGAAGTCATGGAAACACCCATTACACAAAGAGAGCTAGAGCTGGCAATATCCAAATTAAAAATGAAAAAGTCACCAGGCAATGATGGAGTGTCCAATGAAATGATTAAGAACTTGGGAACTGCAGCTAAAGCAAAACTACTGCAGATCTACAACATTTGCTTGATCACAGGTAGAGTGCCACAGGCATGGAGAGAAGCAATTATGATACCATTACTAAAGCCAGGAAAAGATAGTTCAATGACATCCAGCTATAGACCAATCAGCCTTACAAGCTGTTTGTGTAAAACAATGGAACGTATAATCAATCTCAGACTGCAGTGGTACCTGGAAAGTGAAAATCTCCTTGTCCCACAACAAGCAGGCTTTAGACAGTGTTACTCTACCGAAGATCAAGCAACCTATCTTTCCCAGGAAATTGAAGATGCGTTTCAAGAAAAGAAACTGGTACTAGCAGCATGGATAGACCTAAAGAAAGCATTTGATAAGGTATGGAAGGAAGGGCTTTTGAAGAAACTGAGAAATTATGGAGTAAATGGCAGGATGTACAAATGGGTCAAAGCATACCTGCATAACAGGAGAGCCAGAGTGCAACTGGATGGTCTTAAGAGTAAGAAGGTCTTATTGCGCCAGGGCGTTCCACAAGGAGGGGTACTATCTCCAACACTTTTTCTGATCTACATCAATGACCTAGTTACTGACTACCACATGGCATCAAAGTGGCAATGTATGCAGATGACTTGGTAATGTGGTGCACAGAGGAGTATGCAACAGTGGCCTCCAAATTGCTACAAAGAGCTATGAATGCACTGAATTCATGGACAAATAGATGGTGTATCAGCATCAATACAGACAAATGCAGTACTACACTTTTCACACTCTCCCCAAAACAAAAAGCAGGAGCCATCTACATAAACAATGAGCCTGTGAAAGAAGACATACAAGCTACATATCTCGGAGTTACATTTGATAACAAACTATCTTGGAAACAGCAGATAAATAAGGCAACCCAAAAAGCAAGGAGAAAATTGGCTATTCTAAGAAAGTTGTGTGGAACCACATGGGGTGCGAGTGGGAAAATACTCAGTAAAGTTTACCAACAGAGTATACGCCCACATTTAGAATATGGATCATCCGCATGGTGCTCAGCATCAAACACCACATTGCAAGAACTGGATAAAGTACAAAACCAGGCACTTAGGGTCATCACAGGAGCAATGAAATCAACACCAATATTGGAGATGGAGAAATTGTGGAGGATACCAGCACTGAGAGAACGGAGAGACACAAAGGTGCTGATACAGGCAGAAAAATTTGTATGCATGCCGAGACATCCAATGAAGGACAGATTCCAAAATCTTGCATTGGGACGACTTAAGAGAAGCAGCTTTATCCACCAAGCCAAGCGTATTAGTAGACAAACACCAGACATGCCAAGAGTTGTTAAACCCCTTCTGCCCATACCAGAACAGACTCCCTGGACAGATGAATCAGGATTATCAGTTCAAATACGGACAGAAGTGAAAGGAATAGTTGACAAAGAGGAACAAAATAGTCTACAGCGAAAAACAATAGCTCTCAGTTTCCTGGATGAAGAATACCCACAAGACCTATGGATTCGTGTGTACACAGATGGATCAGCACAGAATGCAGTAAAGAATGGGGGAGCAGGTGCATATATAGAGTACCCAAATAACACTAGGGATATGGATAAAATAGCAACAGGGAAATATTGTCACAATTATGATGCAGAAATACAAGCAATAAAGTTGGCAATAGAAAAACTGCTGAACAGTAATCTTAGCCCACAGCCTGTAGTGTTTTTGACAGATGCAAGATCAGTACTCCAGGCACTACAATCCAGAAAATTACCACATCTGCAGACCTTATTGACTGAACTCTGCAAGCACCACAGGTTGCCCTGCAGTGGATCCCGTCTCACTGTGGAATACCAGGAAATGAGAAAGCAGATCAGTTGGCAAGGAAGGTTCACAGGCACACAACTAGATACACCAGTTACATACCATCATAAGAAACAGATAATCAAATCAATCAGAGGACCACAAGCCCCAAATCAGGATGCCTTTCATAATATGAATAGATATGAACAAGTTATCATTATACGCCTAAGAACAGGACACAATCGACTCCATAGTCACATGTATACAAAATTCAAGATCGGCACATCAACTACTTGTACATGTGGACAGGCACCCCAGACTGCTGAACACATACTTCAAGACTGCACTGAATATAGTAGACTGAGGAAAATCCATTGGCCCATAGATACAACACTACAGACAAAACTATATGGGCCACTGCAAGAATTACAAAAGACAGTAAAATTTATACAGGAAACGACATTGCAGATATAGACAATACTTCAGGCGAACGAAAGATAGATATCAGAAGATAAAAATAAATAATATGTGAAAATTAGTAAGCCAATATATGTGTGTGTGTGCGTGTGCGTGTGTATATATATATATATATATATATATATATATATATATATATATATATATATAATGTTAAAGCGAGACTTAACTGAGGCAAAATCCAAAAGCTCCCAAGGAGTAGATGACTGTGAGTCAAATGGGACGCAAGGGGGGAGAGAATAAGTAACGTGGTCATACGTGTATTCGGACGAGATTTCAAAGGGGTAGAATGAGGTGTGTCAAGCAGTCAAACGTGACACCGGTAATCGCTAGAGATAGTGAAGTGTATATATGGAGTGAAAACGAGCAAATAAAGATCGACGTTATTCTGGTATCATGGTGATAAATGAGGCGTAATTGGGGGATAATGGAGGACTAACGTACGTATAGATATGCAATATAACCTGAATGTCGCTGGGCAGATCGCATCATGGTGTGAGAGGCCAAAATATGAGCAGGGGAGAGAAGAAAGGAGAGAAGAGGGAGGAACGAAAAGGAGATTGGGGTGATAGAAAGAAAGGGTAAGGAAGTTGGGGATAGAAAGAGGGGTTACAGACTACCCCTGTGAAAGGGATACATTGATGCCCATGGGGTGAAGCAACTCATACGGGCGGCCAGATGATTCTCTAAGGTGAATCGGCTTCGACTGTCAGAAGATCATGACAACAGGCCAGTACCTTGGACATCCGTCTTACTCTGATGGCTCTTAGAGTTGAAGTGAGATGTTGTTGGGGTGCCTGCATCTCGTGTGAAATCATACAGATGTTCTCGACATCTGTGAATGAGACTGCGATCTAATTCGCCTTTGTAGGCCATCTCACCTCACTTACATATGATCGCATAGATAATGTTGCTCTATGTAGAAGTGAATCCTTCTCTGATCTCAAAAGGACTTATGATGAGAAAACTGAGAGACGAAGAGATAGAGGGAAGAAAAGAGAAAATATACCAGACAGTTTAAGAGAATGTCTTGACAGAAGGCCAACAACAGAAATGATAAATAACTGTTGAGATCAAGAGTTGTGAGATTCATGATCACCTACTCCAGCAGATGATGATATTTGACAGTGATAATATACAGCATGTGTCCGCACGTATTCCCGGCTATTTACCTTTAATATCAATTTATTACACGGACATTCAAGTACGCAATAACAAACACTTCAATCCAAAACAACAATCCTACATGAGTATATGTAAATATTGAATGTATGTTTTTATCGTTTTCGTTTATTGAAGCTTTATTTCTTTACACTACGTGTTCAATTGCCACCAGTTTAGTTGTTAAGGCTTGTAATGCTTATTGGAGTTTTAAGATGATATCATCCGGCCTGTTGGGAAAACGACAGTCGTAATATCTGACCTGGGTCGTAAGTCAAGATGTGGGGATAGGGAGAAAGTGAAAAGGGTGGCCGTGGAGTAATGAAATTGATTCCGGACTATTATTTGTATCAATTACCTCTTATTTTGGTGGAGGCTACACATTCTGAAGTAAGAGAGGGTTATCGTTAATGTTTTTTTTTCTTTTTAACAAAGGAGTGTAGAGAAAACGTCAGGGTAGTTGATATATGGGAGTGGATTTCTGTCAGGGTCAGGCTGGACAACAATCATGATGGTGTTGGTATTGGCGGAGATGATTATGGTGGTGGTGGTGGTAATGATGGAAATAATAGTGTTGGTGGTAGTAATGATTGAGATGATGGTGCTGGTGGTGATGATGATGGTGTTTGTGGTGATGATGATGGTGGTGGTGGTGATGATGGTGGTGGTAATGATGGAAATAATAGTGTTGGTTGTGGTAATGGTGGAGATGATGGTGTTGGTGGTGGTGATGATGGTGTTTGTGGTGGTAATGGTGGAGATGATGATGTTGGTGGTGATGATGATGGTGTTTGTGGTGGTAATGGTGGAGATGATGATGGTGGTGGTGGTAATGATGGAAATGATAGTGTTGGTGGTGGTAATGATGGAGATAATGGTGTTGGAGGTGATGATGATGGTGTTGGTGGTGATGATGATGGTGATAATGGTAAAGGTGATGGTGGTGGTGGTAATTGTAGAGGTGATGATAATGGTGATGGTAATGGTGGAGATGATGATGATGGTGGTGGTAATGGTAGAGGTGATGAAGGTGGTGGCAATGGTAGAGGTGATGATGATGGTGGTGGTAATGGTAGAGGTGATGATGATGGTGGTAATGGTGGAGATGATGATGATGGTGGTGGTAATGGTAGAGGTGATGGTGGTGGTGGTAATGGCAGAGGTGATGATGATGGTGGTAATGGTGGAGATGATGGTGGTGGTGGTAATGGTAGAGGTGATGATGATGGTGGTAATGGTAGAGGTGATGGTGGTGGTGGTAATGGTGGATGTGGTAATGGCAGAGATGATGATGATGGTGGTAATGGTAGAGGTGGTGGTGGTGGTGGTATTAGTAGAGGTGATGATGATGGTGGTAATGGTATAGGTGGTTGTGGTAATGGTAGAGGTGATGATGTTGGTGGTAATGGCAGAGGTGATAGTGGTGTTGGTAATTGTAGAGGTGATGATGATGGTGGTAATGGTAGAGGTGATGGTGGTGTTGGTAATTATAGAGGTGATGATGATGGTGGTAATAGTAGAGGTGATGATGGTGGTGGTAATGGTAGAAGTAATTGTGGTGGTGGTAATGGTAGAGGTGATAGTGGTGGTGGTAATGGTGGAGATGATGATGGTGGTAATGGTGGTAATGGTGGAGATGATGATATTGGTGGTGGTAATGGTGGAGATGCTGATGTTGGTGGTGATAAAGGTGGAGATGATGATGGTGGTGGTGGTAATGGTGGAGATGATGATGATGGTGGTGGTAATGGTAGATATGATGATATTGGTGGTGGTAATGGTGGAGATGCTGATGTTGGTGGTGATAATGGTGGAGATGATGATGGTGGTGGTGGTAATGGCGGAGATGATGATGATGGTGGTGGTAATGGTGGAGATGATGATATTGGTGGTGGTAATGGTGGAGTTGATGATGATTGTGGTGGTAATGGTAGAGGTGATGATGATGGTGGTAATGGTAGAGGTGATGGTGGTGGTGGTAATGGTGGAGGTGGTAATGGCAGAGATGATGATGATGGTGGTAATGGTAGAGGTGGTGGTGGTGGTAATGGTATAGGTGGTTGTGGTAATGGTAGAGTTGATGATGATGGTGGTATTGGTAGAGGTGATGATGATGGTGGTAATGGTATAGGTGGTTTTGGTAATGGTAGAGAAGATGATGGTGGTAATGGTAGAGGTGATAATGTTGGTGGAGATTGCAGAGGTGATAGTAGTGGTGGTAATTGTAGAGGTGATGATGATGGTGGTAATGGTAGAGGTGATGGTGGTGGTGGTGGTAATGGTAGAGGTGATAGTGGTGGTGGTAATGGGGGAGATGATGATGGTGGTGGTGGTAATGGTAGAGGTGATGATGATGGTGGTAATGGTATAGGTGGTTGTGGTAATGGTAGAGATGATGATGGTGGTAATGGTAGAGGTGATAATGTTGGTGGAAATTGCAGAGGTGATGATGATGGTGGTAATGGTAGAGGTGATGGTGGTGGTGATAATTGTAGAGGTGATGATGGTGGTGGTAATGGTAGAGGTGATTGTGGTGGTGGTGGT
>JAVIAB010000049.1:7233826-7258826 GCA_032433765.1 Megaustenia siamemsis | reverse complement strand
AGATACTTTACTATTCTCTTTAGAGGTGAGATACTTTACTATTCTCTTTAGAGGTGAGATACTTTACTATTCTCTTTAGAGGTGAGATACTTTACTATTCTCTTTAGATGTGAGATACTTTACTATTCTCTTTAGAGGTGAGATACTTTACTATTCTCTTTAGAGGTGAGATACTTTACTATTTTCAAAGGTGGCTTGTTTAATTATTCCCTCAGAGGTGAGATATTTCACTGAGCTCTCTGATGTCAGATATTTGACTATTTTTTTTCATAGTGAAAATAAAAGTTGATAGAGAATAAGAAACGTTAGGTGTTATTGACGTAACTGTTGTTTGAAAGCTGAAAGGTTTTGCTATTGTTTTCGGAAGTCAGAGGTGTCATTGTTCTTTATTCTTTGCTGACGGAACCTATATTTGTGCGTTATTTAAGAGGCGCTATAGATATCGAACTAATCAGGTCGCATGTCCTTGGCAGAACGTTGCATTCACCACAGCCCGTCAGAAGGAATTCGTCTCTAGTCAGATCTCCCACAGAACGTTACATTCACCACAACTCGGCTGAAAGAATCCCTGTCTCTAGTCAGATCTCCCACACTACGTTACATTCACCACAACTCATCTGAAAGAATCCCTGTCTCTAGTCAGATCTCCCATAGAACGTTACATTCACCACAACTCGGCTGAAAGAATCCCTGTCTCTAGTCAGATCTCCCACACTACGTTACATTCACCACAACTCATCTGAAAGAATCCCTGTCTCTAGTCAGATCTCCCACACTACGTTACATTCACCACAACTCATCTGAAAGAATCCCTGTCTCTAGTCAGATCTCCCACACTACGTTACATTCACCACAACTCATCTGAAAGAATCTCTGTCTCTAGCCAGATCTCCCACAGAACGTTGCATTCATCACAGCCCGTCTGAAAGAATCCCTGTCTCTAGCCAGATCTCCCACAGAACGTTGCATTCATCACAGCCCATCTGAAAGAATCCCTGTCTCTAGTCAGATCTCCCACAGAACGTTGCATTCATCACAGCCCGACTAAAAGAATCTTCTTTTGTCATATTTAAGGTCTCCTTTATGTTTTGAAACCACCTTCTTCCTGGTCTACCCTTGATGTGTCTCCCAGGAACTATGCCTTCCATTATTGTTCTTTCCAGCCCACTGTGTCTTTTTGGTGAGGCCAAAGTGTTTTAACTCCCTCTGTAGAATGGTGTTTATAAGCCAGTTCTTTTTCATGTTTAAATCGTTTAATGTGTCTTCATTGCTGTTTTTCATTATCCATATCTGAAGTATTTTTTTCTGTAGCATTTTGTTTCCATTGTATCTATTTTATGCCTTGTTGTATGCGAGATAGTCCATGATTCACAACCGTATGTTGATATTGGAATGATACATGTCCTTAGTAGTTTTAATTTTACTGCCTTGCTGGTATTATACCATATGTACTTCATGGAGTTTAATTTGTATGTTACTGTTGCTAATCTTATTTTGATCTCTTTCTGCCACTCTCCATTGTTCTCCACTACAGATCCCAGATATTCATAGTTTGTTATAGTTTCAACTTCTTCACTGATGATGATTATGGGTTAGATTTTTGTTTCGTCAAAGGACATTATTTTAATTTTCTGTATGTTTAAGATAGAGGTTTTGCTCTTCAGTGTGTCATGTAGATGTAAGTAAAAAAGTAAAGTACCCCCGTCACGCCAAGTGGCGTATAGGGAAATATGGTGTTAGTGACCCTATATTTTACAGACCTTCAGCACATGATTTTTTGGGGTAATGTGGTCGGTATTACGCCCATGCTGCTTTACTTTCCCAGAAAAAATCCGGTACCCATTTAAGGCTGGGTGAACCCGGAGCCGTCGGTTGGGATCGAACCCTACCCCTTGTCCGTAGTAGTCCAGTTCACTAACCACTGAGCTATCGCGGCTCCCACTAATTTTTAGGGAATTAGTAAAACCCAGGTGTCCTCGCCAGGGAACGAACCCCGGCTGTTGCCGTGGTAAGCCAACCGCCTATCGATTGTGCTAACCGGACACCCGTCATGTAGATGTGTTGCAGTATATTTCATTGTAGATAGATCTCACCGTTCCCTTCAATATACGTCGATATTTAATATTCACTTTTATTCTACAAGGTAGGGTTCGATCCCAATCGACGGGCTCCGGTTCACCCAGCCTTTAATGGGTACCGGATTTTTTTTTCTGGGAAAGTAAAGCGGCACGGGCGTAATACCGACTACATTACCTAAAAAATCATGTGCCGCAGGTCTGTAAAATGTATGGTCACTAACACCATATTCCCTATACGTCACTTGACGGGGGTACTTTACTTCTTTTTTTTTTTTACCTTAATCTACAAGTGGATCACATATAATATTCTTCCTTTTTCTGTTGTTTTTTGTCCATCTGCTTATCTCTTGGGGCGTGGCAGAAGAAAGGAGGAATATTTAATCTGGTGTCTGTAGATGTCTTGTTTGTCATTGTTGCTGTCTCAGCTTTCAGATGTAGTGTCGTTCTTGGGCGTATTTAGAGGATGCTATAGGTCGTTCACAAATGTTTGCCGATTTTGTACAAATTTTGGCCGATGTTTACAAATGTTTGCCGATGTTCACAAATGTTTGCCGATTTTGTACAAATTTTGGCCGATGTTTACAAATGTTTGCCGATGTTCACAAATGTTTACCGATGTTTACAAATGTTTGCCGATGTTCACAAATGTTTACCGATGTTCACAAATGTTTACCGATGTTCACAAATGTTTGCCGATGTTCACAAATGTTTGCCGATTTTGTACAAATTTTGGCCGATGTTTACAAATGTTTGCCGATGTTCACAAATGTTTGCCGATTTTGTACAAATTTTGGCCGATGTTTACAAATGTTTGCCGATGTTCACAAATGTTTGCCGATTTTGTACAAATTTTGGCCGATGTTTACAAATGTTTGCCGATGTTCACAAATGTTTACCGATTTTTACAAATGTTTGCCGATGTTCACAAATGTTTACCGATATTTTCAAATGTTTACCGATGTTTTCAAATGTTTGCCGATGTTTTCAAATGTTTACCGATGTTCACAAATGTTTGCCGATGTTTACAAATGTTTGCCGATATTTTCAAATGTTTACCGATGTTCACAAATGTTTACCGATGTTCACAAATGTTTACCGATGTTTTCAAATGTTTACCGATGTTTTCAAATGTTTACCGATGTTCACAAATGTTTGCCGATGTTCACAAATGTTTGCCGATGTTCACAAATGTTTGCCGATGTTTAGATTATATATCTCATCATTGAGGAAGGTTAAATTGTTGAAAATACATATTGGTATCATCATCAACCCTATGTCACAACTGTTTACTGTCAGGCAATTAGGATAGATTATTCCTTCTTCGGGATATATAAATATATCGTAATACTCGCTTCGTTACTATTTATGAGTTTTACAGACGGTAGCAACCACCCGACCGTTCAAAATATGCATTTCATATTTATTTTAAGAAAATCATGAAAGAACTTTTACACAATGAACGTTGTTAATATTCAGCGCGTCTAAATATTGTAAAAGTGATGTGTTCTATTTTTGCAAAAGTGATATATTCTAAAAACAAACAGGTTAAACTTGAAACAAGCGCAACGCGTCAAATACTTGGACACAATAATAACATCGGATGGAAGATGCACTACAGAAATAAAAAGCATAATAGCTCAGGCCAAAATAGCATTTCAGAAAATGAAAAATATCTTATGCAACAAATCTATGTCAATAGAAATGAGAAAGAGAGTTCATCGGTGCTATATAGAACCAATTCTGACCTATGGAAGCGAATCATGGACAGTAGACAAACAAATGAAAAGACGATTAGAGGCCACAGCGATGGGATTTCTCAGAAGAATGTTGAAATTTCCATGGACAGTTAAAATTACCAATGGGGAAATTCTCAAAGAGGCCAACACAAAAAGGGAGCTTCTAAAAAACATCAGAAAGAAACAATTAACATTTTTCGGGCACATCATGAGAAGAGAAAAGTTGGAATACTTGGCTACAACTGGGAAAATAAAAGGAAACAGAAATCGCGGACGACAAAGACAGAAAATACTGGATAGCTTGGTGTCATGGAATGGAAAACAGTCAACAACAGAACTGATACGATGCACTGTAGATAGAAGATTGTGGAAGGACATGATCACCTACGCCAACCGGTATGTCACATCATGATGATGATATATTCTATATCTGTACACGTGATATGTTCTATTCTGGTGAAAGTGATATCATCTCTCATGCTCTCTCACAGCGTGTCAGAAACAGTTTCAATCAAGAACTAAGATGAAGGTTTATACTGTCATTTTTCTCACCGCCCTGGTATGTGATTGCATCCAGACGGTTCACAGTCGAGGACGGCTATGGGTACCTCTGGAGCCAAGCACGGAATGGAAGCGCAGTACTGGCGATACTAACAGCAGTCAGGCCTGCGGGGAGCCGCTGGTATGTTCTAGAACGTTTCATTATGTCGGAATTATAAGCCATATAATTCATATTCATATCCATACAATTCATCATCATCATCATCGAGTGCCATCTCCGCATCGAAGGTTGGCTACCTCCACAACACCTTCCGTAGGATGAATTACTCACGCAACACACTAGCGAAAGCACTAAAGATTGCTTCAACTCTGATGCACAAACTCCGCAGCACAGGTGAAGACCTAAACTCCAAACCTCCTTAATCGCATCCTACGACATGCTTGTCACGTGACACTATGTTCCTTTCTTCCTCCCGTAGCCACACATTCATACAAATTTGAATTGTCTGAAACATATATCATAAATATAGATAAGACAAAAATTATGAGAATTAAAGCAGTTGGTAATAACCAAATAAGAATAGGAGAAATACCTCTACTAAACGTACAGTCTTACATATATCTGGGCAGTAATATAGACAAAGAAGGAAGAACTGAGAAAGTTACCAAAATAAGGATACAAAAAGCAAGTGGAGCCTTTGTTGCGCTAGGAAACATGGGAATCCAAATAAATTAGGTTCAATACAAAAATAAAAATTGTCAACTCCAATGTTAAATCAGTCCTATTTAATGGCTGTGAAACATGGATAACGATAAAAATTACGATCACGACGATACAGACCTTCGATAATGAACGCTTGCGCAGAATAAAATGATGGAAATGGCAAGACAAATCACTAACATTGAATTATGGAAAAGAACCAGTCAAATACCAGCGGAAAAAAGATATACAAGGAAAACGATGGGAGCCTACAAAGAATATTACACGACAGATCCTTTTTTGAAAGCTCCAGGGAAAGATACATAGAGGAAGACCAACATATCTTTGGAGAAGACAGGTGAAAGCAGAGACAAAGATGATGAAGAAGACATGAGATAATCTTAACAGAATAGCAAGAAACAGAACGGCTTGGAAAAAGTTTGTTGAAGACCTATGCTCTACCGGGAGCTAAAAAGAAGAATTAGATGATGAATGTGAAGATGAATGAGACGAAGAAGACATATATTTCCATCTGAATCTAGCCCGGGGAATTTTGTAAGAAAAATGAATATATTGGATGCCTTTAACCCTTCGATCTACATACAAGCAATTGTGTTTCTGCGACAGGGTCCCCCTTGTGGGGTATGTGGGAAGCCTGTATCAGGAGGCAACAAGACCGAGGCAGGAAAGAAACATTCAGTGTTCACCATATCCCGAATCTACAAGATGAATCAGAAGACGACTTTGAAGATGAGACTACCAGCCCACCACAAGGGTAAGTAACTCTGTTGTATATTCATTGCCACTTGAACTTCCAGCCTGTTCAATAACCGATCATACACGATAAGGTTATAACAGAATGAATTCATTCATTGGGTGTCATCTCTACATCGAAGGTTGGCTACCATGGAGGGACATTCATTCATTGGGTGTCATCTCTACATCGAAGGTTGGCTACCATGGAGGGACATTCATTCATTGGGTGTCATCTCTACATCGAAGGTTGGCTACCATGGAGGGACATTCATTCATTGGGTGTCATCTCTACATCGAAGGTTGGCTACCATGGAGGGACATTCATTCATTGGCTGCCATCTCTACATCGAAGGTTGGCTACCATGGAGGGACATTCATTCATTGGGTGCCATCTCTACATCGAAGGTTGGCTACCATGGAGGGACATTCATTCATTGGTGCCATCTCTACATCGAAGGTTGGCTACCATGGAGGGACATTCATTCATTGGGTGCCATCTCAACATCGAAGGTTGGCTATCATGGAGGGACATTCATTCATTGGGTGCCATCTCTACATCGAAGGTCGGCTACCATGGAGGGACATTCATTCATTGGGTGCCGTCTCTACATCGAAGGTTGGCTACCATGGAGGGACATTCATTCATTGGGTGCCGTCTCTACATCGAAGGTTGGCTACCATGGAGGGACATTCATTCATTGGGTGTCGTCACTACATCGAAGGTTGGCCACCATGGAGGGACATTCATTCATTGGGTGCCATCTCTACATCGAAGGTTGGCTACCATGGAGGGACATTCATTCATTGGGTGTCGTCTCTACATCGAAGGTTGGCCACCATGGAGGGACATTCATTCATTGGGTGTCATCTCTACATCGAAGGTTGGCTACCATGGAGGGACATTCATTCATTGGGTGTCATCTCTACATCGAAGGTTGGCTACCATGGAGGGACATTCATTCATTGGGTGTCATCTCTACATCGAAGGTTGGCCACCATGGAGGGACATTCATTCATTGGGTGCCGTCTCTACATCGAAGGTTGGCTACCATGGAGGGACATTCATTCATTGGGTGTCATCTCTACATCGAAGGTTGGCCACCATGGAGGGACATTCATTCATTGGGTGCCGTCTCTACATCGAAGGTTGGCTACCATGGAGGGACATTCATTCATTGGGTGCCGTCTCTACATCGAAGGTTGGCTACCATGGAGGGACATTCATTCATTGGGTGCCGTCTCTACATCGAAGGTTGGCTACCATGGAGCGTCATTCATTCATTGGGTGTCGTCTCTTCCACGAATTTTGTCTACCATGGAGGGACATTCATTCATTGGGTGCCATCTCTACATCGAAGGTTGGCTATCATGGAGGGACATTCATTCATTGGGTGCCATCTCTACATCGAAGGTTGGCTATCATGGAGGGACATTCAATCATTGGGTGTCGTCTCTTCCACGAATTTTGTCTACCATGGAGGGACATTCATTCATTGGGTGCCATCTCTACATCGAAGGTTCGCCACCATGGAGGGACATTCATTCATTGGGTGTCAGCTCTACATCGAAGGTTGGCTACCATGGAGGGACATTCATTCATTGGGTGTCATCTCTACATCGAAGGTTGGCCACCATGGAGGGACATTCATTCATTGGGTGTCATCTCTACATTGAAGGTTGGCTACCATGGAGGGACATTCATTCATTGGGTGCCGTCTCTACATCGAAGGTTGGCTACCATGGAGGGACATTCATTCATTGGGTGTCATCTCTACATTGAAGGTTGGCTACCATGGAGGGACATTCATTTATTGGGTGTCATCTCTACATCGAAGGTTGGCCACCATGGAGGGACATTCATTCATTGGGTGTCATCTCTACATTGAAGGTTGGCTACCATGGAGGGACATTCATTCATTGGGTGCCGTCTCTACATCGAAGGTTGGCTACCATGGAGGGACATTCATTCATTGGGTGTCATCTCTACATCGAAGGTTGGCCACCATGTAGGGACATTCATTCATTGGGTGTCATCTCTACATTGAAGGTTGGCTACCATGGAGGGACATTCATTCATTGGGTGTCATCTCAACATTGAAGGTTGGCCACCATGGAGGGACATTCATTCATTGGGTGCCATTTCTACATCGAAGGTTGGCTACCATGGAGGGACATTCATTTATTGGGTGTCATCTCTACATTGAAGGTTGGCTACCATGGAGGGACATTCATTCATTGGGTGCCATCTCTACATCGAAGGTTGGCTACCATGGAGCGCCATTCATTCATTTGGTGCCGTCTCCACATCGAAGGTTGGCTACCATGGAGGGACATTCATTCATTGGGTGCCGTCTCCACATCGAAGGTTGGCTACCATGGAGCGCCATTCATTCATTTGGTGCCGTCTCCACATCGAAGGTTGGCTACCATGGAGTGCCATTCATCCATTTGGTGCCGTCTCCACATCGAAGGTTGGCTACCATGGAGTGCCATTCATCCATTTGGTGCCGTCTCCACATCGAAGGTTGGCTACCATGGAGTGCCATTCATCCATTTGGTGCCGTCTCCACATCGAAGGTTGGCTACCATGGAGTGCCATTCATCCATTTGGTGCCGTCTCCACATCGAAGGTTGGCTACCATGGAGTGCCATTCATTCATTTGGTGCCGTCTCCACATCGAAGGTTGGCTACCATGGAGTGACATTCATTCATTGGGTGCCGTCTCCACATCGAAGGTTGGCTACCATGGAGTGCCATTCATCCATTTGATGCCGTCTCCACATCGAAGGTTGGCTACCATGGAGTGACATTCATTCATTGGGTGCCGTCTCCACATCGAAGGTTGGCTACCATGGAGTGCCATTCATCCATTTGGTGCCGTCTCCACATCGAAGGTTGGCCACCATGGAGGGCCATTCATCCATTTGGTGCCGTCTCCACATCGAAGGATGGCTACCATGGAGCGCCATTCATTCATTGGGTGCCGTCTCCACATCGAAGTTTGGCTACCATGGAGCGCCATTCATTCATTGAGTGCCGTCTCCACATCGAAGGATGGCTACCATGGAGCGCCATTCATTCATTGGGTGCCGTCTCCACATCGAAGTTTGGCTACCATGGAGCGCCATTCATTCATTGGGTGCCGTCTCCACATCGAAGTTTGGCCACCATGGAGCGCCATTCATCCATTGGGTGTCTCTCCACATCGAAGTTTGGCTACCATAAAACGCCATTCATCCATTTTGTGCTGTCTCCACATCGAAGTTTGGCTACCATGAAAACGCCATTCATCCATTTGGTGCCGTCTCCACATCGAAGGTTGGCTACCATGGAGCGCCATTCATTCATTGGGTGCCGTCTCCACATCGAAGTTTGGCTACCATGGAGTGCCATTCATCCATTGGGTGTCGTCTCCACATCGAAGGTTGGCTACCATGGAGCGCCATTTATTCATTGGGTGCCGTCTCCACATCGAAGTTTGGCTACCATGAAGCGCCATTCAACCATTGGGTGCCGTCTCCACATCGAAGGTTGGCTACTATGGAGTGTCATTCATCCATTGGGTGTCGTCTCCACATCGAAGTTTGGCTACCATGAAGCGCCATTCATCCATTTGGTGCCGTCTCCACATCGAAGGTTGGCCACCATGAAACGCCATTCATCCATTGGGTGTCGTCTCCACATCGAAGTTTAGCTACCATGAAACGCCATTTATCCATTGGGTGTCATCTCCACATCGAAGGTTGGCTACCATGGAGGACATTCATCCATTTGGTGCCGTCTCCACATCGACGGTTAGCTACCATGGAGCGCCATTCATCCATTTGGTGCCGTCTCCACATCGAAGGTTGGCTACCATGGGGTGACATTCATCCATTTGGTGCCGTCTCCACATCGAAGGTTGGCTACCATGGGGTGACATTCATTCATTGGGTGCCGTCTCCACATCGAAGGTTGGCTACCATGGGGTGACATTCATCCATTTGGTGCCGTCTCCACATCGAAGGTTGGCTACCATGGAGCGACATTCATCCATTTGGTGCCGTCTCCACATCGAAGGTTGGCTACCATGGAGCGCCATTCATCCATTTGGTGCCGTCTCCACATCGAAGGTTGGCTACCATGGAGCGCCATTCATCCATTTGGTGCCGTCTCCACATCGAAGGTTGGCTACCATGGAGCGCCATTCATCCATTTGGTGCCGTCTCCACATCGAAGGTTGGCTACCATGGAGCGCCATTCATTCATTTGGTGCCGTCTCCACATCGAAGGTTGGCTACCATGGAGTG
This sequence comes from Megaustenia siamemsis, assembly GCA_032433765.1. Taxonomy (NCBI): domain Eukaryota; kingdom Metazoa; phylum Mollusca; class Gastropoda; order Stylommatophora; family Ariophantidae; genus Megaustenia; species Megaustenia siamemsis. The sequence goes on along the minus strand of JAVIAB010000049.1, from coordinate 7,248,765 downwards.
CCATTCATCCATTGGGTGCCGTCTCCACATCGAAGGTTGGCTATTATGGAGGGACATTCATCCATTTGGTGCCGTCTCCACATCGAAGGTTGGCTACCATGGAGCGCCATTCATCCATTTGGTGCCGTCTCCACATCGAAGGTTGGCTACCATGGAGTGACATTCAATCATTTGGTGCCGTCTCCACATCGAAGGTTGGCTACCATGGAACGCCATTCATCCATTTGGTGCCGTCTCCACATCGAAGGTTGGCTACCATGAAGTGACATTCAATCATTTGGTGCCGTCTCCACATCGAAGGTTGGCTACCATGGAGTGACATTCAATCATTTGGTGCCGTCTCCACATCGAAGGTTGGCTACCATGGAGTGCCATTCATCCATTTGGTGCCGTCTCCACATCGAAGGTTGGCTACCATGGAGTGCCATTCATCCATTTGGTGCCGTCTCCACATCGAAGGTTGGCTACCATGGAGTGCCATTCATCCATTTGGTGCCGTCTCCACATCGAAGGTTGGCTACCATGGAGTGACATTCATTCATTGGGTGCCGTCTCCACATCGAAGGTTGGCTACCATGGAGTGCCATTCATCCATTTGGTGCCGTCTCCACATCGAAGGTTGGCTACCATGGAGTGACATTCATTCATTGGGTGCCGTCTCCACATCGAAGGTTGGCTACCATGGAGTGCCATTCATCCATTTGGTGCCGTCTCCACATCGAAGGTTGGCCACCATGGAGGGCCATTCATCCATTTGGTGCCGTCTCCACATCGAAGGTTGGCTACCACGGAGCGCCATTCATTCATTGGGTGCCGTCTCCACATCGAAGTTTGGCTACCATGGAGTGCCATTCATCCATTGGGTGTCGTCTCCACATCGAAGGTTGGCTACCATGGAGCGCCATTTATTCATTGGGTGCCGTCTCCACATCGAAGTTTGGCTACCATGAAGCGCCATTCATCCATTGGGTGCCGTCTCCACATCGAAGGTTGGCTACCATGGAGTGTCATTCATCCATTGGGTGTCGTCTCCACATCGAAGTTTGGCTACCATGAAGCGCCATTCATCCATTTGGTGCCGTCTCCACATCGAAGGTTGGCCACCATGAAACGCCATTCATCCATTGGGTGTCGTCTCCACATCGAAGTTTAGCTACCATGAAACGCCATTTATCCATTGGGTGTCATCTCCACATCGAAGGTTGGCTACCATGGAGGGACATTCATCCATTTGGTGCCGTCTCCACATCGACGGTTAGCTACCATGGAGCGCCATTCATCCATTTGGTGCCGTCTCCACATCGAAGGTTGGCTACCATGGGGTGACATTCATCCATTTGGTGCCGTCTCCACATCGAAGGTTGGCTACCATGGGGTGACATTCATTCATTGGGTGCCGTCTCCACATCGAAGGTTGGCTACCATGGGGTGACATTCATCCATTTGGTGCCGTCTCCACATCGAAGGTTGGCTACCATGGAGGGACATTCATCCATTTGGTGCCGTCTCCACATCGAAGGTTGGCTACCATGGAGTGTCATTCATCCATTGGGTGTCGTCTCCACATCGAAGTTTGGCTACCATGAAGCGCCATTCATCCATTTGGTGCCGTCTCCACATCGAAGGTTGGCCACCATGAAACGCCATTCATCCATTGGGTGTCGTCTCCACATCGAAGTTTAGCTACCATGAAACGCCATTTATCCATTGGGTGTCATCTCCACATCGAAGGTTGGCTACCATGGAGGGACATTCATCCATTTGGTGCCGTCTCCACATCGACGGTTAGCTACCATGGAGCGCCATTCATCCATTTGGTGCCGTCTCCACATCGAAGGTTGGCTACCATGGGGTGACATTCATCCATTTGGTGCCGTCTCCACATCGAAGGTTGGCTACCATGGGGTGACATTCATTCATTGGGTGCCGTCTCCACATCGAAGGTTGGCTACCATGGGGTGACATTCATCCATTTGGTGCCGTCTCCACATCGAAGGTTGGCTACCATGGAGGGACATTCATCCATTTGGTGCCGTCTCCACATCGAAGGTTGGCTACCATGGAGCGCCATTCATCCATTTGGTGCCGTCTCCACATCGAAGGTTGGCTACCATGGAGCGCCATTCATCCATTTGGTGCCGTCTCCACATCGAAGGTTGGCTACCATGGAGCGCCATTCATCCATTTGGTGCCGTCTCCACATCGAAGGTTGGCTACCATGGAGCGCCATTCATTCATTTGGTGCCGTCTCCACATCGAAGGTTGGCTACCATGGAGTGCCATTCATCCATTGGGTGCCGTCTCCACATCGAAGGTTGGCTATTATGGAGGGACATTCATCCATTTGGTGCCGTCTCCACATCGAAGGTTGGCTACCATGGAGCGCCATTCATCCATTTGGTGCCGTCTCCACATCGAAGGTTGGCTACCATGGAGTGACATTCAATCATTTGGTGCCGTCTCCACATCGAAGGTTGGCTACCATGGAACGCCATTCATCCATTTGGTGCCGTCTCCACATCGAAGGTTGGCTACCATGAAGTGACATTCAATCATTTGGTGCCGTCTCCACATCGAAGGTTGGCTACCATGGAGTGCCATTCAATCATTTGGTGCCGTCTCCACATCGAAGGTTGGCTACCATGGAGTGCCATTCATCCATTTGGTGCCGTCTCCACATCGAAGGTTGGCTACCATGGAGTGCCATTCATCCATTTGGTGCCGTCTCCACATCGAAGGTTGGCTACCATGGAGTGCCATTCATCCATTTGGTGCCGTCTCCACATCGAAGGTTGGCTACCATGGAGTGCCATTCATTCATTTGGTGCCGTCTCCACATCGAAGGTTGGCTACCATGGAGTGACATTCATTCATTGGGTGCCGTCTCCACATCGAAGGTTGGCTACCATGGAGTGCCATTCATCCATTTGGTGCCGTCTCCACATCGAAGGTTGGCTACCATGGAGTGACATTCATTCATTGGGTGCCGTCTCCACATCGAAGGTTGGCTACCATGGAGTGCCATTCATCCATTTGGTGCCGTCTCCACATCGAAGGTTGGCCACCATGGAGGGCCATTCATCCATTTGGTGCCGTCTCCACATCGAAGGTTGGCTACCACGGAGCGCCATTCATTCATTGGGTGCCGTCTCCACATCGAAGTTTGGCTACCATGGAGTGCCATTCATCCATTGGGTGTCGTCTCCACATCGAAGTTTGGCTACCATGAAAACGCCATTCATCCATTTGGTGCCGTCTCCACATCGAAGGTTGGCTACCATGGAGCGCCATTCATTCATTGGGTGCCGTCTCCACATCGAAGTTTGGCTACCATGGAGTGCCATTCATCCATTGGGTGTCGTCTCCACATCGAAGGTTGGCTACCATGGAGCGCCATTTATTCATTGGGTGCCGTCTCCACATCGAAGTTTGGCTACCATGAAGCGCCATTCATCCATTGGGTGCCGTCTCCACATCGAAGGTTGGCTACCATGGAGTGTCATTCATCCATTGGGTGTCGTCTCCACATCGTAGTTTGGCTACCATGAAGCGCCATTCATCCATTTGGTGCCGTCTCCACATCGAAGGTTGGCCACCATGAAACGCCATTCATCCATTGGGTGTCGTCTCCACATCGAAGTTTAGCTACCATGAAACGCCATTTATCCATTGGGTGTCATCTCCACATCGAAGGTTGGCTACCATGGAGGGACATTCATCCATTTGGTGCCGTCTCCACATCGACGGTTAGCTACCATGGAGCGCCATTCATCCATTTGGTGCCGTCTCCACATCGAAGGTTGGCTACCATGGGGTGACATTCATCCATTTGGTGCCGTCTCCACATCGAAGGTTGGCTACCATGGGGTGACATTCATTCATTGGGTGCCGTCTCCACATCGAAGGTTGGCTACCATGGGGTGACATTCATCCATTTGGTGCCGTCTCCACATCGAAGGTTGGCTACCATGGAGGGACATTCATCCATTTGGTTCCGTCTCCACATCGAAGGTTGGCTACCATGGAGCGCCATTCATCCATTTGGTGCCGTCTCCACATCGAAGGTTGGCTACCATGGAGCGCCATTCATCCATTTGGTGCCGTCTCCACATCGAAGGTTGGCTACCATGGAGTGACATTCAATCATTTGGTGCCGTCTCCACATCGAAGGTTGGCTACCATGGAACGCCATTCATCCATTTGGTGCCGTCTCCACATCGAAGGTTGGCTACCATGGAGTGACATTCAATCATTTGGTGCCGTCTCCACATCGAAGGTTGGCTACCATGGAGTGACATTCAATCATTTGGTGCCGTCTCCACATCGAAGGTTGGCTACCATGGAGTGCCATTCATCCATTTGGTGCCGTCTCCACATCGAAGGTTGGCTACCATGGAGTGCCATTCATCCATTTGGTGCCGTCTCCACATCGAAGGTTGGCTACCATGGAGTGCCATTCATCCATTTGGTGCCGTCTCCACATCGAAGGTTGGCTACCATGGAGTGCCATTCATTCATTTGGTGCCGTCTCCACATCGAAGGTTGGCTACCATGGAGTGACATTCATTCATTGGGTGCCGTCTCCACATCGAAGGTTGGCTACCATGGAGTGCCATTCATCCATTTGGTGCCGTCTCCACATCGAAGGTTGGCTACCATGGAGTAACATTCATTCATTGGGTGCCGTCTCCACATCGAAGGTTGGCTACCATGGAGTGCCATTCATCCATTTGGTGCCGTCTCCACATCGAAGGTTGGCCACCATGGAGGGCCATTCATCCATTTGGTGCCGTCTCCACATCGAAGGTTGGCTACCATGGAGCGCCATTCATTCATTGGGTGCCGTCTCCACATCGAAGTTTGGCTACCATGGAGTGCCATTCATCCATTGGGTGTCGTCTCCACATCGAAGGTTGGCTACCATGGAGTGCCATTCATCCATTGGGTGTCGTCTCCACATCGAAGGTTGGCTACCATGGAGCGCCATTCATCCATTTGGTGTCTCTCCACATCGAAGTTTGGCTACCATGAAAACGCCATTCATCCATTTGGTGCCGTCTCCACATCGAAGGTTGGCTACCATGGAGCGCCATTCATTCATTGGGTGCCGTCTCCACATCGAAGTTTGGCTACCATGGAGTGCCATTCATCCATTGGGTGTCGTCTCCACATCGAAGGTTGGCTACCATGGAGCGCCATTTATTCATTGGGTGCCGTCTCCACATCGAAGTTTGGCTACCATGAAGCGCCATTCATCCATTGGGTGCCGTCTCCACATCGAAGGTTGGCTACCATGGAGTGTCATTCATCCATTGGGTGTCGTCTCCACATCGTAGTTTGGCTACCATGAAGCGCCATTCATCCATTTGGTGCCGTCTCCACATCGAAGGTTGGCCACCATGAAACGCCATTCATCCATTGGGTGTCGTCTCCACATCGAAGTTTAGCTACCATGAAACGCCATTTATCCATTGGGTGTCATCTCCACATCGAAGGTTGGCTACCATGGAGGGACATTCATCCATTTGGTGCCGTCTCCACATCGACGGTTAGCTACCATGGAGCGCCATTCATCCATTTGGTGCCGTCTCCACATCGAAGGTTGGCTACCATGGGGTGACATTCATCCATTTGGTGCCGTCTCCACATCGAAGGTTGGCTACCATGGGGTGACATTCATTCATTGGGTGCCGTCTCCACATCGAAGGTTGGCTACCATGGGGTGACATTCATCCATTTGGTGCCGTCTCCACATCGAAGGTTGGCTACCATGGAGGGACATTCATCCATTTGGTTCCGTCTCCACATCGAAGGTTGGCTACCATGGAGCGCCATTCATCCATTTGGTGCCTTCTCCACATCGAAGGTTGGCTACCATGGAGCGCCATTCATTCATTTGGTGCCGTCTCCACATCGAAGGTTGGCTACCATGGAGTGCCATTCATCCATTGGGTGCCGTCTCCACATCGAAGGTTGGCTATTATGGAGGGACATTCATCCATTTGGTGCCGTCTCCACATCGAAGGTTGGCTACCATGGAGCGCCATTCATCCATTTGGTGCCGTCTCCACATCGAAGGTTGGCTACCATGGAGTGACATTCAATCATTTGGTGCCGTCTCCACATCGAAGGTTGGCTACCATGGAACGCCATTCATCCATTTGGTGCCGTCTCCACATCGAAGGTTGGCTACCATGGAGTGACATTCAATCATTTGGTGCCGTCTCCACATCGAAGGTTGGCTACCATGGAGTGACATTCAATCATTTGGTGCCGTCTCCACATCGAAGGTTGGCTACCATGGAGTGCCATTCATCCATTTGGTGCCGTCTCCACATCGAAGGTTGGCTACCATGGAGCGCCATTCATCCATTTGGTGCCGTCTCCACATCGAATGTTGGCTACCATGGAGTGCCATTCATCCATTTGGTGCCGTCTCCACATCGAAGGTTGGCTACCATGGAGTGCCATTCATCCATTTGGTGCCGTCTCCACATCGAAGGTTGGCTACCATGGAGTGCCATTCATCCATTTGGTGCCGTCTCCACATCGAAGGTTGGCTACCATGGAGTGCCATTCATCCATTTGGTGCCGTCTCCACATCGAAGGTTGGCTACCATGGAGTGCCATTCATCCATTTGGTGCCGTCTCCACATCGAAGGTTGGCTACCATGGAGTGCCATTCATCCTTTTGGTGCCGTCTCCACATCGAAGGTTGGCTACCATGGAGTGACATTCAATCATTTGGTGCCGTCTCCACATCGAAGGTTGGCTACCATGGAGTGACATTCAATCATTTGGTGCCGTCTCCACATCGAAGGTTGGCCACCATGAAACGCCATTCATCCATTGGGTGTCGTCTCCACATCGAAGTTTAGCTACCATGAAACGCCATTTATCCATTGGGTGTCATCTCCACATCGAAGGTTGGCTACCATGGAGGGACATTCATCCATTTGGTGCCGTCTCCACATCGACGGTTAGCTACCATGGAGCGCCATTCATCCATTTGGTGCCGTCTCCACATCGAAGGTTGGCTACCATGGGGTGACATTCATCCATTTGGTGCCGTCTCCACATCGAAGGTTGGCTACCATGGGGTGACATTCATTCATTGGGTGCCGTCTCCACATCGAAGGTTGGCTACCATGGGGTGACATTCATCCATTTGGTGCCGTCTCCACATCGAAGGTTGGCTACCATGGAGGGACATTCATCCATTTGGTTCCGTCTCCACATCGAAGGTTGGCTACCATGGAGCGCCATTCATCCATTTGGTGCCGTCTCCACATCGAAGGTTGGCTACCATGGAGCGCCATTCATCCATTTGGTGCCGTCTCCACATCGAAGGTTGGCTACCATGGAGCGCCATTCATCCATTTGGTGCCGTCTCCACATCGAAGGTTGGCTACCATGGAGCGCCATTCATTCATTTGGTGCCGTCTCCACATCGAAGGTTGGCTACCATGGAGTGCCATTCATCCATTGGGTGCCGTCTCCACATCGAAGGTTGGCTATTATGGAGGGACATTCATCCATTTGGTGCCGTCTCCACATCGAAGGTTGGCTACCATGGAGCGCCATTCATCCATTTGGTGCCGTCTCCACATCGAAGGTTGGCTACCATGGAGTGACATTCAATCATTTGGTGCCGTCTCCACATCGAAGGTTGGCTACCATGGAACGCCATTCATCCATTTGGTGCCGTCTCCACATCGAAGGTTGGCTACCATGGAGTGACATTCAATCATTTGGTGCCGTCTCCACATCGAAGGTTGGCTACCATGGAGTGACATTCAATCATTTGGTGCCGTCTCCACATCGAAGGTTGGCTACCATGGAGTGCCATTCATCCATTTGGTGCCGTCTCCACATCGAAGGTTGGCTACCATGGAGTGCCATTCATCCATTTGGTGCCGTCTCCACATCGAATGTTGGCTACCATGGAGTGCCATTCATCCATTTGGTGCCGTCTCCACATCGAAGGTTGGCTACCATGGAGTGCCATTCATCCATTTGGTGCCGTCTCCACATCGAAGGTTGGCTACCATGGAGTGCCATTCATCCATTTGGTGCCGTCTCCACATCGAAGGTTGGCTACCATGGAGTGCCATTCATCCATTTGGTGCCGTCTCCACATCGAAGGTTGGCTACCATGGAGTGCCATTCATCCATTTGGTGCCGTCTCCACATCGAAGGTTGGCTACCATGGAGTGCCATTCATCCTTTTGGTGCCGTCTCCACATCGAAGGTTGGCTACCATGGAGTGACATTCAATCATTTGGTGCCGTCTCCACATCGAAGGTTGGCTACCATGGAGTGACATTCAATCATTTGGTGCCGTCTCCACATCGAAGGTTGGCTACCATGGAGTGCCATTCATCCATTTGGTGCCGTCTCCACATCGAAGGTTGGCTACCATGGAGTGCCATTCATCCTTTTGGTGCCGTCTCCACATCGAAGGTTGGCTACCATGGAGTGCCATTCATCCATTTGGTGCCGTCTCCACATCGAAGGTTGGCTACCATGGAGTGCCATTTATGTCTCTTGTCTTCATAGTGCACGTTATCAAATGTTCACGTGACCACCTTTTGATGCTATCAGTCCACTTTAGTCTTCGTCTGCCCCTGCCTCGTCTACCTTGTACTTTTCAAGATGACTTTTAGAAGGTTGTTATACCTCTTCACTTGTCCAAAAAATATCCAGTTATCTTTTATCGTGTTGTGTTAAGTAGTTATTTTTTTTCATTTTCAGCTGATTCAGAACTTCCTTGTTTGTCTTCTTTACCTTCCACCCAATTCTCTCCATTTCCTAATATATCCACATTTCGAAGGCTTCAGTTTAATTTTCTGCTTTGTTTTCTTATTTAATGTCCTTGTTTCTGCTCTTACATAAACGTTGAGTAAAATTAGCTTTTTGCAATTTGTTGTTACAGTTCATATATTATTTGTATTGAAGTGAGTCTAGTCAGGTCGGGCAATTTTACCTGCTACTGTATGCAGTAAACAGTACAACCTGTGGCTGCCCTGCTGCCTTGCAGGTAAGCTCGGGAGAGTAAAAGGCTAAGGGAGGGTACCCCGAAATAAAACAACCCCACTGACTTGTGGGTGAGACTTTTTAGTCAAAGACTAGCGGAGCTAACCGTAAACAAACCGACGGAAGGCAACAGAAAACCACCGTCATAATTTCTTTGTACTGTCATGAATCACCACAATATTAGGAAGAAACAATCATCATTTTTTGGCCATGTAATGAGAAGAGAACAACTGGAATATATTGTAACAACTGGAAACATTGAGGGACGAAGAGATAGAGGGAAGCAAAGAGAAAAAAATAACAGACAGCTTAAGAGAATGGCTTGGCAGAAGGTCAACAACAGAAATGATAAATAGCTGCCGAGATCGAAAGTTGTGGAGAGACATGATCACCTACGCCAATAGGTCCGGTACTTGATGATGATGATGAGTGTAGTTTCCATGTTGTTGAAATTACTTTTTGCCATTCCTATTCTTTTGTTTATTTCTGTTGTACATTTCCCATCATTTGTTATAATATGTCCAAGATAGCTATATTCTTGAACTATTTCTAGATTCTTTCCATCTGTTTTAATATCTCCTTGTATATTTGGTATCTTTTCTCTGATAATAATCATAGTTTTATTCTTTTTAAATATTTATTTCCAGTCAATATTCTTTGCTTGTCTTGTTCATTTTCTTCACTTGATGTAGGTCTTTTGGATTTTATATCATTAATACGGTATCGACGATATGTATTATACGGTATCATGTTATATCTTTTCAATATTCCTGTATGGTGCAGAAACATGGACATTAGACTAGAAAACTGAACAGAAAATTGAAGGCTTTGAAATGTGGATTTATAGAAGAATATGTAGAATTGGATGGAAAGAAAATAGAGCAATTGATGAAGTTTTAAAACAACTGAAAATTATTTTTAAAAAAGAACTACTAAATACAATTAGAACAAGACAAGTGACAATTTTTGAAGCATGTTAAAAGACACAACACCCTACTAAAAGTAAAATTGGAAGGGAAAATACAGGGTAGTAGAGGCAGACCAAGACTAACATGGACGAGTAACATCAAAAGATAGACAAATCAACCTATTACACCCTGTACCATCAAAGCAAGAGATAGGGTAGAATTGCGCTCCATGGTAGCCAATCTTCGACGGCACTTAATGAATGAATGAATACGCTATCATAAGCATATCTTACATTATTGATGATATAGCCATTGATGTTTACTCCTGACATTCCCATGATGTCTTTGAAGATCTGCTCAGTGTTTCAGTTAAATGGACATGGTAATATAATGTAGGAGACAAATTATAAATGAAAATTATTCTAGAGGTCAACTTCCGATGTGATAATTCCGCAAATCATAGCAGGTGAAGGTATTTTTACAGCACTCGGGAAAAATGACAAATAATCAACAACACCGGACACCAAACACCAATCGGATAATATATTGTTCTTTGTTTTTTTTTTTTCTATTGTTGAATATTTGTCATTTTTTCCCGAGTGCTGTAAACATATCTCCACCTGCTATGATTCGCTGATAGAATGTAGCCCTCCTATGATAGAATGTTTTACTCCTCATTTTTTATATCAATAGGTGCATAGTTCTCATTGTTGTATTTTATCATTGCTGTTTGTTCCCAGTATAAATGACATATCAGTCTAATGTCAGCATCATCTAGATGTATATCTTTCTAGCATTTTATTAATTGTTTGGTTGGTTGGTTGCGTTCGCCCGATGACTAAAGTATTCTAGAGTATCATGGTAGACTAGAATATTCCTCTTCATCATCCGCCCTTACAAGGACGTAGTGGACGTGTCTGCGTTGTGTTGTGGTTTGCAGTATAACTGTTATATTTGCGCCTTTCGGCCTAACACATCCGACTTCAGTACGACATTTTTGAGTACCGGGTTGTCTTCCCTCTTCGATCCCTGCACGCTTGGCCAGACTAGACAAGTTAGTCTGTTACTAGAGGCACCACGGAGAGGTGGAGCAGGTTCTGGATGGTTTTAGTTCACCGATCCTGGCGCAAGCCATCAGCTGTGGGTCGCTGACAACTTCCAGCTCTGGTGCTGGTAGTCGCGCCTTCGCCTCCATTAATTGTTTAAGTTTATGTCAAAAGCTTTGGTGTAGTCTATGAAACACATAAATTGGTTTGTTTACTTCTATACATTTTTTCTATCAATATTCTCATGCAGAAGGTGGCTTCACTTGTCCCACTGTTCTTTCTAAAATCTAATTAAATTGTTGCTCTGTTACTTCCATGTTGATTTTATTGTGAATTGTTTCCTTTTCGAGAATGCTATAAATAAAACAAATAAAGATGAACCCTGTATGCTGGACTCGTCCGTGCTTGTACATGCGTCATTATACTCACTGGCCAATAGTCGTTTCAAGCCGAACACAGCTCAAAGGGCAGAGATCCTAGAATATAAATGTTCAACGATCTGTGCTGTCTAGTGTCAGACCTTGCACAGTTCCCGCATTGTATCTCGTCATACGTCCCTGTTCTGAGCTTTTTTCAACGTCAGCAAAGAAGCTGTTGCCCGATGTTGTTGCTTCTCGCCTCAGTGTTCAAGGAGACGAAAAAGAAGAGGATGATGATGAAAAAGATCAAGAAGATAAGCAAGAAGAAGGAGAGGAAGTGAAAGAGGATCAAGAGGAAGAGGAAAAATAGGAAGATGAAGTTGAAGAAGAAAAAGAGGAAGATGAAGTTGAAGAAGAGGAAAAAGATCAATAAGAAGAAAATGAGGAAGTAGAAGAAGATGAGGAGGTTAAGTAGAAGAAGAGAAGGAGTAAAATGAGGAAGAAGAAGAGAAGGAGTAAAATGAGGAAGAAGAGGAGGAAGAAGAAGATGAGGAGGAAATAGTATAAGAAGAAGAGGCAGAAGAAGAAGGCGAGGAGGAAGAGGAGAAGAGGAAGAAGAAGGTGAAGATGAGAAAGAAGAAGAAGCAGAGAACTTATGATATCAGAGAACTTCACTGGACAGGTCTGACGTCCTATAACCAAAGAAATAATGTGACGTTAATAAATGATTAAAAATATAGTACATATAATATGTCCACTATGATAACATACTTCATTTGCCGTATTATGTTATGCTAGGACCATCATCATTGTACACCGGACACGTCCATAGGTCCCCGATCTTCTTCTTGAAATACCGAGTATCTCCAAGAGAACCAAGAACTACGAATCAATTCAGAGGAAGAAGTATGTTTACAGCACTCGGAAAAATTGACAAATAATCAACAACAAAATATGGACCAAAGCAGGATCGAACCCGTACTCAGTGACACAGCGCCTTGCCACAAAAATATATCCACTGTAATAATATTCATTTATTATTATTTGTCTCCAGCCTAAACCACTGGAAACTACTGTTCGTGCTGTTTCGTCCTAAATGTTTGTTTGCAACGCAAGTATTCAGCCCTACCATATCCGGGAGATACTTTTCTTAACAGGAAAAAATGCAGATACACTATGTATTTCCGAGCTGTGATCGCGGCCTTATGCTATAGTCATGAGAACACCTGCGCGAAAGACATTGCCTACGAAGCTAATTTTTTAGTTAGCTGAGTGGCAGTGTTCCCTAGCATTTGACTTTTCGTGGCAAGGCACTGTGCCACTGAGTACGGGTTCAATCCTGCTTTGGTCCATACTTTTTTCTGTTGTTGATTATTTGTCAATTTTTCCGAGTGCTGTAAACATACCACTTCCTCTGAATTGATTCGCAGATTATCGCCTTGGAAGTTTCCCTCTAGAATAATAGTCATTTATTATTATTTGTCTCCAGTAGCAAGACCTACATGCATGGACATCGTTGCACAGCCTGGCATATTTCCAGTAAGGTAGATTTGTTGAAGAATTATTTTTTTTCCCGGGCAGCGGCCACTGGGGCCTACTCTTTTCAGCTTTTAACTGCATTCATTAACGGGACTTCCCTTTTTTTTCTCCGGTTTCCATCACCACCTTCTATAAGCTGCTAAAAGGTTGTGTATCACCAAAGCGGAGACCTCACTTCATTTGTTGGGACAGCGTTTAATGGGGCATGCTCATCGACCACGAAGTCCACTAAAATTCGGCGCCGACGTATGGAGATTATGTGACAAGCGACAACCGTTACAACGATCTGAAAATGTTCATCATAAGCTGCACACCTTTTTAACGAAACGCAACACGTTCATTAGAACAATAAGAACGATTATGATGAAAACGTTGCTAATTGCTGGAACTGGGGTGCAGAAGATACGAAAATGTCCCGTCTGCAAGAACAAAATCCGTTCTAAATCTAAAATTGAAGAGTACCCTTTAGATTTGTGTGGTTCATTTCTTTATTATTTGTTTTCAGGGTTTGTCGAATTTAAGATCTGTCCAATGGATGACCCGGAAGTAAAAGAAGACCAGGAGTGTTTTGATCGCCACCCAGTGAAAATGTCTTTCAGCAAAGAAACGAAATACAAGATCAATACAAAGATATCTGTGATGAAGGTTCCTGTACAGCTGCCGGAGCATCTTTCCTGCAACTTCTGTGTCCTTCAGTGGCATTACCATGAAGGTTTATTTGTGTTTCCTGTCATTATATTCTTGATCATTATTATCATCGCTGCACGAATTCGAAAGGTGTTCCGATTACCCCCAACGATAATCTCAAATCTCACTACCCAAGAGATCATGTGATGGTAACGTCATAGAGTAACCACGGATTAATATTTCCGATATTTTTTTTTTAAATCACCACCGCTTCTGGTGACCTTTGAACTAGGGTGCGTCCTTCTTGAGGCCGACGTGGCACCTCTAGACTAGCCAATCAATTCAGAGGAAGAGGTATGTTTACAGCACTCGCAAAAATTGACAAATAATCAACAACAGGAACAAATATGGACCAAAGCAAGATCCATGGCAGTGTTCCCTAGCGTTTGGCTTTTCGTGGCAAGGCGCTGTGCCACTGAGTACGGGTTCGATCCTGCTTTGGTCCATATTTTTTTCTGTTGTTTATTATTTGTCAATTTTCCGAGTGCTGTAAACATACCTCTTCCTCTGAATTGATTCGCTGATTATCGCCTCGGAAGTTTCCCTCTATAATAATGTTCATTTATTATTATTTGTCTCCACCTCTAGACTACACAGCCCCCATGTGTCAAAGGTTATATGTCAACTATGACAAAGGGTGACAGTTTTGTTATATACACACATATCACAGTTGTCTGTCACTGCTACTATAGTTGATTTACTGATTGTGTCTTTCCATAAAGATAAATACATAGGTGTCTTCTCTGACATGATTTACTGAATGTGTCTTTCCATAAAGATAAATACATAGGTGTCTTCTCTGACATGTTTTTAAAACGATTAAAAAAGATATATCTCAAAATGTAAAAAAATATATGTGGTCACAAATTAACAATTGCATATCCCCAAAACGCTTACATTTGCTAACCTGTGTGTGTTGTTTTTTTGTTTGTTTCGTTACTAGCGATAACAACTATAGATAGTATCATTCACATTTGCTTTAACTAAAAACTTTAAGGTTTGTGTGCGATGTCACAAATTGAAACCACTTCTATGAAGCACAATTTTAAGAATGAGGGAAATGTACTAAATTTCAAAGATTATAACTAAAATGTGGGAGCCGCGACGATAGCTCAGTGGTTAGTGAACTGGACTACAGAGGACAAGAGGTAGGGTTCGATCCCAACCAACGGCTTCAGGTTCATCCAGCTTTTAATGGGTACCGGATTTTTTTTTTCTGGGGAAAGTAAAGCGGCACGGGCGTAATACCGACCACATTACCCCCCCCCCCAAAAAAAAAAAAAAAAATCATGTGCCGAAGGTCTGTAAAATTTATGGTCACTAACACCATATTCCCTATACGCCACTTGGCGTGACGGGGATAC